>JAOTOL010001489.1:812500-1256930 GCA_034440575.1 Imbricaverruca yamaguchii | reverse complement strand
CCTTCGTGACTTACGCCCCGGGCCTCTTTTTTCATACTATGGACCTATTTTTCTGAGGCCTCGTCCATTTCCTGGGATCATCCTTGTTCATTTTATGGCTCCTTTTTTGTTCAGGGGCCTCCTATACTATTTTATGGGCATCAGAGATGCCGTCTGGGGCCTCGTCTCATTAACTGAGGGCTTTCCTGCCAATATGAGAGCCTCCCTTTGGGTCCAGAGCCTTCTTGTTAATATTATTAACCTCCCGTACCGTCTTAGGGCTTCATGTCTCATTTTCACGGGCCCTCCCTGTTCGATCTTGAGGCCTCCCTTGCCTGCCATGCATGTGCCATCACTATGTGGGCCGCCTGCAGCATCATACAGATTTCGTCCCATTTCTAGCGACCTCCCTGTCGGTTTCTGAGACCTGCAAATGACACCTCGGTGCCTCCACGCGATGCCATATTGGGGGATTTATATACAGAATTAGTGGAATCTTCTTATTCCCTGGGGTCTGTTCCGGTTTTCGGGGCTTTCTCTTTCACGCTAGGGGCCTCCTGGCTACCGCCTGAGGCTTCGTCTCATTTCATGTGGCCTTCCTACCAATTTTGTGATCTCTTGTACCCTGGGGCCTCGTTTATAAATTGTGAGTCTCCTGCATCAACGTATGGGCCTCGCCTCGTTTCCTGGATGTATCCTACCAGTCTCAAGGGCGTTCCGAGCCGATTTAGCCGTTGTTGTAAATGGCCTCCCAGATTTCATGGGACGGCATCTCATGTGTTTCCTTGACTGACGGTAAGAGGGTGAGTCGATCCTTGTCTCCCTACCCCCTGCCCCGGTAGCGCTGCCCCTCCACAACAAACGAGACGATGTCCTTAAGAAAACATAGAAGGTCATAAGTACATAGATGAGACCCCAAGACGCAAAAACGGTCTCGGGGCGCGAGGAAGTCTTTAGAGCATAAGATGTCCCGAAATGCAAGAGGATACCGCTACGGGTGAAGAAGCCACTGGAAATGAGAGGAGGCGCTTGGCGCAAGATCCAGGAAAAGAGGTTAATAGTAGGAGCATCCTGAGCTGCCATGCATGTGCCAAGGACTTGCATCCTGAGCTGCCAAGACGCAAGGGAGGGCTTCGTGATCTAAGTGGGTCCCCCCCTTCCCAGGAGAGGAGGCCACAGGAAACAAGACGATCATGCTAAGACTGCAGAATTTGATTTGAATTTGAGCGAGGCTCCAGGACGCAAGAGGAGGTCCCCAAAAACGAATGGGGGTCTTCCAGGAAATGAAACGGGGTCCATCAGACGGCACACGAGGCGCCTAATTGGAAAGCAGACGCTCCGGGACAAAAGTTGAGGTCCCGAAGACGGACAAGGAAGCCACCTTGAAATTGAGAGCACGCCTCTGAAACGGTTCAACAAATCAGACGGGAAGGAAATGACAAGCCCCGTCTGGAGTTGACAGCTGGCCTCCCCCTCCCCAGTCCTCGGGAGACACCATGCACCTCTTTCAACCGCCTTGTTTGCGATGTTAAGCGGAAGAAAATGCATAAGCAGATGCAAAGGCTGTAATTTTAAGTGCTCCACTGAAGATGAAGGTGAATATTTCAGAAGAGATGTCAGGCAATGAGCAATAAACAAGCTCATCATTAGTCTCCTTAATTCAATAACACCCATGAGGTTCCTTTCAGCCACAAGGAATTCCTTTCAGGCACAGGAGGCTCGGTTCAGCCAAAGGAGGCCCCTTCAGCCCCAGGTGGCTCCCTTCAGCCCCAGGAGACTCCCTTCCGCCCCATGAGGCTCCCTCGAGGAATTCCTCATTCCCATCCCTGAGAAAAGTTTTTGTAGCGCCGCCTATGACCTGAAGTTAGCCCAAGTTCTACCCTTGGCAGAGCAGTATCCAAAAAACCGCCAGTATTCGGCAACGTATGTCGTGATTTGGGCCAGAATTAATCATACATATATATATATATATATATATATATATATATATATATATATATATATATATATATATATATATATATATAATATACATAATATATATTCTGATTACTGCGCAATTATGCAGTGCGACCATGGGACTATCGCGTACTGTATGGCGCATGCTTATGCACTGCACGTCATATGGTCTGTTTTTTTTTTCAAAAGGCAGCTAGTGTCAGATTGGTTACTCAACTTTTCAAAAATAATAGCAGCAATGATCACAGCTACATGCCTGGTACAGCACAGTCGTTCGTATTCATTCAATGGTAGCCTCTATGGATACGTTCGATAACACTTATGTTAAGTTTTTACCGTTAGTGGATTATATTGAGCAACGGTGTGGTAATACCAGCAAAGGCAACTGCAACAACAGCGGCTGTTGTAACCAAAACAAAGGTGCTATGATAAAGCATCTGGTGAGTGTTGTTTAGTTTATGGCTATATGACCCAATTACCGCGAGCACGGTGATAGATACCGCATGGCCATGTACAAAGAAGAAGGAACGTGGGAGCCAGGAGGCCATGCCCCACCCCTTTCACTTCTCGCGATTTATCCAGGGGGAAAATGATGCTCGCTCCTTCTCCACTTTTCACAAATACTCCTTCGTCACTGGCGCCAGGTGTAGCATCCGAGGTCCTGAAACTCACATTAGGTGGACAATGACGCTACCTGATACTAGTTGCCAGTAGGTACATGCGGGGCGGGGATAGCAGAGTGGTTAAGGTGCTTGACTCTGGATGCCAAAGGTCCCGAGTTCGACGCTCGCACCGCTCGAGACATTTCCCAATCCCGCGGCCCACCGGCGAAACAGGGTGGGTAGTGCCATTAGCCGTGAATGTGCAGAAAGAGCGTCGTGAAGCATACAATAAACAAACAACATGCAAACAATAAACGAACGACATACAAACAATAAACAAACAAACAGTAGGCGCATGCTGACACCAGCAGCCTTTTCATACAATAGCCATGGCATGAATAGCATCATTCTGCTCGTCACAATGTGACGTGGGCGGACTTTTCAACCCAACCGCACGGTCTGGCTGCTTTCGCGGAGCTCAATAATGCTTGCAGGCCATACAATTGCACAGCTAGTGGTACAATGAGCAGATACATGGGGAGCTCTAAGTGAGCAACGACACCATGACGTACCAAGATGACCAAGTTGGAAATTATGTTTCTATGGTTTTCAGACGTAGATTTAGCACGTCATGACGAAAATATCCGCTTATTATCGACATGGTGTGTAAGGGTGTAAAACAAGGGTGGTTCTTAGGACCACCAGAATACGTCGTATCACTCAGGAATGTTTAGCTCCTGTCAAGAGAGACCGCCTAAACTGCCTATGAGGAAGAGCATAAGACAATCTTACTGGTCATGCTAATTTCATCAGTATAACCACCTTGGTTTCGTTACAGGCGGGTTATACAGACATATCAGTATAACCCGCCTGATGACCGGGCTCGTTAGGATAACGTGAGGCGCTCTGAAACTGGCAATTTATTTAACTTAGATACTTAAATGTATGTAACTTAAACTTATTTAACTTAACTTGAATAACTGACATTTATTGCATGGCTGTGTCGTGGGTAAATGAAGACCGATTGAGGTTGGTGATGCCAAAGTCTAATTTAAGCACTGCGGGCTCTAAGTACTCCACAGGGTGCAATAAGGCCACTGTTTTAAGTCCACCTACAAGTTGGTAGTACATCCATGAAATGGACATCGGCAAGCGCCCCAATTACTCCATCGGCTTCCAAGTAGTTGCGCTCAGGTGTTAAATGGCGGTGCCCGGCCACCAGTTCTTGATTCATCTCTATCTTTTGACAATATAACTTTATTCAGACGGCGTTGCATGGGAAAAAGCGACGAAAAATCGTTGAAGGCATCAGTTGGGAGTACTTATATCGTTGGAATACACTACATGGCGTAACAGCAAGGTGAAGCTGCTCTATACATTTTTGATACTTCAATTTTGAAATATTTTTATTTCAATATTTCAATTAAACATTTGCTTAGCATGGAGTGGCAAGTAGCAATTGACGTCGAGCCAGGTGAGAAAATCTCATCAGGTTCTGGTTTGAATGATTTTTCGGTTTATGAGCATCACAAACAGTGGGACCATCTACGCCGAGGTACAGACTTCCTTTCCCGCCAATCGCTCCTCGACGCTCCACAGCAATGGGATGAAGAATGCAATGGAAAGAGCCTCAGCTGCCACAAACATTTATGGAGATAATCAAATTATGTCACCCATATACACAGCCAATCTCTGAATTTTTCCACCCCACTTTGGTAGGCGTGGCATTGAAGTGAAATGCTGGCTTAAAATCGTCTTCTGTTCCCCTAGCTGCTCGCGTTCCCTTGCCACTGTCTGCGATATTGCTTGCGCTCCACTAGTGATGGCGAATTCCTACGACGTGCATGTATGGAGTTATCTTCTTCCGTAATTTGAGAGATAATGCCTCCCCATCCATGTTTGCAGATCTTAGTATTTGAAATTGCGAATTCGTGCTCTAAGGAATCGTTGATTGCCAGCCAGTAGATATTTACCCATTACCTGCATCAGCTTCATTCACTAATGAACACGACTTTGTATGCCCAGCAAGTGTTTTCAAACCAACCACAAATCCAACTAAGTCCAGCTAAAGTCCAAGTAATCCAACATCAGATTTACTCAGCCTGTGGCCCCAACTTCAATCATCAGCATCGTATAGGGTCCACCTTGCCCATCACTTTACGAAGTCCATTGTGGTGGTGACTTCCGGCTGTACTCAGCTGTCAGTTGTCACCGGATCCGCCCACATCAGACCAAGGCCAAAATAAGCCGAGAAAAACCCGCTGCGACAGGTCCACTAAGTGAACGTTGGCCATGCACCGAAAATGAACGTTGATCACACGGGCGTGGTGTGTATATATAGTGAAGTTATGGTCAGTGGCAGCGGGGCTGGCGGCGTTGCGATGCTTCATGCACATACAGCCGCGGGCGTTGGGCAATTCACGTCGAATAAGATTGTCGTGTCACTCAAACACCCACAAGGAGATCGGAAACCGCATTCCTGCAGGTGCGTCATCTGTCTCGTCGGCGTGAGCAACACATTTTATGCCTTCCGACACTCGCCGTGTGATTCCGCCAGAAATTGAGCCGTGTTAACTGTGGTCTGTGGTTTGTGGTCTGTGGACACCAAAACCGCAACGCCATTCGACCGGGTCGGCCCATTCACACCGGCGGCCGCGCGGGTGGCTGTTGAGGGCTTCGTCGCGGTCAGACGTGTACGGAGCGGACATCCAGAGTTCACCGACCTCACTGTTGTTGGCGTTTCGAACACCTCACCATCTGGCTGTCCTCTGCACTGTGACATCACCAACCAACGGTTCTGTCCAACCCGGCACAGCTCGCTCACCTGACTTCAGGAGGATGGCGAAGTCGCCGATCTCGTGCGGGATCTCGTGGATCAGGATAGCGAAGGTGGTCAGCAGGCCGATGCGTGTGCTGGCCAGAAAGCTGCCGCCAATGGCCAGGCCGTGTGTGAAGTTGTCTACGCTGTTAGCTAGCAGGTTCAGGTAGCCAGCCACCTGAGAGCCACAACTCGGTCAGATTGTCCATCACATACGGAGCAGCTGCATACGCGGCATGGCGTGTTTAATATCTAGTGTCTCCTCCAAAGCCGATTATAAATTCAGCTTATACCTAGCACAACTTATAAATTATAGTTAGAATCTACGGGCCCGAATAATTTACGTTGTGTAAAGGGATGCACTTTATACGTTGTGGATTTGTTTATGGGAATCACACCGTGAATTCGGAATACTGGATATCCGTAGGCAAAATAATAATGCAATGTAAGTACCTGTAAGTACCTGAGTAAAACAGTCCCTATAGGGGCCTAATTACTCGGTTACGAACACGGAGACATAAAATATCAAGAGCATGGAAATGATACCCGGGAACCACAACATAATTCCGTAACTCATTCGTGTCATCAGAATATTCGCGTTATCAGAACGTTCGCGTATCAGAACATTCGCCTTATCAGAATATTCGCCTTTTCAGAACATTGACGTTATCGGAGCATTTGCATTATGAAAACATTCGCGTTTTTAGAACATTCGCGCTATCGAAACATTTGCGTTATCAGAACATTCGCATCATCAGAATATTGGCGTTATCAGAACGAGGCACAGTTCAAGGCGAGTTCGAAATTGCGCATAACCAGTTACTAGCCGCCAGAGGCAGCCGACGGCTCTGGCCGGGGCTCGGCGTGGCGCGGTGTGCCGCCCACCTGTTTCCGCTGCGGCCGCTCGGGCCGCTGCCGCGCCGCGGCCGTCGCGCCGCCGTTGCTGGCCGCGTGGCCGTTGGTGACCACATGGCCGTTCGTGCTCGTGTGGTCGACCATTCTTCGCCTGACGCCGTCGGCGGCCGGCTGCGGCGCCGTCGTCCCGGCGGCGCGTGACTCCGACTCCGACTCCGACTCCGACTCTGACTCGGGCTGCGCCGCCGTGTAGCCGAACACCAGCTCCAGCAGGACGAACAGAAACACGCCGGCGATCACCCACAGGCCGACCCGGGTCTGCTCCGCCTCGCCTGCAACCGGGCGCAGGCTGACACAGGCGGACACAGCCTGGCACAGGCGGACATCGGCTGACACAAGCAGGCACGGGCCAACTCGGGTCTGCTCCGCCTCGCCTGCAACTGGGCTCAGGCTGACACAGGCGGACACCGGCGGACACACAGGCGGGCACAGGCGGACACACAGGCGGACACACACGCCGACCCGGATCTGCTCCGCCTCGCCTGCAATCAGGCGCAGGGTGACACAGGTCGATGCACAAACCGCCATAGGCTACCACAAGGTAACGAGGGGCTAACACAGACTGATACGGGCGGACACAGGCGGACAAAGGCTGACACATAGGTGTGCAATGCGACGTTTTTTCACTCATTATTCCCGTCCATCGGTCACACCGTGTCACCCGGAGGATCCGCTGCAGTAGCCGGGTTTTCCGACCCAGCTGTCAGCATAATGAAGCCTGCGTCTGCATATTGAGCCGAATATGCAGCAAATGATGCAGCCGGGAATTTTGCATATCGGCAGAGCTAGAGCACAGGCCGAGCAGGGCCGGCACAAATGCAGCCACAGGCCGGGCCACAGCTGTTTCGGAGCAGGGTGATCAGACGGTCGGCGCGGCAATGTGTCGCCTCATGAGATGCACACATGGCCGATTGCGGTCAGGGCCGGATCCAGGAATTTTGATTGGTGGCGCTTAGTCTGGAGGAGCGACATCGGTTGAAGACTCGCTGAGCGAGAGGGGGGGGGGGGTACACTGTAGCATCCTGAAGGGGCGCCTAGTCAAATTATGGGCGTAACATCTCTGCGGGGAGGAGGTGCATGTCCCCAGGTGCCCCCTCCCCCGGTTCCATCACTGTTACAGGGGTGTATGCTTTCATGCAGTAGGCAGGAATAGCAGCCGCCACATGAAAAGGGGCTGCGACATGCCACGCCAATATTTAGAAGCTAACTTGACAAGGATCCAGAGTTGAGTATGAAAAGCAGAGCGCACAGCGTCCCTTGACTGAACAGGATTCCTTCCTGGACCAATTCGAGTAAACCCACATATACTGATTCAAGCTTAATCGTTCTCGATTCGAACATGATTTTCCATGCTGAAGTACTGGTGCCGATTCGTTATACGTTACGCTTCACTCTGCTAGTAATAGCTATCGTTGCGGTACAACCCCATATTGCAGTGCAATGCAGCATACGAAGCAGAGCGACTCAGCCGAGCAGCCTGTAACTTACTGTGCGAGTGCCGCATGGCCTCCGGCAGCAGATGGAGGAACACGTCGCCGACCAGTCCGCCCACGGCGAAACTCAGCAGCAGGCGGAGCCGCTTCTCCCCGTCTGCGGACGACAGACCCACACAGCCGTGTCAGAGCGGTGTGTTCGGCACACCAGACATGGGCTCTGTCCGTGGTGTCAGAACGGTACCCGGTACACTGGACATGGGCTCGGTCCGTGCTGTCAGAACGGTGCCCAGTACACTGGACATGGGCTCGGTCCGTGGTGTCAGAACAGTACCCGGTACACCAGACATGGGCTCGGTCCGTGGTGTCAGAACGGTGCCCAGTACACTAGACATGGGCTCGGTCCGTGCTGTCAGAACGGTGCCCAGTACACTAGACATGGGCTCGGTCCGTGCTGTCAGAACGGTACCCGGTACACCAGACATGGGCCTAGGCCGTGGTGTCAGAACGGTGCCCAGTACACCAGACATCGGGCTCGGTCCCTGTGTCAGAACGATGCCCAGTACACCAGACATGGGCTCGGTCCGTGCTGTCAGAACGGTGCCCAGTACACTAGACATCGGTACGGTTTGTGGTGTCAGGACGGTATCCG
Organism: Imbricaverruca yamaguchii; assembly: GCA_034440575.1. Lineage (NCBI taxonomy): Eukaryota > Metazoa > Arthropoda > Thecostraca > Neoverrucidae > Imbricaverruca > Imbricaverruca yamaguchii. The sequence continues at coordinate 1,248,572 of JAOTOL010001489.1, read as the reverse complement.
GTACACCAGACATCGGCTCGGTCCCTAGTTTCAGGACGGTATCCGGTACACCAGACATCGGCTTGGTCCCTAGTTTCAGGACGGTACCCGGTACACCAGACATCGGCTCGGTCACTGGTGTTAGAACGCCACACCAGACGACATCGGTGCGGTTTGTGAAGGCAGTTCCACCGCCACGGCTTATCTTAACACCCCAGAGCTCCCTATACCATCCAAGGTATGAATGGATGTGCACACGCATGCGTACATGCATGAATGTATGTATCAATGCGCTCATGCATGCATGTATGAATGCACGTAGTAATGCATGTGTCCATGCATGCGTGTATGAATGCATGTACGTATGCATGCATGCATGTATAAATACATGCATACATGCATGCATGAATATGTCAGGAGCGGATCCAGGAAAGATCATGGGGTACGCGCCTGGAGGGGCGCCATGTCCGCGCGAAGTGGCGCCACTGTAGAAATTCCTCGAGAAGCGCCTCCGGCTGAAAAATTCGTTGAGCGTGGAAGGAGGTGCTCTCAAGCTTGCCCGGAGTGCGCCTTCTCCCGATCAAAGGAACGCCACCTTTCCATGTGGGTGGACGTAAATACTTCCCCTGCATCCGCCCTTGGTGCGTGTGCATGTATGCATGCAAGCATGTGTGTGTACGTGTGTGTATGTATGCATGCATGAATGCACGAATGTACACATGTACGTACGCGTGAACGTACACGCATGTATGTGTATTGTACATGTAGATGTGTACATATGCATGCATGCATACATACACATATGCATGCACATGCACTGAACGATCGGCGCCTCGTTCCACGGTGTCAGAGGGATTGTTTATTGCCAGTGTGTATTGCCATTATCAATGCCAGTCGGTGTCCTTTGCGCTGTCCATCGCCTGCCCTGGCCCACGGACAGGGCAATGACTGAGCAATGTTTGGCCGATTCGCCCATCCACTGCCTGGTCGGTTCCCCATCTACTACCACAAGAGTAAATATCTGCACCGTTCCAGGCGCCGGCCGCCGCTTCCTGTCGCGCTCACAAAGCTGGCGGCACCAACCCTGCCGCCACGTCCGGCCCTTTTGGTGCGGCTCCAGATTGGCTCGATTGATTGTTCCGCTGGGGCTGATGTGTGGTGGGCGGAAGGCCCGGCCGTCCTGCTACACGCCACCACCGGGCTGGTTTGATGCGGTGTTGTGTCGATGAGAGGAGCGCGCTTGTCTCTGGCGAGAAAAGAGCTCGCGGAGCCACTCTGGCTGACGGCCTCCGATTCCATAGCAGCTGGTATCCAGTTAGAGGATGTTAAATTAACGGTCGTTGGTCGCTTCTCGCTTCTTGGTGGCAGCAATCATACTGTAAGTACGATCAACACGGGAAGAAGACGAACCCCAATGCCACATGCGAGGCTGAAAATCAAGTATAACCAGACGACGTGGATTACTTCAAAGGATACATTTGCTCAAGAAATAAAGCCGATACGGAGGAAGTTGAAAAACATTGAGAAGCCGTACAGTTAGTTCTACCATTTGCATTACCTTAGGCGAGGGAAACCGATCAGGAAGCAAGCTTTCCGGATTGCTGCAACTGTGGCGGCGGAGGAACTGCTACTGTTCGCTGACCGAATGCGGCTGCGGCCATCGCCGCCGCAGCTCGGCGACCTGGTGCCGAAACCGTCCAGGAGCCAGGTCACGCCGAGCCACTGAACCGCAGCTGCACACCTCTACACCGCAACCGAGCCAGGTCACGTCAGACTGCTGCACCGTGGCCGCACATGTTTACAGACCACCTGAGCCGGTACGAGCGCTGGCGGTCAGCGTGACGGTCGGCCGACCACGGGGCTTCCGGTGTGGCGCACGCGCCGTGAGTTTCCCAACGTGTGCTGACGTCCGTCGTGAGTTTCCCAACGCGCGCAGAGGCTGGCCAAACGTTCTCCGCTGAGCACGACTCGGACGGGTTTCCGTGAGCCGTGAGCACGACTCTCACGAGCTGCCGTGAGCCGTGAGCACGACCCTCACGAGCTGCCGCGAGGCGTGAGCACGACTATCACGAGCTGCCGTGAGCCGTGAGCATGAACTGCCGTGAGCCGTGAGCACGACTATCACGAGCTGCCGTGAGCCGTGACCATGAGCTGCCGTGAGCAGTGAGCACGACTCTCACGAGCTGCCGTGAGCCGTGAGCACGACTCTCACGAGCTGCCGTGAGCCGTGAGCACGACTCTCACGAGCTACCATGAGCCGTGAGCACGACTCTCACGAGCTGCCGTGAGCAGTGAGCACGACTCTCACGAGCCACCGTGAGCCGTGAGGTGACCGGCTCCGCCGACGCCGGATCGCCTGCGATATGGCAGCTCCAGTCGGCCCGGATTGCATCAGCCACACTGGACGTCGTCGGCGCATATCTGTGCCGTGCAGGCCAGTGGACGACCCGGGCAGACGCAGCGGGACGAGTGGCAGTTCAAGTGTTCATATTCAACCGAGAACGGAATTAAAGGGCAGGCGATTGAAAAAAAAGAATGAAGAAAGTTAGACGAAGGTTATAATGATTCAAGAATAAAACATCACAGCCTGAAGCAATATTACAAAAAGCTAAAACCCTTCATTGCACTCTCCAATTGCATGCATATCAAAATGTGTGCATGCACAGCGACGTTGATTTATGGAAATTATTTCGGGAGGGCATTGCAGCCAATGGGCGAGCCAAAATGGATTGGGGCATCCCATAAAATCGCATGCTAAAAGTTGAGATTATTGGGTGGAGGCCATGCCAACATTAAGGGGGCCAAGGATCCCTCAAAAGCAAAAGATCGACACCATGTGTATTCATCTCATGCATATACAACAGTGTCATTGCAGAGATGAGTAGGTCGGTGCATACACATATTACCTTTGAGTGATTATGAATTCTTGACACCTGTGTGTTTTAGCGAGAGGTATTTTCACCAATTTGGAAGATTTATTTTGTTTCGTTTCACGACGTCATCGCCCTTCTGAGCAGAAGACGGTAGCGCGGAAGATTGCATATTTATGTCATCATACATCGTGATAGTGAACACCTAGACAAACATGTCGACATCCGAAATTCTCGGGGACGAGCTTCAGGAAATGGAGCGACAAATCTGGCCAAATTCCTCAGTTTAATGTGGGCGCGATAAACTTGGTCTTGCCTATTCCTGTAGCATTCAGTCGGACTGGGTTCGGGGATACCTTCACGGTAAAACAAGCAGCAGCAGACAGATTGCGCAGCGCCTGATGCCCAAACGAACACCAGACCGGCACTTCTATTCAGGCTGCCAGGTGGCGAGCGGTGATCATATATCTTTTAAGAAACGGCATCGTACACAAAGCTGGCTGGCCGTCAGGTTCAGAGCCAGCGTGTTGTGGTCAGATTGCGCAGCCAGTACTGTGACTGGCCAATCAGTTGCCATGGATCGCCGTACACAGGGAGTACATGCCGACCGTCGATCGAACTCGGCTAGGCCCGGCGGTGGTGGACAGCGGAAGGGGGAGGGGGCGGGCGGGCGCACAAACATTTAACGGTGTGTGTGCGTGTGACGCAGTTGCCAAGTGATCTGATCCCTGGTCCGAGACAGTAGTGGTTGCGGAGTCGCGCGTTCGGACCCCCCCCCCCCTCCATCGCCAGGACCACTCTCAGTAGAGATGCACAGTCGGGAGGACTCGGGGGAAAAGATTAGCCTTCTTGGTGATGCCCAATAAGCATTCCTTTTGAACTGTCAGCAGCTTGAGCGTTAGTTCGAATTGACATTCCTCGTGCAGAAAGGAAGACACCCGCAGCAGTGTCTTGGCCTGCGGAACTTTTAGAAATATCTGGTCGCGCTCGTGCTGCTGAGGTGCGACGTCGTTACTGAAGACATGCTCGGTGCTTAGATACGATATATAGCACATCTACTGTACGACTGAATTTGCAACGATAAATGCAATACTGGACATGGTAAGCAGACTTTTGGACATCTTCTCATGCCACTTTTGTAGTACTAGCATGACGGTGTGGAACTTCCTTGATTTGATACTGAATGTGTTCAGGTTGCACGAATCTAACTAGATCAGCGATCGGTCCTGCAAGTTAGCATGGGAGTGGTGAAGATTGTTGCTGGAAGGGTCGGGGTTGGATTTGTGCGTCAGTAACTGGATGTGCAAAACTACCTTCAAGACATGTCCAGGTATGTCTCTGTAACAGTTCCCCTTTCATAACCATGGTAAAAAAAAAAACGGCAACTGCCCGATCGAGGTTAAGAGTCCGAACATAACAAATACACGAGAAAAAAAAACATGTCTGCACGAAATGTCAGCTGGCTAGTTTGGCCGCCTCCTACGGACAATTTGCCCCGTAGTGCACATGTGGGCATCAGGCCAACACCCACCGCCCACCGGACGAGTCGCGTCTCCGGCTGACGAGATGGGCAGGCAGAGGGGGGGCGGGTGCTAGCGCGTGGGCGCGTCGCAGCACTGGTGTGGCTGTTATCGTCCGCTGCCAGCCGCTGCACGGGGGGGGGGGGGCGAGTGGGGACCGGGCGACAAACAGGGACAATGCATCACTGTATGGCACCACTGCTGCTCATGCACGCCGGGTAGGTCAGAGTAATCTCATTGACGGCGATGACACCCCTGGATCAGTCGGTGACTTCAGTGGCGGAGGTGTCGTCACAGGGCCGTGTATGGGTCAGTCGGTGACCTCAGTGTGTCGTCACAGGGCCGTGTATGGGTAGGCCGGTGACCTCAGTGGCGGAGGTGTCGGCACAGGACTGTGTATGGTTCAGCTGGTGACCTCAGTGTGTTGTCACAGGGCCGTGTATGGGTCAGCCGGTGACCTCAGCGGCGGAGGTGTCGTCGTCACAGGACCGTGTATGGGTCAGCCGGTGACCTCAGTGTGTCGCCACAGGGCCGTGAATGGGTCAGCCGGTGGCCTCAGTGTGTCGTCAGAGGACCGTGTATGGGTCAGCCGGTGACCTCAGTGTGTCGTCACAGGGCCGTGAATGGGTCAGCCGGTGACCTCAGTGACAGAGCTATCGTAGTCACAGTGTTGGGTCAGACGAGACGTGGCATGTCACTGGCCGACAGGCGAAAACGGCGCTGTCGGCGACGGCTGGCGGCTCCGCGTACGACACAATGGCACAGGCACAATCCTTTCACTTGGAAAACGTCCACTGACCGGAAGAAGGCTCTGAACCACGCCACCATGTTTACTTCATGCCACATGCCGGCACCTCATTTACCTCATGTTCTCATGTTTTAGGCATATTTTAAATGGGATCAGTTATTTATGATGCCCAGGTGCACAACAAATAATCAATTCGCAGCTACGACACTACCATAGGCGAGTGATACGGTTTAAAGTTATATGTTGTGAGCAAACATATAATACGATTCCACTACAAATTGGGATGAAAATGACTTTTAATTTCGCTTAAGCAAAGACTGAACACCCAAGAAAAAGTGACGGTCACACAAGCTTAATATAAGTGACGTTTCACGAAAAGATTGGAAAAGCAGCTTTGTGCTGCATTTCTGGGCAACTACAGGACAAATCACCAAGGAGTGAGCACCACACCTCGTCTGATTTCGACTAAAATAGGTTCATGTGGTGATCGATGACACAGATTACGATTCTGAGATTCTTAGCTTTAATAATTTAGGTTATCGAAATGTTGAGATCACGAAGAAAGTGCATATATAATTGTTTTCGTTTTGCTCATGTAGTAGCAATCGGCGTACCAAACTTATACATAATTTGAAAGACCAGCCCTAAAAAAATAAAAATAGTTGTGATTTGTTCACATTAACAAGTCATGGTAACCCGTGACCATTTATTGACCTCGATACCTTTTGAAATATTCCTATTTTGAGTTTTGCTTTCTTCACCAAACATTGTTCCATCATTTGCTTAACTGGTAGCACCAATATTGTTTGGTAAAGCTCATTCCATAATGGGACACTTAGGTGAAAAGTTAGGGCCTGCCCTGACCTTCAGACAATGCTATTATGCGTGCCTATGAGCATAGCCGATATGGGTGTTGTTTCAAAGCTGTTCAATTATAGAACACGATAATCATATTCTTAAGTACGTTACAGGTCCAATAAATCACATCTGGGTAAGTGACCCGATCCCGAAATAGTGGTTTTGTGTCTATTACAGAATATGACCGATGTGGGTCTGAATTAAAGCACTCTTGTCACAGACGAAAATATGCACACGCGTAAGTGTATTTATTTATGTATTTATTTATTTCACGATGCGTGCCCTCCACGTCCAGTTGCTATTATGGACAGTCTGGGTACCCGAGGCCACAGAAATGACGCATGGGTCAGAGATCTGACTTCGGAATGAAGCTTGTGCCGTTGATTGATTCACGAAGGTTCATTCACGCAACCGAGTTGTAGTCGCATCGGCCACGCTGCACATTTCGGACGCTGAGAGATAGGAAACTCCATCTTTGTGCTGAGGCTCGACTCACAGTGTTGAAGGAATATTGAAGGGTCAGGATTTGCCCATATAATGGTAGGTGGAGGCTGACGCGATATGCCCCATGCTAGCCGACCCACCAATGTCATCGCACGTATTATTGCCGTTGCGAGGTGGCTCTTAATGAATTATTAATTGCGAGGTGGCTCTTAAGAAAAGCTTAATGCGCTAACATCTGATACCCAGATCTTTCTGGTGACTACACCGATGTACAAAGCTGTGGTTCTTTCATGCTTCCCAGCGCAATCATCGGAGAAGAAGTAGACTTTCTCCAGTTGCGAATGCACCTGCCATATGTAAGGAATCAGCACAGAGCGGAACGCTATCACCACAGCCGTGTTTTATGTTTTTACGCAAATGTTTTTGTATGAATCGCTGGTACATAGCGCGCTAACGGATGAAGAGTGCATTGGGGGTTAGCCCAATGAAAGCTTTGAGCCGCATCCTGCGTGACGACTGAAAAAGAATCGAAAGAAGCGCCAATCACTGCCGCCTCACTGTCAGGGATAGTCACGAAGCTGCTTAGTGCTGCGATTGATCCTGGGCGACAAAGTGGTGACGAGTCAGCTTCGATGCTGCACCAGTAAACATGCTCGTTGGCCGGAAGCACAACATCAATCAACATGCAACGATCAACAGATCACACACAGATGTTGGGTGCCCCGCCGTCGGCCAGCATGCAAAGGTGAAGCCTCAGACTCGAAAAGGTTGAAAACCCGATGACAGGGCTGTCATTTCATGTATAAAAAGCAACGCACAATTCGCGAAGATTGTCCAAAAGTAGCTTAAAGCAGCTGAACGTTTTTGTACTGTACATTTCGTGCCTTCTGCATTTCGGTTTACGCATCCTCACCAGGGCATAAGCTACTAATGTCGTCGAACTCGTAAAATTAAACAAATTTCTTGTTCAATTTCTGTTCATGGTCATGCGTGGCCGCGGTGGCTTTCACCGACACCTCCAAAAATACGTCATAAAATAGTGACGACAGAGGGACGATAACTCGTGGTTCACGCGTCAACAGGCCCAAGCCACACGAGAAAACGAGACTGTGGTCAAATTCTACAAGGCACCGTGATACCGCCAAAAAGGCCCCGCAAACCGTCGCAAACCGTGATGTCGTCAGAAGAAAAAATGCAACAAATTATCAAAATGTGACCTACGTGACCCGTCGTGGAATGTTTCTGGCTGTTGTCTTCTTCGAACAAAGTGCTTCCAAACGCTCCCGTATCGAATGCCTTGTATAATGCACACCTCAAGCTTCAGCTTAGCCCGCGCCGTGTCCGGGGGACTGATATGTGCCCCCCGTAAAGTTTTCCACGGGTATTGAAAGAACGGCGCGCGGAAGCGTGCCGAACTTTGGCATACCTTTTCCCACATCATGTTGGCATGTTGTGTGAAATTTTTGAGGTCAGGTCATCTAGGGTCAACGAGTTAGTCAAGGTCAAGTCAGGTCACATCCAGAAAAGTTCAACCAGTCGTCACGTTTTAACGGATAAAGACACTTTAATGAAACTTTCAGCGTTTGCATATCTTTAGGGACGAAACAAAACGAACCAGAGGGTTATTTTTCCGTTTTCCGTTTCAGTTTCACTATATCTGGAGGACAGTCCAGAGGTCGCTGCGTGTCTACAGGACTACATTGTAGAGGCTCTGGCTTTGCGGTGCGCGGCCGTAGGGTCGCGGCAGCAACACGATGAGACGTTGAGACCGGAGATGCGCCAGAAGAACGGTAGGTCGAGGCGGAGGTCATCGCCAGGTGGTAGGTTTCTCCAGGGTTCGCCGTCTTATTGTAGTTTTCTTGGATTTTCCTGAATACAATATTCATCGTAGGGGTGGATACAGAGAGCACTGAGTCTCTCCCCACGGAAGCTGGCGCCCTTCGGCCAGGAAAAGGCACTCCTCCGGGAAAGCCTGAGTACACCCACTCCTTACACACCCCACGCCCGCTCAACGATTGGGATTGGGAATTTCAGCAGAAAAGAGGCCCTTTCAGGTACTTCCGCAGTGACACCCATTCAACGAAACGACGTCCCTGCAGACAGACACCCCACTCCCTCATGATAATTATTGGATCCGCTTGTGTTTATCTTCATGTCTGTGAGGTGCGCTTATTAATAAGCCTGTGTGCTTCTGCCCCAACCCAACTTTTGCACTGTGCACTAAACCGTTTGTGAATATTAAAAACAGTAGCGCTGTTAGCTTAATGGTCAAAGAAAAACTCTGAATCTTCTGGATGCACAAGGACGCATATACATCCAATGTGAGATACAAAGCTACACCCGTTATGGGGATTCCAAAGCCTCGTTTTATTCAAGAAGAAAAAATGTTATGATGATTTCGAACGTTCAACGAGAAAAACGCGACTTGGGATTATTCGGTGCTTCTGAAGTGTCTGAAATTTGAAACCCAAAACAGTCATCGATACCTGAATTTGCATCGTATCTAAGGACCGCCGGTATCAAGTAATTTAGCACAGCTCCCAACACACAACGACATCTTGTCCGTATGACGCGAAGATAATCACAATTATTGGTGTCGATAGCAGTAACTGATCAGTGCTACCATCTTTTTTGCGACCGACTTAGTTGCGAGCGACAGCAAAGCCTGAGCAAGTCTGCTCAAGTGTGTATACCTACGATCAAAGTTAACCTGAAGGACCGGCCGGGCGCAGCCGTCACACTTTCGAAGCCTTAATTATGTGCGTTCGTGCTTGAAGTCATAGATAATTTACTGGGAAATATACCTGGCCATTTAATTGCCATTTCAAGCAGCTTTCACCGCCATGTTTTCCTTGAAATTCGAACATTTTTCTTCAAAGAAAATGTTTTGTGGCGGAGCGTAGTCAGTTTAACGGACATCGACTGAGGGTCAGCCAGCCACCCAATCGCCGGTCACGTGACTACGTTGTCATGCCATGTGACTATGCGCTTCGAAACCGAGCGACCGCGTCAACCAATCGGATACAGCATGCCACGCGTCAGGCAGATCGACATGATTTCGGCAAAATTTCGACAGGAAAGCCAAGCTTGCAAAATAATTTATCTTTCATTGCATATACGCCGGAATTTGGGCGACTATATTCGCGAGTCTAACACGGAGCACTTATCTCAAATTTGAATGGACTGTGCCAAATTGTCCAAATAGGCTTTGCTTCTTTCTGAAATTCCCGCACTTGCACGAAAATCGGACGCAATAAGGTGCATGTCTTCACGACCTCCAAGAGAGTGCGGCCGCGATCGGTTCACATGTTTTCTCTCATGGTATGGTGCTCGATGCTATGCAACAGCTTGGGAATCCCATGGTCCGCCTATTACCTTCGCTTGTCCAGTGTTCCTAATGGAGGATTATACTAGTTATACAGAAATATTTGAAAGTCTAGAGTAGCAAATAAAACAGCTCTGCATACTATTGGTGCACATAGCATACACATGCACAGTTTGGGACATGCTGAATACAAAATAATATGGAAAAGAATACAATGCAACGCAATAGAGTAATGGAATAGCATGGCATGGGGGACTGCGTACGGGATGAAATGTATAGTGAACCGATGGGACTCGGTCACTTCGCTGATCACTGAGGAGGTAATTTTGTGTTACGATTATCTGAGCCACAAACAGAACCGTCGGCCTTATCAATGCTTAGCCGGTTGAATCTTGGAAGCTTCATGTAGTATTAGTCTCTCCTTGTCGCAAAAAAGCACAGCTTATTGTTCACACCTGCGCTTACCTCGACACTATGCATTGAGTTCATCATTTCTTTGAAGGGTATGAGTCCTCAAATTTCCAGCCAAACCCACGACACAGTAATTTCAGATTTTTGCATGGAACTCCACGAGCCAGCCCCCCTCCCCCCCCTTCTGCTACGTTTGCAATTCAGCAGTGTCCGCGCTGCTGGACGTTGCCAATAATTTATTTTAACCTTCGCCCATGCCCAGCGCTCCATACCTGCCTCACACCACGCACCACTTGCAGTGCCGTTGGTGGCTCCACCGCGCGGAACGTGCGACGCGAGCACCGCAATACAGGCTAAATTGACAATCAGGTCCATGACGAGGCATGTGAAGACGCCGTCAGCCAGCATTTCCTCCGTCGGCCGACACGCGCCGGTCGTCGGAGCCGACGCGGAACAGCCGCGTCGGGCCCGACGGCCGGCCGACGGGACGAGTGTCGCCGCTCCGGCGGGTCCGACCGACGGAGGTCTCGCCGGGCGGTAGCTCAGCAGCCCGGGCCGTCAATAAACACGGCCGCCGCCGCCGCCGCCGGGTGCGGCCAGCAGCGCGGCGTTACTACGACACACTGTACAATGTGCGCTGTAGGCAGGTTCACAGTCACAGCTTGTGCCCGCCGTGTGACACCGGTCACGTCCAGATGGCGGCCGGCAGCCGTCCTGGTCGGCTCTCACCCGTGGCTCATCGGCGCTGGAGTGCTCAACGAGCCTGCCCCGCTACCCGCTATGGAGCGAACCCGCCTGACTCGCTCGGCTGGGCCCTGGTGACCTACATGGAGTGCCGTGCGACGCGGTCCGGCTCATCTGACGCCTGCCCGGAGATATTGGCGCGCTCTCTCGATAATTATCGGTACTGGCAGCGGCAGCTCAGTGTATGAGCTCTCGGCCAACTCGGCCACAAAGTTGCAATCACTCGCTAGCTCACACTGCCTTTAATATTCAAGCGACCGGTACACGGTGGCTGAAAACAAATTGATGACCAGGTTTGAAACGTGTATAATTCGACAGTCAAGGCTGGATATCGTTCACCAAGCATGGGAGTTCAGTTCCATGTTTTAGGGCATTGCCAGGCTGAATTTGGAAGACAGCAACTCAACATTAACCGGGTACCAAACCAGGGTTTCGGATCGCGACCCACCCGGGATCTCCAATCGTGTCGACGGTGCTAGGCCACCAAGCTATAGACTTCTTCCCCTCATCAGATGGTGAAGCAGTCTGCCTGTAGAAGTTAACTTTTACCCATGGTTCTCAATCAGATTGACGCATGGCCATGGGAGTTTTCATTCCATAGATTAACGTCGCGCTTTTCGTTCCCATGAGTTCTCACTGACGCCTTCTCCTCGAGTTTACTGCCCTGAGCTCTGCATTTCACTATTCCACAGTCCATTCATCCCCAGATTCACTCCCGAGTGCATCAGCTTCCTTGTGCAGTGGGTATTGGATAGTGGATATTGGGTAGTGTGTAGTGGGTAGTGGGTAGTGGGTACTTGGTAGTGGGTGGTGGGTGCTGGGTGCTGGGTACTGGGTACTGGGTATTGGGTACTGGGTATTGGGTACATGGGTACTCCTCTCCCCGGGTCCGATCCTGGATTGGACCGTCCCGCGACCGGCGGCACTCACCCCTCTCCTTGAGCCGGGCGCCCGTCTCCAGCGGGATGACCAGCAGCGGCAGCACGCCGCTGAAGCCCACCAGCGCGGCGGCCACCATCGACAGCAGCCATGACTCGTTGCGTCGGTACATCGCCGCCAGCGCGTCCAGCACGTCCGCCGGCGGCGGCGCGGCCGACTCGGAGCGCGGGAATGCGCGCTGGTGTTTGGCTCGGTGCAGATCGGCCACGGCGACGCCCACGTGCAGCAGCAGCAGCAGCAGCAGCGGCAGCAGCACGAGCCGGAGGCCGGCGCCCGCCATGTTTGCCAGGTCACGGGGTGGCCGCCGCCGACGCCGCGGCACCACTGACCTGCCCCGGCCGGCCGCACCAGATCTCCCCGCCCCCGAGTCGTCGACTGCACTGGCGGCCAGCCGGCAGCACAACGGGAACAGGCGGCCGAGCGCCGCCGCGTCGACGTCACATGTCGGCCGAGGCGATTCCAGCGGCGAGGCGCCGGTTTTGCGGGAATTGGAAACCGGCGGTAGAGGTGCAGAGTTTTAGGACCGGCTCGCCAGAGCTGGTGACGCGGGAGCTGGGGATTTTCTATCCCTTAAGTACGTCATAACTCGCATGCAATGGGTGCGTTGTGTTTTAATGCATTTCATAGGGGAGGAAATTGATCTTTAAATGGTCGATTTGACCCACGAATGTCCTCTACATTTATCGTCGGTCCTCATGAAATTCCCCCTCTCTCCTCAATGCTGGGGAGCCTCTTGGTTTTAGTATGCATTGCCACTGGTGGATTCAGGGTTGGAGTTTGGGAGGAATATTTTTTTTTAAAGAGAAATTCATGTTAGAAAGACACAAAATATAATGGGATTTAATTGCGACAGAACGCTAACTAGAGTTCGTCTAACAAGTGAGCACGTTTTGACCTTGTCATCCAATTCTCATAACTTTTACGGAAATATACAGCAAACATTTTCCGATGTTTTAAATATGTATTGCACGATGCATATCATAATCAAGTCAAACTTGGCTCACTAAAAATGGCGCCTGAGATGAAGTTTTGGTTCATCCGTGTAGAAACGCGCCGGAACTGAATTTATTTAGCTCATTTTTTTGTAGCGTTGATTGTGAAGTGTGAAATATGATATATCTTCGAGTGCTTAATTAACAGTACGTGCTGACGAAGGAGAAAGAGGTAAGTGAAAGCTGTATGAGAATATTCATAGCAGAACCGCGAAGGTAATGTTGTGTTCACCATATGTATTTCCATTTCACCTCGTTTCTTCTTGCGCTCTTGGTCATGGGTATAATCTCTGGGGGACTAGGGGGACATGTCCCGAAGTTTATGAAAAGTTGCGATTTGTCCCCCTCAATTTCTTTCGTGTCTCCGAAGCCTCAGCTATTGAAATACTGGTGTGTGATCGCCAGTAAATTAAATTTAATCATGTATGCAGTGGAACATATATACAAGAGAGTTACCAAAAACACTAGACGCTGATTTACACAATCAACGGGATTCACAGGCTATCCGTCGTCACAAAATATCCGAGTTGTAAATCAGCAAGCGTTATAGTTTTCTGCTTTCAGACCATTCCTGAATAACATGAATCTTGACGACCTTATGCTTTCGTTTGGGTGAAGAATTAACGTGTAAGATAAGTGGAAGTCAGGGAAAATGTGCTGAACTCAAAAGTGCATAGTTGCAAATGCACGTAGACGCACATATAAGTCAGCGGGATTCTAGGACAAATGTACGAGAGAACAACTGTAAGTGTGACAGATGTAAGGATACCTAAGCAAATACAGCGATGACCAATTGTTCGCATGGCAGATATAGGTATGTAAATATACGTAGGCAAATTGTACGTAAGCGCAAATGATCGCCTACTGGATGCACGTCAGGGCTGGTGTACCTGAGCGTAAATGTACGTAAGAGCCAATGTACGTAAATGTAGAACTACGTCGCCGTAAATGTACATAAGCGCAACTGTGCGTACGACAGATGTATGAATGTACGCATGTGCAAATGTAGGTAAGCGCAAATGAATGTAAACATGGAAACACATTGTCGCAGCAGTACGCAGGCACAAACTCACCTGCCTCGGTGTAAAATGAAGTCGCATCCATGGGCGGTGGAATATCGTGTGGCCAAGTATGAGAATCTCATTTCATGCGCAATATTTGACACGCTACGGCATGAGGTTAATGCTAAGATTCCCAATGAGGATAGCATTGCGACTACAAGAAAATCCTGTCTTCGCCCATGCTTATTAATGCGGGGCCATGGCGGAGTGTATATTAGTACCTACCTTTCTAATATCCATCGATATAGTATTCATACACTTAGTGATCACTTCAAATTCACGTTCTAGCATTGTCCACATTCACCGTGAATATGTTCTCCAAATTGTTTTTCAGGGCATGTTGTTCCATGGTAGGACTTGTCGAGCGTACGTCTTTACTTATAATATAATATAATACTTACGCACATTCACTCCACGCATACGTGAACTTACACACACTTCGCTTGCATGCATTTGCTTGTACGTATATTTTGGCTTACGTACTATTGCCATCACGGGCATTTGCACATACGTTCCCTCGCTCTTACGCATTGGCGTGTATTTGTGTACATTTACGCTTACGTACATTTGTATTTACGTACATTTGTGCTTAACTACCATTTCTTTTACGTAAGTTTGTGCCAACGTATATTTTGGCATACGCACATTTGCAATACGTGCATTTTCCTACGTATATCTGCGTTTACGTACATTGGTCATATGTACATTTGTACTTCCGTACTTGCGCCTACGTAATTTTACATCGACGTAATTCTGCATTTCCGTACGATTACTACATTTGCACTCACATACATCTGCACTTTAGTGCACTGTACTGCATTACATTACAGAAACAGGCACGATCCACTTTAGCAAGTAGTAATTACTTGCCCTTGTCCATCACAAGCCAAAGAAGTTAATAGCAATCCCGATGGCATATAATGCACAACACAGCTAAAAAGCGAAGCAGTCCGTGCAGCTGCGCTTCAGTCAACAGCGGAGACGGTCGGCGTCCTCACACGCTGTTAACCGGTGCGCATACGATGGGTCCCACCACCGCTGGCGGCCCGCAGTCCCTGCGGTCTGAGTGCAGCGCTGCTCCGGTCGTATTTACGTTTCCCGGTTTTGATTCGGACAGCAAAGTGCACCATGTATGCGCAATGCACAATGCATAATGTAGTGTAGTATACATAATGCACAATGAGTTGTATCAATGAGCTAAGCACACATAGTGCGAAATACACTATGAGTTGCATCGGTATCAGTCGAGTGGAAGCGGGAGGATACAACGTTGCCCCCCACTGGGAGGATGTGGCGCACGTGGGACGTCACAAGGATATCCACCAATGCGAGAAACACCGGCCGTGAAGGTGCATGCTGTATACGTGACAGTCCCAGAAGCGTTCCGAAACATCATTTTTTGGACGTGAGTGATGTGCTGGTTCCATGCCAGATTTTCGTCCGTGATAACGCCAAGATTCTTCACTTTCGTTGCACAGCTCAAAGTTTCCGCCACGAAAGGAGCAGTCTGTTTTTCCGCCACGAAAGGAGCGGTCTGTTTTTGGTCCCGCAGAACCACTTCGCGTCGGTCTCCAACAAGCGTGAGCTCTGTTTTGCGTGGGTTCACTTTCATACCATGCCGCAGGAACCAGGATGTCAAGCACTTCCCCATGGCCCGTGACATCTCAATGGCACGGGAGCGTTTATCTATAATCACAATCTGGATGTCGTCCGTGTGGCGGACCATATGCATTTTAACCCGTTCATATCCGGTGGATGCACTGCGACAAATCATTTGAGTAAAACGTTGAACAACAACGAGCAAGCACGCCCCCTGATACGTTCCAGCGGTGATGTCGAAGGGTGCATGTAATGTTCCGTACACGCTTGTGCGTTGGTTGCGACGTCCTAGAAAGCTTTCAAACCAGCCGGAGCTGATGTGGAGTTCCTGGAGCTCCAACAACAGTGCATCTTGCGATACATAAACTTTTTACTCATGTAAGGCAATGTCAGCAGGGAAATTTCATATCTGTCCATGCCAAACACAAATTTGTCTGTCACGGAAATATGACCGGTGCAAATTGAGTGGTGCAAGCGGAATTAATGTTGCTGTGGTCCAAATAGTAGTTTGTGCGGGAACGGCGTCGGATATGTAAAAATAGACCGCAAGCAATATATAATCAGGTATCCAGCTGAAATAATGTCAGGTTCCAATAATATTTGTGTCTCTACCAATGGGTGTATTTATTGGCACCAAAACAGTTCATGTAGACTATCCAATTTGGCACCTCTCATTAATATAGCGTAGTGTGTGAAGGAACCGCCATCACCCCATGGAGAGAACCCTCGGTGAAGCCCGTGAATAGGCATCTCATTTTTCGAGCCAAATAATTCTAGAAATAGCCCTGGCATCTCCACCATCAGCTGCGCCCAGGCATGAATCTATTTGAGAACTGTTGTATATATATATATATATATATATATATATATATATATATGTGTGTGTGTGTGTGTGTGTGTGTGTGTGTGTGTGTGTGTGTGTGTGTGTGTGTGTGTGTGTGTGTGTTGGTTGGTTATTGGTTTTACGACACATCGACCGTTAAGTCATGTAGCGTCGCCAATATCTCACGCCGATTGGTCGCGGGCGAAGAGTAGCGGCAGGTGAGACTCGAACCCACAACCTTTCGATTGTGAGACGAGCAACTTACCACTAGGCTACTCGTCCCCCTATGTGTGTGTGTGTGTGTGTGTGTGTGTGTGTGTGTGTGTGTGTGTGTGTGTGTGTGTGTGTGTGTGTGTGTGTGTGTGTGTGTGTGTGTGTGTGTGTGTGTGTGTGTGGTGTGTGTGTGTGTGGGTGTGTGTGTGGTGGTGTGTGTTGTGTGTGTGTGTGTGTGTGTGTGTGTGTGTGTGTGTGTGTGTGTGTGTGTGTGTGTGTGTGTGTGTGTGTGTGTGTGTAAGTGTGGGGAGAATGTCGAGTTCAGTTAATTATATATAAGGTTATCAGGCTGCTGGCAGCCTTCGTTGCGTTGATCGAGGAAATATATCTTCATTTAGTGAGGAGGTTGGAAGGAAGGGATGTGCTCTGAATATTTTAGGCTGAACTTTCGGGCCATAGCCCACCATTAAAGTTAGTGGGTCAATATTTTGTTTTCTTTGGTGGAATTATCTACAGGATTATTCCGTTCATAAACGAAGACTTCAGGTGAGCATACTTCAGAGCCAAAATGTGCACTTGATCTAGCGTCCTTAAAAGACAACCAGTTGGTTGGAATGCGTGGATTGAGCATTCGGCATCCGACAGGTTTTGATTTTGGTTGGCTTGACACCAAATCAAGCAATTTTAAGTTGGCCTTTGATGGTATTATGGTTGCTTCTTCAGCTACATACTGGTATAATAAACCATACATGTAAAACCAGAAATAAATTTATTTTAGTGGATGTATTCGATACATATCCCCACAAGAGATGGAAGTTGGTGCCTTGATATCTATTCAATATTTGTGTTTATTGCATTTCTTTTCAATTATAGTATGCAACAAGTTGCGTTCAAAACAGGTAACAGAAACTTCCGTTGGCTCTGTGCATTTAATCTTCAAAATGGCAATCGATGCAGTTTTCTAGTCAGCGCAGTAAACATGCTGCAATAATTTTGTTTGTGTGTTTGGATTTATTTTATGCGGACAACTTTGTCCGGCTGAAGGGGGGGAATTTCCTTGATGCATGTACATCTTTAGGGAGCTTGTATTTCAGTTCATTTTAACTCCAGATATGCGTGCTAAACATCAGACTGCTTCCACGCATGGGCAAACGTTTACCTTCCCACTCCTGAAAACTGCCCCTGGGTTTGTGTCAATGTACGTATAGCAGGGATGCGGAGCCGGGAAAATTTTGGACAGCTCCGGCTCCGACTCCGGCTCCGGGGAAGCATCCCGGCTCAGACTCCGACTTCGGCTCCGAGTAAAATGTCCCGGCGGCTCCGGCTCCGGCTCCGGCTCCG
Organism: Imbricaverruca yamaguchii; assembly: GCA_034440575.1. NCBI lineage: Eukaryota > Metazoa > Arthropoda > Thecostraca > Neoverrucidae > Imbricaverruca > Imbricaverruca yamaguchii. Next base: position 1,230,705 of record JAOTOL010001489.1, on the reverse strand, counting down.
ACTCCGGCTCCGGTCAAAATGTTCCGGCTCCGGCGGCTCCGGCTCCGGCTCCGGCTCCGCATCCCTGACGTATAGTGATCTTACTGTGGACACTGGCGTATCCAGAAAACTGGCATACAGTCGGCTTAAGCAGCGAATTTCAATTTTTGTCTGATTTCGAAAACTCCTTGGAGTTTAACACCTAGCGTTCGGTAGGTCCACTTAGAACATTACTTTCTCGTAAAATGCCTTTATATTTCGAGAAAATTCCATTTTAATGGAACAGTTCGAAAAAGAACGGCCTCTTCGGAGGATATGGCCTCCTTGTCTCCCACTCCTTCTAGATCCGCCAATGACTGTGGACAGTTTTCTCTACTAGCCCGCAAATGACTATGACTGGGCCGTTCGCAATGGGGCGAAAGTTTCAGGAATTTGGCTTGTCGCCAGCTTTGTGATGTGCAACTATGACTGCACACTTCTAGGAGTTTGGGAGGAAATGCTTTTGTTCACGATCGAGAGAAGTGAGTGTTCAGTCACTAGGAAACACATTTTGAGGACATGCACGTGAATGTCGCCATCGATTATATATTTCGTTGGCCGTGCGGATACATTTCGTTGGACGCAATACTTCGTTGGCCTTGCGGAACAATGTCGCATGGAGCTGGTCAAGTGTGGTGGTCACGAGGTTCAACGTTCGCCATTCAGACGCGGAAGACGGACATCGAGAAGAAGCCGCTCCGAACGTTCAATGTCCAACAGGACAGCGCTCCAAACGTTCAATGTCAAACAGGTCAACGAGGCGTCCAGCGAGGGGCGCCTCGTTGACGATCCAACTTTACAAAGCATTCGTTCAGCTAATCGGCCGTAGTGTTTTCCAGTGACTCGACGGCGGGGAATTATATTTTCTAAAGCTCACAGCTTCCAACGTTCATAATTTCCACATTGAAAATTAACTTACAATTTGCAAATTATGAGCTTTGGAAGCTGTGAACTTAGGAAAACATGAAAGCCCCGACACCGGCAGATTCGATAACACTTCCCAGCTGCTGGTAGGCTTTGTTTAATGCCGTTTCCTCGATTCGATGGATCAGGTCATTCCGGATGACTCGTCTTACTGTACTATGTACGGCTTTGATTGTCTGTTACTCGACATATCCAGAGGATCAAGCGGTACATCATAGACACATTAGCTGACATAATTAATCTGCCAGGAGCGGTAGTGCCCCCCTCCCCAGAGGTGCCGGAATTGTATTCGGCGGTTCTGGGTGTGTTCGTCCAGCAGCCGCAGTACACGTATTTGTCATGAAAACGAGTTCATTGTTGCTCGCAACCGCCGCAATTGCGGATAATCTATCACCAGCTGACAGCAGCGACGGCTGCCAGCAGCTCACTGGGATCCAGCCGGGCTCAGGACCGCCCGACCGACACGGTCAGCGGAGTGATCTCTCTTCCTCGTCACACGCAGCACTGTCCGAGCCCCGCAGTGATGAGCTGTGCAGTAGGGCACAGCGTCCTTGATAAATTTTCGATTCGAGATTCGGCCCTATGATTTTGAGATGTAATCGGGTGTGCTGATTTCAAATTCGAAAGCTGTTTTTGGATCAAAGCATTTTCTGGTCCGCAAATTTACACTTTTCTGCAGGCATGTTTCCTAACTTTATGCTAAATATGGGACTATGGACATAAATACATGTCTGAAAGTTGTGTGACTGTTATATTCGTGATGTTCACACCAAAATACCTATGGTTACCACTTTTCAGCGCGCTAAAGCGTATATTGGATATATTTCTGACGGTTTCTCTGGTCCGTTCGACACATCTCTCACTAACGCCATCTATAGGTGTTTTTTTCATTAACTCCGGAAATTGACTCATTGAACTAGACATATATCAAAAGCCTGTCCAGTATGCATCTAAAATTTACACTAACGAACTGAAAACTGATGGCTAAGTTCCCTCAGGGGCGGATCCAGGGGAAGGCAATAGTAGGTATGTTGAAAAAGGCAAAGGCAGGTTCGTATACAAAATACAAAAAGTGAACACGTTTCTTGAAAACTTCAAATAACATAAAACAAGCTTTGAAGTATCATAGTAATCGTTTGTAATGTAGGAAAACATTGCATAACACACAGGACTACCGTTTAGTGATCGGCTGAGGGAAATAATAGAAATACACACAGGAGAACTGCCACTCAGACACATTATCACTTCTCTGGACGGCCCAACAAACGCAAGGGACGGATTGCAAGGACCTGTTGGAAAGATGCATTCGAAGGTTGAAGACATGAGGTATGATCCAGCGTTTGAACGGCTAGCTGAAGGCGAGGATATGTGGAGATCTCAGAAGATATACCTGACAGCATGTCAACAGACCAGAAGGTCTCTTACGAACTGTGTCGGGCGGTGAAAGCTGGAAGTCTGCCTGCAAGTATGTAAGAAATGAAGCCTGGCAAGCTGAACCACGCGCGCTGGTTGACAACAGGTGAGAGTATAGTGCACTTGTGGACCAGGCAGCACGGGCTCACCGACTCAAACAAGAGAATCCTGAGACGGCTGGCAGAGTTCTGCGTCAACGTATATTTCAAGTGCTACTTTGAGATTAAGACGAAGCCCAAAATCGTGGACGCACCCAAACACATAATAACCCATATCCGGATCCTTCGTACGCAACCAGAAGAGGTTCAGGCGGGGGTTACCCGCTGTGTTCGGTCTTCCGCCTGGTACGCCCATCCTGCGAGCCTCCTGCTGTCCCTTCTCGCCAGCGAACAACCTAAAGATAGGAAGTTTGCCATCGAAAAGATCATCGGTGTGAGAGGAGGAGCAGAGTACGGGGACAAGTCGCCAAGGACGAGAAAGCACCCCAAGATCAACATGTCCACCTCATCACTTATACAACTGATCGACTGGGACGACACAGAGATCACGGAACCTGTGTTTACGTGTGGAATCGCCGCAACAGAACTCAGGAGGATCATATCCATGCCGCTGGATGTCCCTCCGTTCCCTGCGAATGCCCAGTCGACGGAGCGGGCGGTCCAGCACGTCACGACAGCCGCTGGAAAGGCCAGGAGGCCCGAGATGGCTCTGTCCGCGTCAGCGCCCACCACAGAAAACAGTTGCCAGTGTTCCTCTCTAAGAAGGATATAATGGAAGCTATGAAGTAGGCCAATGACGGCCAGTAGTAAAAAGGCCACACAAAACTGTACTTTATGCATTCTGTCCTTCAGATATCTATTATTTCCCTCAGTCGATCACTAAACAGTAGTCCTGTGTGTTATGCAATGTTTTCCTACATTACAAACGATTACTATGATACTTCAAAGCTTGTTTTATGTTACTTGAAGTTTTCAAGAAACGTGTTCACTTTTTGTATTTTATACACGAACCTGCCTTTGCCTTTTTCAACATACCTACTATTGCCTCCCCCTGGATCCGCCCCTGAGGGAACTTAGGCATCAGTTTTCAGTTCGTTAGTTTAAATTTTAGATGTATACTGGACAGGCTTTTGATATATGTCTAGTTCAATGAGTCAATTTTCCGAGTTAATGAAAAAACACCTATAGATGGCGTTAGTGAGAGATGTGTCGAACGGACCAGAGAAACCGTCAGAAATATATCCAATATACGCTTTAGCGCGCTGAAAAGTGGTAACCATAGGTATTTTGGTGTGAACATCACGAATATAACAGTCACACAACTTTCAGACATGTCTTTGTGTCCATAGTCCCATATTTAGCATAAAGTTAGGAAACATGCCTGCAGAAAAGTGTAAATTTGCGGACCAGAAAATGTTTTGATCCAAAAACAGCTTTCGAATTTGAAATCAGCACACCCGATTACATCTCAAAATCATAGGGCCGAATCTCGAATCCAAAATTTCTCAAAGACGCTGTGCCCTACTGTGCAGTCCGTTCCCTTCACAGTACAGCGCCGCATAGAGTCGGACTGCACCAAGCGACCGGACATGATGATTTTGTTCAGACCTGGTGCAGTCTCCTCGCTGAACAAAGACAAGTGGAAAAGAGAAAAAGGTGCTTTTGAGCTCATGCACATTTGCGCCCACGTAAATTTGCGTATACGAAATGTTGCAATTTCGCAATTTTTGCGTTTACAACATTGGTGGAGAACTGAATCCTAATAACTGCTCTCGATAACTGTGCATTTCCATTAACTACAACAGATCCTGAACACTGAGAAGTTTTTAGGAGTGTTTTTCCCACGGGATTCTATGTTAAGTTTCAGGGGTGTTCGGCAAGCTTCAGGAGTGCACAGGCCTCCCAAAAAGGGATACAAAAATGGATCCATGGTTTAAATACATTTGAGCATTCAGACAACTGCGTTTCTCTACGTGGTTTCGAGCAAAGGTTGGAGTGGACAAAATTTCTCCTCCCGCGGAAGAAGTAGTGTGCTGGCGGTAGTTAAAGTTAAAAGCCTTCAGGGTTTAACTTTATCTACCGCCGTTACAGTTAAACCCTGAGTTAAAGAGCATCTTCAGCATATTTAGCATTCAAGAAAAGGGACTGGTTGTGGCCTTTGTCATAGCAGTGCTGCTGATATGTAGCATGGGGATAAGGGGATTGCCTAGAACGAATTCCACCAAAACACCATTTATCCCACCAACTTTGACTGCGATCCTTCACTCATGGTTGCATGGGTAGTTGCAGAAGCGAGTCAAGTCAAGCTTAAATTGTTATACTCAAATAACTGAGTTCAGTTCGATATAATGCAGTGCTTTTTTAGGTACAGCCCATATTGCTTTATCAGCATTCGACCATGACAAACAGCTAGTCAGCATTCAGTATTTGAGCTGCGAGTGTGATAACTTATCTATCGTGATTAGACAGCCCGGCAACAACAAGCCAACCGGCCTCACAGCTCAAAAGAAGCTGATAGGAGTTGGCAAGGCAACCAGTCAAAGCCTTGCCCATGGAGAACCTCGAGATCACTTGATTGTTTAGCTCATTTCATATCGTCGATTGGTACTCGCGTGCCACACCATCGCACACACATAAAACGTTGAAACATACATACTCATAAGACTAGCTTACGGCGGCAATTTCCTCGCTTGTCTTCAAAGCTAAGTGCTGCTAAATCCTGGCTAAATGCGCTAGAGATGAGCGTAGTGAGGATAGGAGCAGGTAAACTGAATAATATTTACACGTGTTCATAGATTAAGGTCTTCTGATCGATCGATCATCATCGATGATATGGCTAATTTATTTGTTAGAACTTATCCTGCGAATACAATTACTCGTCGCTGTTATCATATATCCGCAATTATTTTTCATCTGGTTGCTCCATCTTACTGGACACTACTGAGAGTACTTGGCGTGACCTTAAAGCGAATTTCTACCGTAAGGTTATCTATGCATTCACGCTCACCCCCTCCTTATCCAGGCACTTGCATGTGACTTCAACCATGTGCAAGTTCCGTGGGTGATACTTTGTGAGATTTATTCAAGGGGCCAATTGATGTTTTTGGTGGAATTGTTCTCCGGAGAGGGGTGTCATCGGCTGACAAAAAAAACTCGTCAAGCTGGGGTGGGTTTATTTGAACCTTCTCGAAGGGCGCCTTCATGGGTACAAAGCCTCGGTCTGATTGGGGGGGAGGGCTCTAAATCAATGCCTGTTGCGGAAAATGTATAATTAGGGGGTCAATTTCTCCCTTAACGCACGCAAAGTGACACCCCTGGCAAGTTAACACAGAGAACGCGGGCTGCACTACAGGCTGTGAAGCACAGTACATTCCACATTTTTCATATCAGAAAGCTTCAACTGAGGAATGGCTTTTAATAAAGCTACTACTTCAATAATTCGGCTAGTGACTAGAGGCGCAGCCAAAGGGTTGGTCAAGCGGAGGCCTGGAACATAAATACTTGGTATCAAACATGAGATCAAACATGAGATCAAACATGGAATTTTGAGATTTTCACCACACAAAACCAGACATTTTCGGCGCGCTTCGGGCGCTGAAAGTGGTCTCTATTTCATCACATTTTTCATGGGTCGGGTCTCCCCATAAGAAAATCCTGGCCGCGCACCTGCCAGTGACTGCTGATCACAGAGTATGCGACAGGGAGCGGATAACTCTCCTTTTTAAATTCACGATACAATGAACAAAAACTTCGTTATCCCAGGACAATCACAACTCCCAGAAGAGTTGTGATGGAGTGATCAAATCCGACAAAACACTGTATTCGTGGTAAAATAACCGAAGTTTCGTCACTAGGCCACCATCGAGAACTCCTGATGATGGCATTGTGTGAACGTCAAACATTTTGTCACCCCTTTCCGACTTAATCACCAAAATAGTTCTTTCTGGGATGAAGTAGGTTGTGTGTGTCGCTCATCAATTGTCACACTGTGACGAGAAGCCACGAGCCGATTATAACTATCTTGCGTGATATTAATTCCGTTTTCATTCCCGGGGTTTTTCTAGCTGATGGTTGTCACAGCATCACGATGTTCAGGTCTGAGTAAAGCTTTTGTGCCCAAATGATACGCAAACTGTGACGTGCACCTTGGGAATTGTTGTTGGTTTCCAGGCGTGCGTCGTGTTTTTGTGCATACACAGACTATCACGGTGCGCGTGAATCAATAGCGGTCAACTTCAGCTTGTCCCTATGTGGCACCGCCTGGTCCCCGTAAGTTTCGACCGGTGTCCGTCGATCCCGATTGGTCTACGCCAGCCTCAATCCACTTCTATGATTCGCCATTTTCCTCCGCCAGCTTCAATTCACTTCTATCAGTCGCCATTGTCTTCCGCCAGGTTCAATCCGCTTCTATGGGTCGCCATTAGACTCCGACAGCTTCAATCCGTTTGTATGAGCCGCCGTTGTCCTCAACCAGTTTCAATCCGTTTCTATGAGTCGGCAATGGCCTCCGCCAGTTTCGGTCGGGTTCCATGAGTCGTCACTGGCCTCCGCCAGTTTCGGTCGGGTTCTGCGAGTCGTCGCGTGTCTCCGCAGTTTCGATTTGGTTGGGTTCTGCGAGTCGTCGCTGGTCTATACCAGTTCCGGTCAGGTTCTGTGAGTTGTCGTTAGCCTCCACCAGTTTCTGTCGGCTTCCACAAATCCTGAGTAACTTCCGCTAGTTCAGTAGTTTGTGAAGCCTGAGCGGCCGCCGCGAATGCGGTCGAGTCTCCGTGGGTTATCACCGACCTCCGCCGGTTTCAGTCGGTCTCTGTGAGCCGCGATTAGTATCCGGCTTCAGAATGGTTGCTGCGAGTGTTGACTGGCTTCCGCCGGTCCAGTGGGTGCTCGTGAAGCCTTTGATCCGGCGTGTGATTGCGCCGATGGGTCGGGCGACCGACGCAATCCACGGCCGACCGGCGGCGTCGACCCGACGCAGGTGGCGCCGACACCGCCGGAGACAGCGTCGATCCGACGCAGGTGGCGCCGACACCGCCGGAGACAGCGTCGATCCGACGCAGGCGGCGCCGACACCGCCGGAGACAGCGTCGATGGCTCGATCAGCATGTGTCGGTCGGCCCGCGGGAGAAGTGCGGCCATACTTGCGGCCGCCTCGGGACGAAATAAGACCCACCGACTGTCAAAACAGCCAGGCAAGAGGGTGGCCAGACAGCGACGCGAGGCCGAGAGGGAAGCATCGATCAGCGGGCAAGGCGAGGAGGACACCACCCATCTATTGACAGTAAGTGTCCTGCTTGAGAACACAAATCGAGTATGCGGACGTGTGTGTAGTGCACATTACTAGAGGAACTGAGCATTAGTTGGCATATGTTGTCCGCTTAGAAGGTAAGCAATTACGGTCATCAATTGAACTCTTGATGATTGTATTTGTTTACCTATGCTTGCATTAAACTACGTCTGGCGGGGAAATCAGACAGACCTCTCCAGAGGTGACGGAATTAATTCCTTGTCGCGGGAATGTCATACTGGCCTCCCCAGAGGTGACAGGGTATTAATTCCATTGTCGCGGGGAAAGTCAGACTGACTTCCCCAGAGGTGATAGAACATTGATTTCCTTCCCGCGGGGAAAGTCAGTCTGTTCTCCTCAGAGGTGACAAGGCATTGATATCCCTGTCGCAGGGATAGTCCGAGGGATCTCCCCAGAGGTGACAGCACATTTATTCCCGTGACTCATTTCAGTTTCTCGTTTCTTGAGCATGCTGAATGCTGAAGTGCTGAAATGCTCTTTATTATTACGTGATTATACTTGATTATTGTTGAGGGACATGCGCTCCTAAACGAGGAAGGCCAGAAAGTGTGTTGTACTTCGTTTGTCAAAGGTATTACGATAGGTATGTACAGATCTTGTTACGCCACACCCGGCCAGCGCCAGTGTATAGAGTTAGGATTACATCACTGCCCCTGATGGAGTAAATGATGTAAACTAGGACGTATCGAAATTGGGGAAAGCAGTAACAATTTGTGTTTCAAGACATTTGACCCAGGGAATAAAACCAGCGTTTAGGCTTGCATTTAATTAGAGGCCTCAGCACACGTGAATCGTCAGTGTGTGGGTGTTGCCGTCCGAGTGTTTCGCCAAAAGGTGGCCGGGACTGAGCAACATCTTTTGACCTGTCCGAGCAACGCCCATCGGTTTTGCACGGACAGAAGAGACTCAAATTATTCCCATGTTGTATTTTTGGCGGGTGACAATCCTTACTCACGTGGAGTTTTCTGATGCATCTGTGTTGCGTGCGGTGGTGTAGTCTTTATTAGAGATTTGTTTCTAGCTATTCCAGCTTGCAGTACGATGCATTTAATATCAAATACCTGTAACTAATTTTCAAAGTTGATACATATCCTGTTGCCATGAATAATTTTGTGCCATGAATAATCAACTCGCGAGATTTAATACTTCAAAAACACATTTAGACGTCTTGTCGGCCTCGTGCACTGTGCACGCTACATGTCTGCCACATGCGTCGATATGCTGTGTGCTTGTCTCCAAGTAATTCTCAAGTTGGTATGTACGTACCTGAGTGTTCATCACGTTTTCATAAAGGCAAGGCACACTCCGGCTGGTTTGGAAATCGCGAAGTTGTATGTGGCACATATGTAAGTGTTGCATAATGTGGATTCTTTGCGTAGATAAGACCACAAACTTAATTATTTAGAATGTTTTACGAGGGAGGTTAACGTATCCAACACACCAAATTGCTTTCCTGATTTATTACGTCAAACTCTTCGTCATCAAAAAGCATGTCCACGGAACTAGGAACCCTGAAATTAACCAGTGAAAGATGTGTACTCAAAATCGCGTTTGAAAGTGCGAATCCATGCGGTTTTAGCTGATGCTGCACATTGTCTATTTGGGGATGTGTCACTCATGTTCGTAGGAATGAATTATGAACTGCAAATCAACCCAGGCACCTTGAGCCCAGACCAATGTTCCCGCCATCCCTCCATTAAGGCAAATTTTGGAAAGGAAAGCAGTGGCGGACATTCATTTGATGTAATTTTGCACTAGGGTCAGCAAGCTTTCTTAGAGTTTGCTATTGAACGACGAGGTCAAGCCTCCCGCCCTTGTAATTCATATCTACATACATATGTGTATATATATATATATATATGCATTACACTCATTCTGATTCTGTAGTCCTAGACCACGTGAAAGGTGGCAAAATGTTAAAACTCTGAACCTACTTTAATCACATTCATGCATGTTCACATTACGTGACACATTCACCTGCGGGTTCTGTCAACGATCGGTCATTGTTCTTGTTTTTTTCGCTTTCTCGTGACATCAACCAGGTAGACTCGATGGCTTCATCAATTTCGTGTGGCGTAATAAGGCATTTCTTGGTCACGTACGAATGGCATGAAGAAAATTGATGTAGCCACGGTTAAGAAAATTCCGACACATTTTAGATAGGGGTCGAGGAGGCTCCTAGGCTCATTTTGCATGCAACATCATAGTCATAAAGTCCAACTTCACGAATGTTGGGGGCAGCACCTTCCGACCGCGCCGTGGTGATGAGCATGGGCACTGTGAACACTCATCTGTGCTGCACACAATAAAGCAAGATGTTTTGTTCAGATTAACCACGAGGGCATGCATTCCAAGTCATGCTTATGTGTCGGATATGTTATACGCAGGATGCCGGAACAACCAGTGGCTGGGAAGACGGCCGACGAGACGGCCAAGCGGCAGAGACTGTCGGCCATGCTGGAGACGCTGCCGCCAGAGCTGGAGCGCAAGCTTTCTATTCACCACGGCTTTAAGCCCAAACGCTACGATACGGTCAGTGCGGTGGCAAAAGCAGACGGAGAGGGTACAACAAGAATTGGGCGATAGTGCATTGTCTGGGAAACCAAAGGTATGGGGTTCGACAGCGTCGGAAGTATTAGCTTGTCGGGAGTTTGGAGCTGTATTCAATCACGATGCTCAGGATTCCTTCCGATACACTAAGGTTGGTGTAATCTTTCCATGGACTTTATTTTACGCATGCACATCGGGAATGCTCGTGACTATTCATTCTGAAGATGAACATTGTGCTTGATGCGCTAACGTGACTCGTGTTCGAGCCTCCTCGTTGAATGTATGAGCCACACATAACGCATATATGCACGTACTTATATATATATATATATATATATATATATATATATATACTTATGCATATACATATATATGTATATATAATATGCATTTATGGACACATCCATTGTTTCTCTTCGCCCTAGCTATTCTTTCATTACGTGTTTGTTTTCTCTCTTTTTGCTTTTGTGCTAGCCATTCCTTCGTGCTGTTTTCCATTTTCGTTCGGGTTTTGTATTTCGTCCAGAAGGTACATAGAAGAGAAACAACAGAGTTATTCTTGCAACGTTAAATGATCGTCATTGAGAAGAACAGAGATAAGCACACATGAAGCATCTTCGTACCGTGCACCGCCGTCTGCCGTCGACAGAGACTAGCGCCTGTCCAGCTGCCACGTGGAGCGAGCGACAGCGGTGGAGCGGTGGAGCGGTGGAGCGGTGGAGCGGTGGAGCGGCGATCTGCGACTGGGCGCAGCCGGCAGCCGAGTTTCTGGCCTTCCATACGGCCAAACTCTGCCGACTGGTGTCGGTGCCAGTTGGGTCGGTATTTTTAGCGTAACTGCGGCAGTATTGCGGCGTCCTCGACCGGACAGAGATCGGCGGTGGGCTCGGCGGGCGGAGCAGGTCGGTGTCGATCGCGCTGCTGGGCTGGTGTCAGACCCGGTGCGCTGGTGATCCGACTGGTGTCCGGGTCAGCGCGGTCTCGCAGCCGGGTCAGGACAGATGGAGATCGCGTGGGGAGCTGTGCTGCAGGAGGTGCACGAGCAGGACGGCATTCTCAACGACGATATCCACGGCAAGGGCAAGGTCAAGCGGATTAAGACGGTACGTGGCGGCAAGAACTGTTCGACGAGTCAACGCACGTTGTCAATATTTAGTGATTGGTGGTCAACTCAACCTTGGCTACTCGTCCGATACTCTGTGCTCTATCGATGCCAATCGTGACAGTTCATGGAGTTGGCGATCTCTTGCAACAGGAACACGAGCGTCGAAGTAGCATAGCATCCGTGCAGCAGTGGCTCATCATCTGACCACACAGAACGAGTGGTGTGTCTGCTCGTCAGTAGCTGATCCTCCGTGTCAGTGGCGGAACGGCGGGTCGGTGCCAACGTACATGGGTGACCCGCACTGAGTAATTCCAGAAAATAAATACCACTGATAGGTATAGAATTGCCCTCAGGTCTCTCAGCCTCGACACCACTACCGAGGATACACCTTGAAGTGCTGCCACTTACTTGGCAAGGGGGAGGCAGTCCATTTTGCAGCAGTATGGCCACACTCCAGCCACTGATTTGGCAAGGGAGCGGCTGCTCTTTCTGCAGCGGCATGGCCACCACACTGGCCAAAGATTTAACCAACCTAACAGCAAGCACCAGCCACCCTGGTGTTTCGGAGCCCTCTCTCTCTCTCTCTCTCTCTCTCTCTCTCTCTCCCTTTGAAGTCCATAACAGTGATCACAGTCTAGTGACAGCCAGCTGACTGACGTTTTGTGAATGACGGCTGGGACGTGTATGGCTTCCACTTCGTTCGCTGTCCTTTCGTACTAAAGTAGAATTGGGAGATATATCACTTTCCTTATCCTAGCATATCTATTTTTTATAGAGGAAAAGTATACATCAATGGGACGATTGGCTTAACAACTTTCGTCTGACACGAGATAACTTCATTTTCGGTTTTCAATCCAGTCTTCTTTATCGGTTCCCAGTATCTCAAGATCTCATACATCGGTAGTATTCCTTGCCATTCGGCATCGTAATACCGTTAGCACCTATCTCGTAGCCACATTTCTGTTTCGATGCTATCCGTTCGCCCTCGTTCCAGACCATCGACAAGCTGCCCGACAAGGTGCTGCAGCGCATCTTCTCCTTCCTCACGCACCACGAGATGTGCAAGTACGCGCGCGTGTGTCGCAAGTGGCGCCAGGTGGCGTACGACACGTCGCTCTGGTCGGTCGTCTCACTGCGACCTGAGGTGTCCGGCCTGCACGTGCAGAACCCAGAGGCTCTGATGACCCTGATCAGGTTAGCGGTGCCGCAGTACCCGTGGGCCCCCGTGCCCGGCCACCGATCTCGTGCTGCTCCCCCCCAGTGTCGGCGAGCGGACGGCGCGGCCTCGAGATAGCGCCGCTGCACTGATGTCATATCGCCTCAAGTGGCCATCACAACACCTGAATGACATGGTGTTCGGAGGTTCACTGGCTCAGTAGTGGCAGTCTGGCCTGATAGCAGGAAATTGTGCGTTCGAAACTGAGCTGGTTCTGCGCTGATTGCGGCATCCCAGAACAGTCTGCGTGGATGAATGACCACGCTAAATGACTTTCGTTGGATGTGTCCGGAGATATCTCGAGTCTCCTTGCCTTCCTTCCTCCCTCCATGCTCAGGTAGCATCTCTAGTTGTAACTGTCAGGTGGTCCATCAGTCGTTATGCTCTGAAAAACAATGCATCTGAATTCTGAAATTTAGTCGCAGTATCGTGAAGTGACAGGCAAATATTCGCGGTGGAGTGTTTGTTGGTCGCAGGAGCCACGACTCGGCGACCATGACTGTCGGTGAGCACCCGTACCGACTGCTGACGTTATCCGCCAACAGTGCCCGGTTCGGGGCTTCGCTGCGGTACATAGAGCTGCCCATCGAGCTGACGACCAACGCCGTCCTGCAAGAGCTGGCCAGCAAGTGCCCCAACCTGACGTACATGCTGCTCGACTTCTCGACGGCTATGCAGCTGCACGACTTCAGCGACATGCAGGTACGGTTGTGCCGGTGGCTGTGGCTTTGTGACATGCAGGTACGGTTGTGCCGGTGGCTGTGGCTTTGCGACATGCGGGTATGGTTGTGCCGGCGACTGTGGCTTCGCGACATGCGGGTACGGTTGTGCCGGCGGCTGTGGCTTCAATGACTCATGCGCACAGCGGACACTTATGCCAGCTGGTGATGAGTGTTGACCATTTGAATGGCCTGCTAGTGTACTTGCTAGTAATCGTTACTCGGATGACTTGCATGTGCACTCGTAGATTGTGGTCTCGATTGCCACTGCAGCCAGATGAGGTGGTGGTTGCAAGTCAGCGGGTGGAAACCACCAGCTCAGGCACAAACAGGCGACCCCAGCGGTTGTAAATGCCAGGGGCTTATTTACCCGTAGTTATGCCAAAGTCTAGGTGTCAACATGACAACGTGTTTCAAGCTATCCATCAATCCATACCGTACATCGCACTGCACTGTACGCCACATGCCGTATGCGGTACCAGACGTATGATTTCAGTAAGAGAGGAAGGGCGTTTGACTTCCAGTGATTGGATGTTGTTTGACGGATTCCCAACTTCTGCAGCGCCGCGCACGTATGATACAGAGCCCGACACAACACTGGAGAATATGTGGCTCACGATCGTACACAATTCGCGTTGTGCTGATGTTTGTGCTCAAGCTCAGATCAGGATGGGCGTTCCTAGCTTTGGTCCCCACAAAGAAGGGTGCAACCACCATGCTTTGAGGTCGGGGCATGCACCCATATGTAGCCGGTCCCTCTAGTGTTGAGGAGCTACTTGTGGTCAATGCATTCATCGGCACTTCACTGAAGTCCACAAACCTGTGCATCTGCAGCCAACATTGTGACTATTTCAATTCCTCAGTCATTTCCAACCCGGTTAAGATACCTCTGCATTTGCTTGTCGGAGGTCATCTTCATGGAAGGCTTCATGAGAAAAATCTACAACTTCATCAACGGGCTAGAAGTTCTGCACCTAATAGGTAAGGCTCGGATTGTCTTTTGGTTCGGTGAGGGATTGCCTTTTGGTTCGGTAGACCAAGCCATTCTGCCCATCAGTCTAATGAGGCACTTGCATGCTTGGTCGGGATGTGCATTGCAATACATTGCAGAATCCTATAATAATCCACATTCAACTCCAGGCTTGAATTATAGCCATGGAAGCCCCACCTGAGGAATTGCACTCACGTGCACATACAAATGTGAAACCAGCTCAGCATATGTCGTATGTTTTGCCAATCGATCAACAATTTATTCATTTATTATGCGGTCACTAAATTTCAACGTATGCCGTTTATCGGCCATATGGTACCCGTGATAGACGTATCAGTCTCAAGCCAGAATACGTCAGTTTGGGCTTCTCTGTCACAATCCTGGGGCGATCACTGTGACGTTCAAGCGCGCACCCAAACCATTTTTTTTCGGGGTGGGTGTCCGACCATGGGTCAGCACTTTTTCCAGATTTGTCTTCATGAAATTTAACCAGCCATACAGGTGGGGGCGGGGGGGCAGTGCCATTTTGGTCGCACGACTAGTTCCACCTACGCTTCGCCGCTCTCTTCTACGCTATTGTATGATGCTAGTTCATCATCACAATGTCGATCGACACAATGCAGGTACTTACGAGAAGATTGAAGAAGAAGAGGAGGAAATATACGAGGTGGTGAACGTGCACAAGCTCAAGTCAGCCACTCCTAATCTGCGTGTGGTCAACTTGTACGGCATCAACTTCGTTGATGACACTCATGTGGAAGCCTTCAGCTCCAACTGCATTCAGGCAAGACACTATTCTCATATCGAACTGCATTCAGGCAAAGCTTCCTTCTCACCCCAGCTGCATCCAGACAATCCTCAATTTCTACACCCAGCTGCATACAGATGAGTGTCTTCTCACCTACAAAAAATAGTGCAGGAGTGCTTTACTCTTAAGAGGCATGTGTGTTAGCCAAGGTCGTGTAATGCGTTTCAGATATCAAACGTTACTGCCACGTGTTACTTTTCACCTTATGGGTAGGTGACAGGCGTGCAAACTGTCCGTGCCTGGTAAGCAGGTGTGTCAGTTGGCGCATTCTACATGACAGCGGCGGACCGGTCGACGAGCGTAGTCTGCTCTACAAGAATATCAATGTGCTCCGATTGATGCTTCGCTGGGTGTATGTTCAGCTGTGTTAATCGTGACGCCGGTTGGTTCAATATACGCCAGGCATAGCTTGACAGCTAAAGAAAGAAAAAGAGCACGGAGAGCCACGCTGCTCGACCCCGTTATTGTCCACTGTAAACATTAATCCTTCAGCTCAATAAAAGTCTGCAGTCCAAGGCCGCATCAAGAGCAAGAAGCGAATTGTGTTCAGTACAAACATGGCTGCAGCTGTGATGCATATTCGCGTATTTTTCCAGATGGAGTGCTTGGGCATCAACTTCTTGCTCGAAAGTGACGGGATCTTCGTTCCGCATCCTGTTCCAACGCTGCAGAAAGCTGCGCTCTCTGCAGTGTCAGCAAACAAGTAAGGACAACCTGAAGTTTGCAGTGTCCTTTGTCCTGTGACAGACAACTACGTGACAGCGTATTGACGCTGTTTCTGGGTCCTGACCGGCGAGAGGACACTGGCTATCCTTGATGTGCGCATGCTAAAACAGGCAGCGTATCGCCATCATTTGTATTCGTATACTACTCACACGTACACAGACATCTATATGCATATAGATGTCTGTGTATGTGTGACGTGAGTGTATTGGTTTGAATCGGATTGCGGATTGCTAATCAGCTACTACTGAAATGGTGACAGAGAGGCTGCGGGGTTGTGTGGCTAGCTATATGGGGGAACGTGACTGCTTTTCTGAGTCGTTTATCAGAACAGTGTTTAGGAGACACGTTAGTGTGTCCAACGTATCCTGCTGCTTTATAGGTTAGACAGCGTTAACAGGCGCAGAAAAGTTGTCTACATCGTGGTTGTTAACTTTGCCAGTTGTGCTTCTGTGAAAGGTGAAGCTGATGCACAGAGGCACAGCCAAGGTGACCTCCCCCCCTAGGAAATACAAATACACCAGATGAAGCAATTCTGAGATTCTCACCACTAAAAAACAAGATTCTTCGCCGAAAGATTTCTTCGTTTAACGCCATTTTGCTTTGCTTTTAAGCCCTCACCCCCATGAGAAAATCCTGGCTGCGTCACTGCTGATACACGGATAAAATTCGAGGTTTGCTGTTGTGATAAGCTGCAACAACTGCAAAGCCACGCTTATATGACTTTGCATTGATCATACGGCTATTCTCAGGCCTCAACAGTGAGCATATGATGGGTGTGGAGTGGGAGAAAACGGCGCTGCAGGAGTTGGACATCACGGCCACCGATCTGAGTACAGAGTGCCTCACCGACCTGCTCTCCAGAACACCTGCGCTGCGGTGAGGCGGGGGAGGGAGAAACGAGGAGGGAGAGGAGTGAGTAGCACCAACCTGCTCACCAGGAAGCCAGCGTTACGGTCGGGCGAGGAGATAAACGGGGAGATAAAGAAGGGGAAAGTGAGCAACGTGGATTGCTCACATGACTTGAGAAGAAAAAGGAGAAAAGCAAGGAGAAGGTTGGAGAGAGTGTGTTAGTGAGAAAGTGAGAAAAAGAGCAAGATAGGTCGATAAATATTCCTGGAGGCAGAATACGAGGACAGAAATACCGAGACCGAGGGACCTACCGAATGACTTAGTGGCAGTCGACGCTTTCTTATGGCCAGACACAAACCAATAGCAAACAGACATTGAAGCCAAGAGATGTGGCAAAACCAATTGTCTACTTGTTGTTTCTGTAGATAAGTGTAGTATCAATCATCAATGCATGAAATAGGCGGATAAATTAAAAATAGTGTGTATGTATTGAATTGCAGTAATACAGCCGAACCGATTTGACACCAATTTTTATCAAGAGAATAGTCCAGAAATTCGATAGATAAAGTGACACGTAAGGCGGGAATAGCTTGTCAGTATTTTCACTTAATTTATTTGGAATGGAAAAGCGTACAAAATCAAAAGAACAACAGCATTCCATGCTTTTTTAATTGGTGGTAACATCTTCAACTGGTCAAGTTCCCTCTGCAACCGCCAGCTGGCTAAGTTTACTCTGTGGCCACCAATTGCCACAGTTCACTCCTCGGCCACGAGCTAGCTGAGTTTACTCTGTTGCCACAGTTGTCACAGTTCACTTCTCGGCCACCAGATGGCTGAGTTTACTCTGTGGCCACAGTTGCCACAGTTCACTCCTTGGCCACCAGGTGGCTGAGGTTACTCTGTGGCCACCAGTTGTCACAGTTCACTCCTCGGCCACCAGGTGGCTGAGGTTTCCCGTGGTCGGCTATCAGCTGGCTAAGTTCACTCCCTGGTCGCCATCTGGTCACGCAGTGGCCCCCAGGTGTTGCGTTAACTCCGTTATCACTTCGACACCGAGCCCACCCCTGGCCGCCAGGCGGCTCAGTTAACTCTGTGGCCGCCAGGTGGCTGAGCGCCGGCCAGCAGGATGGCTTCACTGACCAGGTGCTGAAGGCCTACATCGAAAAAGGCAACCCGCGCAGTCTGGTGGGACTGGACCTGGACTTGTGCGACAGCCTGTCGGAGGAGGGCCTGTTCGCATTCCTCTACAAGTACGGCGGCCAGCTGCAGGGCCTCGTGCTGTCCGGCATCCCCCATGTCAGCGACTCGCTCTGGCTCAAAGTGATGCCATCGCTGAAGAACGTCCGGTGAGAAGTGCGTCCTCGTACTGGGGAAACAACGGCCACTTTGTCGACAGGTTTTCTTGGGGAGCTTCATGATGTTTCTTTCGGTTGGTGTCCACTTGTACCTCGGATAAACAACGATAAATTAGATATATTCTGTTCTTACTGGTTTTTTGCCTGGCTTTGTAAGTTATGTTAAAAGCGCTGCGATTGCAGCGAAGCAAGCGGATGTAATCTAAGCGGCACACTAGCAAGGTACACATATCTTAATCACTCCCAGTGTTGCAACACTATTATCTTTCTATGGTCATTTCATGCCCCTCCCCCCCAACCTGATTTCCATTACTTTCATGACGTTGTTTTTTTTACTATAATAGATGTGTTGTACACAATGTCATTGGTGCCAAACTATGTTGGCCAAGCTATGTTCCCCAAATAGTTCATATTAGAGATAGGAAGGGTTCGTTGCCTTGCATGTTCCTGGGATTGATCAAAGGTAGTGGAAAACGGCGGAAACATAACATCATAAATTTGTTCTGGCTGCTCTGCTGGATAATTGCATCACAAGTGTTGGCCTTACACGACCTTACCCACACAGTTACTATTGTACTCCAGGATCTTGAAAATGGGCACCTTCACGCTGGAAGGACTGAGCAAGAAGATCCCGGTGGACCAGATCATGGACGCCATAGCCAACAGCTGCAGCAAGCTGGAGCGGCTCGAGATTTGCTGGGACCCTGAGACAGTGCGATTCTCCGACAAGAGCCAGAAAGCCATCGACGCTGTGCGTGTCCGTTGCCTGGGGCTGCGCTGTCTGGTTCTCAGGTCAGTCGGGGTCGTTGGCTCCGGATATCGTAAGTCCGCTGTCTGGCACTCAGAAACAGTCGAGGTTACCAGTTAGGCATGATAGGCCGGTTGGTTGGTGTCCGGGTTAGTGAAGGTCAGATGCTTAATTCATCACATGAATTAAGGTGCATGGCAATCGGTTTGATCATGTATCAAACATGTCGATCGGTAGCCCAGCTTGTTACAAGCCTTCCTTCATTTACAAGCACATAAGCTTCATCGGTTTTACAGGCATGGCCGGTTCGATTCACATTCAGGTTAGACCGAATCGACACTGACGACGTTTGGTGTCCGTAGCGACGGGAAGTATTACGAGGTGGTCAAGTCCAACTTCGAGAGGGCGGACAGATACACTGTGGTGCGAACATCCACCACGTGCAAGGTGACCAACGCCTACCTGCTCAGCCACTACAACGACCTGCTCTTCAACTAGCCGGTGCACCGGATGCACCGGGAGTGCGACCTCTGGAACAGCATCACCCCCGCACCAGCGGCACAGTTCGGCAGACAGGCCACACGCAGGAGGTGCACCATTGGCCAGCGTCAGCCTTACCGCCTAGTAGACCGCCCCGAAAATGGCGTCGCCTGGCCTCCGTCGGCTAGAGGACGGTGTCGTTGGACATCCTCGCTCGGTTCGTGCCCTGTGGAGGCGGCGCGACCGAGTCTCCACCATCCAGCGCCCTATTCTTCAACTGCAAGCTCGCACCCTATAGAGGCGACATGCCGAGTCTCCACCATCCATCGTCCTATCCGCAAGTGCCTGGCGATGGTCGCAGGAGAAGTGCTGGAGCGTCCAGAGGCCAGTTTGTGTAATTTCCCCACCACCACCTGTCGCCCGGGCAGGACCAGCAGCGGGGCGGCCAGGCTCCCCTGCGAGACAGCATTGATGCAGACGCGCCTGGAGAGGGGCACGCTGGCAGGTCAGGAGGGACGCTCAGGCTTCCTTGTGCGACAACTCGGGTGACGGCACACCTGAGGAAGGCCATTCACGGCAGGCTCAGTATGATACCCAGGCTGCCTTAAATCCGCCCTGCACGAACCTGGGGAAAGACTTGTGGGCTGACCGGGAAGCTCGAAGTCCCTCCTGAAGCGACGCCGATCTTCTGCCAGACCTGGAAAACATCCCCAGCACGCCTCACACTCCCGTTGAAGCGGCGCTGATCTTCCGACGGACCTGAGAAGCATCCCCTGCACACCTTACACTTCCGTCGAGGCGACGCTGTTCTCCAGAGACCCGATAAGCACCCCCACCACGCCTTACACTTCTGTTGTCATGAACGTGCTCCATCAAATAGCACGAACGCGTCAGAATAGGTCTCATTGTATTTGCCCAGTTGCACCGTGTTAATCATGGTACAAACTTTCGACGCCCACTATTTTCAGTGAATTCCTTCCTTCCGATATTTAGTCTTTTGCGGAGCATTGCGCGAAGCCAACAAACGTGGATGCTTCTCATGCCTCAGAAGACGATGAAGCGGCTTTGTTACTTGGTTTTTCACCTCTCGAAGTGGTCGGAAGAGACTAGGGAAAGACATGGGGGCACAACCAGAAGATAACGGCCCGAACAGCTTTATATGCCACCAGGAAGCGTGGAAATACATGTGAATCAATTTGATCGAAAATAGTACTATTTCCCCAGAGTCGTTGTGTAGTCATAAACATGTCCCGACGTGCTGAAAACATCAAAACATCAGAACGCTGTCTGGTGCACAGGTACGTCGAGCCTGTGAAACGTGCTCGACTAACCATTCGCGTTCGAATCGCCCACAGACGCGATACAACGGAAACACCAGTATGGCGGCGATTCATTTTCCGGTCTCACAGCCAAGCGACGTCGATAATTCATAGGTCTCCAATACATTGCATGCCAAGAACGAAGAGCATTGATCGATTGAAGTCTTTTCAGGAGACTTGATGGCAACAGACCAACGATCCCACACTTGGGCACGGGCAGTAGAAATAGCCAGGTGATAATGGGCTATGTTCAGGCGATCCTGATGAAAACCCGCTGTAACGTGACCGATCTTCAGTTTCTACTCTTCGATGTTGACATAGCTTCCCAAGCGCAAATTAATCACCAGTGTGGCTCCGCCAGCCCACCAGCGGTGCCACCTGCCCGTTGGCAATAGATTTCCTCGGTAGCAGTTCCACACTAGAGTCGCGCCACGCACAGCAGTAGTAGCCCCACAGCCCCACATCCACAGTAGCAGTCCCAATGGTAGTTCATCTCGGTTCGAAGTTCGCTTCTCCGGTAGCAGTGTCACGTCCTCAGCCACGGCCCTGCCCCGCAAATCTGGTCTTTCCCATGCCGACCACGGCGGCAAAGATTCCCAGCGCGGGCAATAACCCCTCCAGCGTTCACTCTGGTTAAGCGTGAAGTCGAAAGCCAGTACAACATAACACACTGACTAAATTACAAATATATTGTGATATACATCCCATGGGTAACGTTGGCAGAGGGGACTAGCCTGTGAGACGCCACACTGCCGCCGGTCGTGTAACCGTACAGTTGCCGCATCGGCTTAATTATCATGAGATACGAAATAGAGATAAATATGCTCATTTTGTCCGCAAATCTGCATCGTAATCACAACCAAACTAACATGGTCCACAGACCGCAAGCAGTTGCCCACAAAATACAGAGCAAACCAACAGGGAACTACATCTGATGTGAAGAACTGCGTCTCGTCTGCCAACCGCCTTTGTGATACTGCCTCCAATGGCTTGAAAATGGTGGAAAGCCAGCTCAGCACACGCCCGCTGCATTAGTACATGGCTGTACACCACATCACGGTGCGGCCCGCGAGGAAAACGGTACATGTAAAACGCGCACACAACCTCAGCACAAGACGATACGCCAATAAAATACAGTACGGTGAATACAGAAATATAATACGACAGTCGCATCGCAACACCAGACCGCTGTGCTTACGATGAGACAATACCGGAACACCAAGGTCTACAGGTCTGGTGCCGGTGGCGGGTCAGCACGAGTCTGCCGGCGCCCAGGACGGGCACCGCTGCTCTTGCGCTTGCCAACAAGGCTGTACCGGACGACACTCCCTGTAACTCCACACACTGTCGCTCAGTACTCGTGCGTTGCATACATAGGCACTGGGCGATCACTGCGGCATTGCCGAGCTCTTCAGCCCCGCCGCCAGTTGGCACAGGTGGAGCGGCGGCCACCGTCTCAGCCCTGCGCCGCGTGAGGCGGTCGCGCCGAGGCCGCCACAGCGAGACCGGACAACAGTCTCGGCCGCGAGACGCACGACCGGCCGCAGTCTTGGCCGCGCGGTTAGCTGCGTCGGAAGCCGGCTGTGGGCGGCGGCGGTGCCGCCGCAGAGGCGCCCGGAGCCACGGTCGGGTCCATACCGAGCGGACCGCCGGCGGCGGCGGGGGGCGGAACCTGGAGCGGCCGACCGCCCACCGCAGCAGCCGGCGGCACAGCGGCGGCCATCGCGGCAGGAGTAGGGACATAGTCAGGCGCATCGCCTTCCGCCGGAGCGGGGACCGTCTCGGGCGCATACATGGGCACGACCTCGGCGGCTGGAGCAGAGACAGCCTCGGAGGCAGGAGCAGGGACATCCTCGGAGGCAGGAGCAGGGACATCCTCGGAGGCAGAAGCAGGGAGATCCTCGGAGGCAGGAGCAGGGACAGCCTCGGAGGCAGGAGCAGAGACAGTCACGGTAGTAGGAACAGGAGCAGGAACAGGAGCAGCCGGCGGGGTAGTTGGCTGAGCTGGAGCGTCGGCCTGGATGCCGGAATCCTCTAGCACCTCCTTCATCAGCAGCAGCAATGTGTCCTCGGACTCCCTGACCACAGAGAGAAGTCAGTGGAAGGCACCTCAAGAGTCGACACCACATCAAGCTAACGTTTTATCTGACCAATTCCAGACCACTCAATAGCAGCCTATCAGACCAACACCTAAAGTCGGACTCATATCCCATCACACCTCACTCTGCCTCACTGTCACGAGCGACGTATCGGATCTCGCAGCAAACGCAGACCAACCGATGCGAGGCTCCTGTTTAACACTCCGGACAGCCGGAGCACCACAACACGATACGTCCCCGCTCGAGTAACTGGGCGCAAGGCCGACGGCCGTCCACTCACCAGTAGGTCAGGTGGCTCTGGAAGGCGAAGACATATTCGTTGAGGGACTCGAAAGGCTTCTCTTGAAGCACATAGTCTATCCTCCTGCCGCCGTTTAGAGCGCCCACCTACGACACAATCGGGGTAAGGGACTGGAGACGGAGGTAGAGAAGGGCCGAGCACACAATCAGGCGGATCATGAATTTCATGATCCGCCTGATTGTGAATCATGAATTTCATGATCCGATTCATGATCATGAATTCATGGAGAGCATTATACCGCAGTCCTTTGGAATTTCACTGTGATAGAACGGTTCGTCGGAAAGACTGAATGTTCAACAGATGGCATTCGAAGGCTGAACATGTTTTGATATGGAAGTACAACAAAATGTATGGATTGCCTCTATAAACTAACCTTTGTTTGGGCGCAAATGATCAATTCTGGTCGAAGCACAAGCCCAAATAACTAATTAACTAACCTTTGTTCGATTTTGCAAGTGTTTAAATTGACGGGGTAGGCTGCTTAATCTATGGTTTTCCAGCAATCTTATTAGACATCCATAAACTCCTCAAATTCCACCTAACCATACGCATTACGTTCCACAGCTTTGGACCTTTCACAACGAGCACAATAATCAGGAAAATACTGGTCTGTGTAATGACATTAGTCCTCCCTTACGGCCGCACATCCCCAGAGTTCATTTCCATTAGGTCTGCTAACCACATGAAGACCTTGGAACTTCGGGAGTTGAAGAATGCCGGTATGTATATATTCCGCGATTTGTTCGCACATGTTTTGTGAGATGCAGCCATTGCACAGACCCATGCAATATATCCGCCGTGATACCGGAAAGCGCACAGACCCCGACTAATTGAAGCATTCGCCATATGAAACAAAAGCACGTTTTTAAAGCGATCTGTGGATGGATAAAAGCGCTTGTTTGTAATCGCACCTGCCCAGCTTTCGAATAACATGTGTAGCACTTTGAGCATTGCGAAACTATTATCAGGTTCCATAAACCATGATTAGCATCCCATGCATAGACTTGGCAATAAACGGCAGACATGTTCCATTAAGCCAATAGAATGTATTAAGGGAGGCTAACAAATCTGCTTAATGGAATCAATGTAGAACAGTCAAAAGGTCATCGTGCCAGATTGCAGCCTCGTAGATTGGTGCCGGACAAAACAAATATTAAAAGTATAAGAATAAAAATATTGACTGCATTAAACAAACATATATATATACATCAACTAAAAAAAATGGCCGGATAAAAACGGCTAAATGGCACTTTTGCATTAAACCGCAAGGACCTACCAGTTTAACAATGACCACGATCCCCGCAGACACGTCTGGGGAAAATGGCTCCATGAAAATAAACCGGGTTGAATTGCGTGCAAGAGCATCAATACGCAACAGCAGTCATCCTGGACGAGGTCGGGCCATTGCGTGCCATCTGGTCGAGTCTGGGGGAGGGACTGGGATGACCTCCCGCATTCAGTTATTCGCCGTGGTTGTATGCGACGTGACATGGACGAACTACGGGAAGCTATGTGCAGTAACTAGTGTCATGACTTTCCCTGGGTGCACGTGGCGTGACCTGGACGAGTCATGGTAAGGCTTGGTTGAGTGGCCTGCCGTGGGTGCACGTGGAGTGACCTGGATGAGTCATGGTAAGGCCTGGTTGAGTGGCCTGCCCTGGGTGCATGCATCACCTGGACGAGCCATGGGAAGGCTAGGTGGGGCGGTCGGCCCTGTTCCCCACCCCAGAGCGGGTGTGTCACCTGGACGAGCCATGGGAAGGCTAGGTGTGGCGGTCGGCCCTGTTCCCCACCCCAGGGCGGGTGTGTCACCTGGACGAGCCATGGGAAGGCTAGGTGGGGCGGCCGGCCCTTTGTCCCCACCCCAGGGCGGGTGTGTCACCTGGACGAGCCATGGGAAGGCTAGGTGGGGCGGCCGGCCCCGTTCCCCACCCCAGGGCGGGTGTGTCACCTGGACGAGCCATGGGAAGGCTAGGTGGGGCGGTCGGCCCCGTTCCCCACCCCAGGGCGGGTGTGTCACCTGGACGAGCTATGGGAAGGCTAGGTGGGGCGGCCGGCCCGGTTCCCCACCCCAGGGCGGGTGTGTCTCACCTTGATGTCGAGGCCGGCCATCTCGGCCTCGCTGGTGCCGGGAGTCGCCGGAGACTGATCGTACGAGCCAGACTGCGGCTCGCCAGTCATCCAGGCCATATTGTACATAGAGCCGAGCGTCATCTGCAGTGACGAGACTAGCCGCTGCTTCAGCTCGGTGCCCATACGCATCATCTGGTCCTTGATCTCTGCGGCGCGAAGGTGTCGACAGTCACGAAACAATGCCGCAGTCCCTAGTCCACCAGTGGCAATGGTCATTATGCAACTGAAGACTTTAGCTTCGGAAGACGTCAAAGGAAAACTTCGATGCGTTTCGTCAAGCGGGCTGCTATTTGGAAACCTACGCAGTTTGGCAGCAAAATTGAAACACAGGCTGCGCCAATGACCCGCTGCGTGCCATCTGCCGACAAGGTATTAAGGGGGTCATCAGGAGTCGGCCACGGCCGGAAGGCTACCACCTGTTACGGGAAAGACGCGTGTATGGAATCACCACAGTGTGGTTCTCGGAGATCATCCCACTGAGATGATAGCAGAGGCAGAGGTATAGGCTAGTCCCTCGAAATGGAACGAACGGCTTCTCTAAGACAGGTCCACCTAAAATACAATGCGTTGGGTAAAAACTTTCGTCACGTTGAGTAATTGTGTTACCTTGCATAGCGTCAGTTCGAGACTGAAAAAAACAAGGCATCATACAGCGTCTCGTCTGAATATCGCCAACCATTTTGACGCTACATTTTGGCGTGACGATATTGTGAAAATTATGTTCTCATTACGATGAATCATAAAATTTTTGATGAACTGATGAGTTACTGATGGATCATACAAAGCCACTCCCTTGTGCTCGTTTAACAACGAGCACAAGGGAGTAACTGCCGGGGGTGAACACGTACATGTACGCTGAAGGAATAGCTTCAAAGTGTAACATATTTAGGCACGCTGTGCAACAACGATGATAATACATTTTCGGTTACTTGATAATTCACTGGGGGATAATCCATCCAGCGAAAACTGGTGCTGTCCATTAGCATCAGAAAATTGTACATTATACAACCAGACTGTAAATTATATCCACACGAAAATTGATTAGATGCGACAAACAACTAAAACAAGTACTTGTTTTTAGTTGCTGATTTCAGCTGCTCAGCTGAAGTTGGTCGACGACGAACTTTAAACTTGACTTTATAATGGCACCAACATATTACTACACTTCTAATCCTTCCCTTCCCAATGGAAGATCGTAGAAGTGTTAGCAGTACAGTGGGTCGCCGCCACGCCTTGCGAACGTTAAGAGAGAGTACTAAAACATGATTGGATACTGACGGCAGGAAGAAAGTCAAATTGCTGATGTTTAAAAAGAGCCATAAAGGCTCATCTAGGTTAAACGTAGAAAGGGAAGATATGACGTGATGACATATCAGAAATAAAAACACGATAATCAATGCCATACTCGGAGTTCTATAGATATTTACCCACGCACATGGACGCAGATCCAGGCTGGGTCGGGAGGGGGGGGGGGTCTGGAGCTCTCGGGTTTGGTACTCATAAACGATGGATGGTGTTAAATAGATGTAAAAAAATCTGAAGATGCTCGAAGCAGGATAGGTACCATATGGCTCAGTTCAAGATCCGCTTCTCGTCACTACATTCATGAATATGGTAACGATTTGCTTTCAATTTTTTGGCATCTTTCAGGAATGGCTAGCGATAGTGATGAATCGAGGAACATTCCGTTTAGTCTTGTGCCAAGGTACTTCAGCTGGGAACAGGGCTATTAAAATGTGAAGGATCGTTGGTCGGAACACGAAATACAATAAGGAAGTTATTAATGGATTGCATTTAGCCAACGTGCGACCCCACATGGGATGTCGTTCGCAGGCATGGAGCCATTCCTGATGGTGATGGGATATAGACATGTCAGAAGAGCCCGGTGAAAAGCTGCCAGCCTGATCACGGGACTACGCAACTTAGAATATAGGAAGATGCTTATGGCATTGGGTATGAACTTGCCCAGGCATGATGAAGGGGCGATATTAAAATAATTGACAGTAAATGGGTTTGATAATGTCAATCTGAATGCTCTATTTAAGGAATCACATAGGGGTCATCAATTCAGGTTGGGCAAGTCAATGCTTATAACTGTTAAGAGACGAGTGTTCGATCAAAGGGTGGCTGTTCGACTGAATAGGCTGCCTGATTATTTGGCGGATAGTTCCTGATGAAATGAACTTAAATAACATGGATAAATAATTTAGTGCCAAAAATCTTATTTTTTAAACATAAGTTGTGGAGTAGATGGATGGGAATTAGAGTGGACGGAATGGATTTGATGCTCTGCGTACAGCATCAAATCTAACTTCGATGAATTCAGAACTGGCCTGCGGGCATGCGATGCTGAAGCGATTGCCCATGACAACACACTGGGGCAGGGCTGATGTCACGAAATCAAAGGGTGTTGAAGTCCTTATATTGAATACATTTTCAGATTCACTGTGGAAAATGAAAAATTAACCGCATCCATAGTGATGTGGCACGATTGAGATAGTGGGGGCCTATGTCGGGATCGAGAGGGTGTGGATAGAGTCCACAGATACAGACATATCCACAGTGATGCAGGAGGGGAGTGTTGTGGGCAGTCCACTGACCCAGATGCATCCGCTTGCGCCCCTTGTGATGCGGCACGAGCACGGGCTCACACCGGTTCATGGCCGGGTCGATCAGAGGCTCCATTCGGTACGATACCGGATCGTATGGGTGGTAGATGTTCAACACCTTGGGGCAGGTCGGCAGGTGGTAGTCTGCCTCCATCTGGCTCACGCCCCGAATCCGCAGGAACAGCGCTGTCGACACAGCAGCGTCCGCCAGTCAACAGCACGACTCTGACCGAACAGCGCGAGTGTGAGCCGTGCTGTGAACACAGCGGCACGAATGTGCGCACACAAAGGCAGCTATGTAGCGCAGAACAGTAACATGGCCTAGTGTCATGGATGACGGGACGGACCTGAACAGCGCCGCAGAAGGCATCAGGAAGGATGAAACCAAAGTCGAGGTACGATGCATAGACCATGGTCGAAGTTCGTACTGTTCAGGTTAGCTTTATAAAACATTTGCTCTTCCAATAATTATATCCTCCAGGTGCGACTGCGGGCAATCCACTATGGTACGTTCAATCACACCGCATCTGCCATGTTAGTGGCGGCATTGAATCAATGTTAAAAGCATATAGAAAGCGTCATGAATGTCTGCGGTCAACTCAACATGACAACTGAAAACAAAACCCCCAACACTAAAACACGAACATCGGACTCGCTGACCGACCAGCTAGATTTCGGGTCCACAGCAATTTAACTCTTTCGTCGGCACACCACAACCGCACACGACACCCGTACCGTGATCTGCTGGGTCAGCGGACAGCGGGAGAGCAGTCTGGTCAAACATTACCCTCATGGTTCCTCACCGATGGGGCTGCCCATTCCGAAGAAAGCGGCAGGCTTGAACGCCAGCTGAGGGTACTTCATTGCCGGCTGTCCGGTGCCGGGGTCGTACGATACCGTCACCACACGGTCGGCCGGTGCCTGAAGCACACCAGTGGATCTCCAAATATTTACACACACAACCAACACACAGTCGGCCGGTGCCCGCACCACACCAATGGGTCTCCATACACAGTCACTATGCACACACAGTCACCATATATACAGCCAGCACACGGTAGGCCGGTGCCCGCACCACACCAATGGGTCTCCATACACAGTCACTATACACACACAGTCACCATATATACAGCCAGCACACGGTAGGCCGGTGCCCGCACCACACCGATGGGTCTCCATACACAGTCACTATGCACACAAGTCACCATATATACAGCCAACACACGGTAGGCCGGTGCCCGCACCACACCGATGGGTCTCCATACACAGTCACTATACACACAAGTCACCATATATACAGCCAGCACACGGTAGGCCGGTGCCCGCACCACACCGATGGGTCTCCATACACAGTCACTATACACACAAGTCACCATATATACAGCCAGCACACGGTAGGCCGGTGCCCGCACCACACCGATGGGTCTCCATACACAGTCACTATACACACAAGTCACCATATATACAGCCAGCACACGGTAGGCCGGTGCCCGCACCACACCGATGGGTCTCCATACACAGTCACTATGCACACAAGTCACCATATATACAGCCAACACACGGTAGGCCGGTGCCCGCACCACACCGATGGGTCTCCATACACAGTCACTATACACACAAGTCACCATATATACAGCCAGCACACGGTAGGCCGGTGCCCGCACCACACCAATGGGTCTCCATACACAGTCACTATACACACAGTCACCATATATACAGCCAGCACACGGTAGGCCGGTGCCCGCACCACACCAATGGGTCTCCATACACAGTCACTATACACACAAGTCACCATATATACAGCCAGCACACGGTAGGCCGGTGCCCGCACCACACCGATGGGTCTCCATACACAGTCACTATGCACACAAGTCACCATATATACAGCCAGCACACGGTAGGCCGGTGCCCGCACCACACCGATGGGTCTCCATACAGTCACTATGCACACAGTAACCACATATATACAGCCAGCACACGGTAGGCCGGTGCCCGCACCACACCAATGGGTCTCCATACACAGTCACTATGCACACAAGTCACCATATATACAGCCAGCACACGGTAGGCCGGTGCCCGCACCAGACCAATGGGTCTCCACACACATACAGTCACTATACACACACAGCCACCGCATAGATACAGTCTCCACACGGTTGGCCGGTGCCTGTTGCACACCACTGGATCGGGATACACATACAGTCGCCGCGCATTTGCAGACACCAGATGGTCAGCCGGTGCCTGCAGCACACAAATGGATCGCCATACACACTCTTATCACCGCGTCGATACAGCCATCATAGCAACAGTCGTTGCAAGATTGGCCTTCACCTGCGAACGTAACCCCTATCTCCCCTCCATACCAGCCAATCACATTAGGCACACACCTTCACAGTAAGATAAGAGTACGACATGAAGATAATTATATGAGTTCATCAATTCAAAACATCCTGCAGAAATACTACAAATGCTTGCCTTCAATACTACAGCATGCCCAACAAATGTAAGCACATCAATGATGCATCCTACTCCCTGACAACGGACAGCCACCGGTCGTCACAGTTCTACCGCCTGGCTATCCAACACAGGCATTCCCACTTGCGCAACCCCAGCCGGGCAAGCCAGACATGACGACTCACCCTCGCGCTAACTTTCTGCTGCCAGCAGAGCAGGCGGCGGCGCGCGCCAATTGGCAGACCCAGGGCGTCCACGTCCTGTTCGGTCAGCTGGCGCAGACACGTCACGCTCCGGACGTCGGCGGCGCGCAGCGTGTCCGCGTAGTGGCTGAGCTGCAGGGTGCTGAGCAGCTCCGAGTAGCGCTCGTCAGAGTCGCCCCCGCCGTCAGAGTCGGGCTCGGCCTGCCGGCCGACACAGTCACCTGTTGGCTATTCGGGTGGGCTCTGGGGCGCATCAACTGCCCCGGTCATAGAGCACGGCAACCCGCACAACACAGGAGCGAACACCGCGGCAGCCTCCTGTAGGCATGCGCAGCGCACGCCCCTCAGACTTCATACACGGACGGAGATACGTGCGGAGCATGATCCTGTCAGGTCTCCACGTGGACGGGACATATACGCGAAGGTACGCGCAACATGCTCCTGTCAGATCCTGCACACACACAGACGGGGCAGACACGCGAGGGTACGCGTAACATGCTCCGGTTAGATCCTACACTCCGATGACGGGGCAGAAGCAAAGGAACGCATAACGAGATCCGATCAGATTCTATGTATGCGAGATGAGACAGGAGGTACACATGGCAAACCAGAGTGAAATTTCACGCGGCCCACGTATGGCTGAAGTAGATAACCTATGGTTTGGGTTCTTCTCCAGTTAGGCTGAACAGACTTCTGGGTGGACTAACTTAGGTTCCTTGGTTACGGAGCCGGATCCATGGTGCCAGTTACAGATCCATTGCCATAGCTAGACGGAACGGCTTGGGGCTGGTGCTTCTCCATAATCTGACTGGAGATAGGCCAGTATCCGCGCATGGAGGGACTCGCTTGAGGCAGAAGCAGTTCGGCGACTGACCTGTGGCTCTGTTCTGGCTGAGTTACTGATCGGAGACTAGCTCCTCCCAGCTCAGCTAAATGCTTGACCAGAGACCCAGGCTTCTCGTCGGTCTGGTTGAGCGACTGACCATGGGCTCGGGACACTCTCTGGCCTGGTGAAGCGACTGACCTGTGGCTCCGGCTCCTCTCCGGTCTGGTTTGATAGCAGGTCGTAGAGGATCAGCGAGCCAAGGCTGTGACCGGCCACGGACACACCGCCAGTGAAGCCCGGCTGGCGTTCGCAGAACTTGTGGTAGATGGAGTTGATGTCGTTGGCGACAGTCCGGAGGATGACCTGGCGGCAAGCAGTAACTTAACACATGCGCTGTCTCAGTCACCAGAGAAACTCCTGTTGCCACAACTCCCCCGTCAATTATCAACACACTGCCGACTGGTTGACGGCATCCAAACCATCGTTTAGTGGCTTGGACACAGCGTCATATACTTACTGAAACTTCGCCGCGCCTGGGGGGTCAGGTCTCTCGAGAGCCCCCCCCCCCCACCATCAGGTCTTTCCGCGATAGTGGCTGAACGACTAGACGTAGATACCGAATATCCGGTAGCCTATACGCACTGCATATTTTGTTCACATTTTAGGTCCAGGTCATCAAAGGTTATTGACCTGGAATGAGTCGCACAGAGAGCGATGTTCCACAATATTTGAAGTGCTCCCAATCGTAGAAGTTTCAACATATCACCAAACTCAGAGGTTGCTGTCCTTTAATCAAGACTAACAAACTTCTATTCTGAAATGTTCGCTTAAGGTTAAGGTTACTGACCAGAGGTCAGGTTAATTTTATAATATTTCGTATTGCATTGAGTGAGGAAAATTCATGGTGGGGGCTAAGTATCACGTTAAGGATGATACCGAGCATGAAATCAGCATTCTGAGCTAATTTGCGTCATTGGGTTTTGATGGCGCATGAGCTGCATTGGTTATTGAGCGTCTATGGTTAATGAATGTGTCAAAGGTCAATGACATAAGGTCAAGTTCCTTATGCGTATCCTACACAGCGCAATCATATGCAGAATGGCTTTGCTCCTCGCCAAGTGATTCTGAATTCGGTTTCAACGCTACCCAAGTCGTGCGACATTAGATGGATGATAACGAAAGACCAGATTTGACCGGGCCTCGTGCAAGCCGACAAGACTGGACGCTATTCGACCTTTTTGAATTTCTTCGCAAGCAGTGTACACACAAATGAAGGAAGAGATCGGCTTATCAATTTGTGCATTGTCCCAGTATGACCTTGGGTCACATTGCAAGATCAGAAGTTACAGTTTACAAAGACACTCCAGTATAATATTTATTCTTCTTAGAATACAATCTTATGCTTCAAAAGCAATTTCAGTAGATATTGAAGCTTGAACTTATTTGACCTGGCCATATGGATATTATAATATGATCTTCAGCGACTGTTGGATGGACTAGTGACATGCATACATACATACCCACCCTGGATCTCCAGCCATGCCACTCATAGTTTACGGCACACTACGAATTAATAAGAAAATTTTCGTCCATTGTAACATCTCTTCGCTTGCTGTAGCGACGCCGGCATGAAATAAGCCTTAGGATACACACATCAAAGTTTTGGTTACTTTTCTTCCCACACTAGTCTACCTGGCACACTACAGAGCTGATTCAGTCCATACCGGTCAGTCCTGTCCCACCTGGCAGAACATAGCACTGGTGTGGTAGAGCCATGTCGAACTCATACCTGGCATAATGGAATTGTGTAGTAGAGCACCTTACCCGACAGAACATGGGGTTGGTGTAGCAGAGCCCTGTCGACCTCACAACTGGCACAATGGAATTTGACGAGTATCGACCTCATACCTGATATAACGAAATTGTGCAGCGGAGCACCTGCCTACCTGGCAGAACATGGGGCTGGTGTAGTAGAGCACGTCGACGATGGTGTCGTTGGTGAAGCCGCGCAGGGCAGGTATGCTGGGTAGCGTGATGAGACGCAGAGCCTCGTCCAGTCCGGTGGAGGCGCCGTGCAGCGCGTCGTGCCAGCTGATGGGCAGGAACTCTACCCGCCCCAGCTGGCCAGACGACAGCGCGCCGCCGAAGTGAGACGTGGCGATCTCGGCCGCCATCAGGCGCATATCATCCACTGCCGGCGGCGTCGGCGGGTCACACCGATGAGCAGCGGGTCACACGCTGACGGACAGCGGGTCACACACTAACGAGTGGCAGGTCACACAATTCCATCGATTCAGACGTAGATTCTTCCATCGATTCAGACGTACCCAGGAAAAGCTTCTACCTGGAAATAGACCGGTTCTTTTTGGTCGGTCTTCCTGAATCGCCAAAGGGCTAGCCAGGCGTGTCCGATGGTGACCTAGCCTATGGCATACAAATGGTCTCCAGAGATATCCCAAGCACCAGATACCACATGTGTCCGGTCACGAGACTCTGCACACTCACCGCACTCGGTAACCTTCCTGAACTTGAGGTCACACCAGGAGCCTATGCCGTGCACCACGAACACCAGGTGGTTGACCGTCTCGGGCTCGTCGGGTGGTGTGACGGCTCCCTCCACCGTGTCCCAGCCGCGCCGCATCTGCCGCGGCCGACTGGGGTCGTCCTGGGCCACAGACGTCACGGCATCACTCATCTCTACATCTGCCAGGGTCGACTGGGGTCGTCCTGGGTCACAAGACGTCACAGCGTCACTCATCTCTACATCTGCCGCGGCCGACTGGGGTCGTCCTGGGCCACAGACGTCACGGCGTCACTCATCTCTACATCCGCCAGGGTCGACTGGGGTCGTCCTGGGCCACAGACGTCACAGCGTCACTCATCTCTACATCTGCCGCGGCCGACTGGGGTCGTCCTGGGCCACAAGACGTTAGTCTATACATCTGGTGTCAATGTTTCCAGTTACAGTGAGTTTTAAGCCGCCGCGCAGTTAACTGGTAGCTGTGGCGTTGTCGGCAGCGGTGTGCAAATTATATTGGCTGTCTTCGTTTAAACACGAAGAAAATGCAGACCAAATTCAGGCGAAAAACAGACTCGTCAAGCCGTGTTCGCTTCGTCAGTCATGTTTGCTTCGTGGTGAGCCAAAACAATTCGGTTGGTTGGCTAATGCGGGTTATTGATCACGGGCGGCATGTATATTCAGAACTCGATATCGAGCTTAACGTGTGTATTATATATATATATATATATATATATATATATATATATATATATATATATATATATATATATATATACTGCTGGGAAAGGCGTGCCGACGTGTCCGTCCGTCGCGATATACCGCAGCGCCGTGCGGGCGTCTCACCGGCAGATTGACGTGCTCCCAGGCGTTCGTGATGCCCGGATGGTGCACGAGACAGCCCGGCGAGTGCAGGATCACGTAGCCCTGCTCGCCGAGCTGCATCTGCTGGTGCCACGAACCAGAGCTGGCCGACTGCTCGTACAGCGCCTCCATCTGCTCGGACAGCGCCTCCTCGTACGGCACGAAGCACGACTCGTGTGCGCCGCGCGAGAACCACGAGCAGCGGCGCACGCGCGCCGGCGTGCACTCCCAGAACACGGGCAGCATGAGGCGGCGGGCCACGTCCACGTCATGCCGCTGGCCTAGCACGGGCACCAGCGCCGGCTCACCCTTCCCGACCACACCTGTCGCACACGGAGGTACCAGTCGGGTCACGGCGCAGAGGTACCGGTCACCACGGATACGGTGGGCCACTGAGCACGCCAAGTCCAGAGGAATGCCGGTACATCGAGGTGCAAGGGCATCACTCAGCCAGGGTGCGAAGGAGAATGGTGTCCCATCACCCAGGCTACAGAAGAGTGCCGATCATACATTGAATTATAGATGAATGTCATTCACCCAGAGTACAGCTAGCCCGCAACACGCCTTGGTTACCAACTTATCGGCACTTCAGGCGAAACTTTCGAAAACCGAATCCATTTTCAGTTTCTAGAAAGGTGTTCCAGAGGGATATCACAATAATCATGCGGTCAATAAGACCTACGCAAGCTAAAAGAACCAAATCACAAGCGGCAAGTACCCTACTCCTGGTTATAACAATCCATCGTTAACACATGCGCGCAGTACGCTTACAAACGGCCCAGCTGGTGCACGCAATGAGAGCACTCGGATGTGGCAGACATCGAGCCGATACTAGCCCACAAAGGCGACCTTAGCAAACACCCAGGCGAGCAAGCAAACAGCCCCATTCAATGTTCTGTTTGTTTATTTGGTGATTCACGACGCACTTTACACGCGATTATGGCTAATGGCGCCGCCCACGCTGTTTCGCCAGTGGGCCGCGGACAGTCTCGGTCATCTCGATGATGGCACCAGTGACCAGCTGGCTTTGGTAGACGTTGCGAGGGGAGGGCAGTCACTGGACTGGAGGATGACCTGTGGCACCCTGCTCACCCGGCTGGTAGATGGCCTTGTTCCAGACATGGCCACCGGGCTGCTGGACAATACCAATGGCAGCATGTGCTCACCCGACTGGTAGGCAACGCCAATGACAGCATGTGCTCACCCGACTGGTAGGCGATACAAATGACAGCATGTTCTCACGCGACTGGTAGGCGATACCAATGACAGCATGTGCTCACCCGACTGGTAGGCGATACCAATGACAGCATGTGCTCACCCGACTGGTAGGCGATACCAATGACAGCATGTGCTCACCCGACTGGTAGGCGATACCAATGACTGCATGTGCTCACCCGACTGGTGGGCGAACACCCAGTGGGCGACGTACTGTTCTGCTCACTTGACTGGTAGGCGGCCTCGATGACGAGGTGGTCGGCCTGTGGGAAGGGCTGCCACTCGACCTGTTCCCCCTCGGAGGTCGGCGCCTTGGCGTAGAACCAGTGGGTGACCAAAGGAGTGATCGATGTGGGTTGCGCCACCATGCCGTAGCCCTGGAAAAGATAGCCACGGCCTGGTGATAAAATCAGGCACAGCCACTGCAAACGGCAGAATCGACAGCAAACGGATGCGGAAACGTACGACAGACAAAACTTGGGTGACGTCACAGACAATGACATAGCAATAAGTTGCAAGGATAGTCGGAAAACTAATTAATGAACCAACTGAAGCGCATTCTTGGCAGTAGGTATTCTTTCTCTTCGTTTCACAAGTCATGGCAACATACTTTGGCCGCAAACCCGAAACGCAGTCATCCACAGACATGCTAGCAAACAAGTTGAGCCCATGGACATGCGCACATGCCGACATGAGGAACCCGCTGTCAAGATATCCGGCATCCGCGATCACGACACCCACGTCATGACACGGCACGTCACGTCATGTCCACACGGTCACACGGTCACACGACACATCGCACCATGTTCGCAGGACCACATGACACGACCCACAGTACGTCGGTTGGCTATTGATTTTACGACAAAGCGACCGTCGAGCCATGTAGCGTCGCCAATCTCTCACGCAGATTGCTCGCGGACGAATAGCAGCAACAGGCAAGACTCGATCCCACAATCTTTCGATTGCGAGACGGGCAACCTACCCCTAGACTACTCGTCCCGCACACGGCACGTCACTTCATGATTACACGATCACACGACACGCTATGGCCCAGCACCGGCCAACAGCCAACAGCGTTCGTTTGATTTAGTTATCGCGCAGGTCGAACGCGGCGCAAATACAATGGATCTCCGATACCATTCAAGTCGTGGGGATGGTGGAGATTCAAGCCACGAAGGTCTATTGGAGAAAACGAGCATGGTAGGGCCTTGGACAGAGCGAGTCTCGATAGCAGGTAACAGACAGAGAGTGCCCCCCCCCCCCCAGACTGGGGTAGGTCATCGATATGAGGGAGTACGGTATCGATCTGGATCACGTAGTCAATATAGGGCTTCGGACCGCGGCAGGAGCTCGATGCGAGGGAGTAGGGCCTCGGGCTGGGGCAGATTGTCTGTTGGGCGGCTCGATCATGTTGATCGTATAGCACATCTTTTCCAGCGAGCTTCACTTCTTAGTACCCATCCTACTCGGGCCAGGGACTAGGTAAAGAGGCAACCGGGTTGGTGCACTAGTGCCATGCTAAACTCCGGTGAAAATGCTCTCCCCGGGACTAGAACTCCCGGATCGGGTGGTGCGGACAGCAGTCACGCAACAAGCTCTGCTTAGCACGAGACTGGTTCATAAACCCACAACCACCAAGCATGTTAACTTTTGATAAGTAACGTGATACCAACCGAAATTGACATGTTGATACGCAAGTCTTGCATACATGCATTAATCATGGAACCATGGTACAAATGTTAACACGGGCATGATACACCTCCCAACCTCACTTCGAATTAAAAACACTGCAAAGGAATATCAGCATGACGAACAGATTTCCTCTAGATTATAGCAAATCTGCAAATAAAATTGCATTGGCTATCACTCTTTGGTTAGTTCCACACAATTGCTTTATCCCTTGCAAGACAGTACGAGATAACATGCACACAAACCATGCAGCAAACGCATCAGGCGTCGTGATTGTTTTTTTAAGATACAAGTTGCACCTCTAACTGAAACTTCAGGATTGCATATCAGCCAAGTCATCACCAGAGCAATGCTTGCCAGAGCCCTGGTGGTGCGAGTCTGTCGAGAATGTCTCAGAGACGCGTGGATCCAAACTCGCGAGTCGAACCTCTGATCCAGCGACCCCGGATACTTTTGTATAGACGCACACATATTGCGTCAGCCGTTAGGGCCACGCTGGGTGCTTCAGGAACTGGTGAAGCAAAATCAGTCCAGCAGCGCAAGATCAAGTCAGAATGTCACGGATGACATCACACCGTAAGTCGCTTGGTAGTTACGCTGGTGGGAGGAGCGCCACGCCGCACACACACACCTCATGCCTCATGATTCAGCACATTCTAAACATCGCTAATTAACTACACGAGGAATCAACTAGCGACCCCCTCCTATGCTGCCGAGACTGCGGGCGTTGACAGGGAAGAATAACAAAACCGCGCGCATCCCCGCACCACTTTGGAACAACCCAGTCTCCATTTGAGGGGTTTAGAATGCAGTAGTTGGCGTAGGCAGTTGCAGATTTATAGCAGTTTTGAATAAGAGTTTGACCCATGCTAGGCTAAAGGCAACCATACGTCCCCTGGCTGTGACCGTAACAGATCCGACAAAGATTCGGATCGCACCCGAAATAGTCACTTTCCTCAAACGCGACAATTTCCCCCAAAAAATAAACAGGTGACCAGACCAAACCATCTGCCTGTGACACACTAGCTGTACGATCGAACCCAAGTGTTGGTATCGGTCTACTAACCGGTTCCTGCGCGATATTCATCAGCTGTATTTCGGGGATCCGGTACCGATGCCGAACGGGTCCACGGGTCACCCTGCTCAACACACCACCTATGCTTGCTGTTCACACGGGAATGTCGGCCAAGAAAAACAACCCAAGAAAGCCGGGTGCGGCCGGCCCACAGAACACACAGCTAAAACGAACCCAGCTGGTTAAAACGGCGTGAGCGGATAGCACACGGGAGTGCACGGTACCCCACCCCACCGGAGCAGCCACCAGGTGCAGACTGACCCAGCGCCTCGGCGGTGTGCCCCGAGGTCATACCAGACACGGCGCGGCCGCCAGTCGGGTCACCGCCGAGGGTCACCGCCGGGGAGCGACACGTGAATAGACCCGTGATACCAGACACATCATACGCCAGAAAGTCATGGAAGATGTCGCCCGTTCCATGGGTCTTGGAACATTGTTTGGATTGTCCTTTTTTAAAGAACGCTACATGCATCGGATGAATCGTTCGAGTTGGTAAGGCACCAGCCCGCTAACAGCCTCAGTGAAGTTCCAACAACGAGCCTGCAAAGTGGCGTGATGTCCCATCATGCTGCGAGATATTATTAACGCCAGACTTCACTTAAGCTGGAATGGCAAAGCAGATCATGATGCGCTTTGAAGTGATTATTCACAATTTCATTTCCGAATGACATTAATGCAAACCCAACCATTAATGTAGCCATACGACTCCGTTTATATGTAAGCTGCGTCGCCTTACAAACTGGCGTCGCAATTTCCAAGTCATGATACGTCCACGGGCCAAAGCAGCACGCCTGTTCCTAGTTTGCTGCATGCAGCATCTTGCAAGACAACAATAAATGATAAAGCTGTGGGGTCACGTACAGCATCGGCTATTTAATGACACACCCACACACACACACATATCGAGCCAGGCACGTAGACGCGAGTCAAAAGGTGGGTGGGACGTTCTGTTTGAGGCGCTAGGTGCAAATATACAATCAACGGCTGCACCTGATACAAGACAATTATAGCGACTGTGGGGCGCCCACAAATATGTGGAAGCTCCTAGGTCGTTTTTTGTGTTGACCACAGGGCAAGTTTAGGAAATCGTAGGGTGTCCATTCAGGTACTCAAAGATTGAAGTGTGGCAAATGTACGTCCTAAGGGCGCCCATATAGTTCATAAGGCACTGTTGGGATACCTATTCGGCGCCAATGATGAATTTTGAGCCCGCCAACGTTCCAATGTCATCGCACAAATCCGAAGAGCACCCGAAAAAAGCTCTAAGGACGCTCTGAAGCCAGCTGTGAAGCGCCCTTAAGATGCATTTAGGCGCCCTTAGCAGCTTCTGTTGGGACCTAATATTTTTTTAGCACCCTTGAACAAATGGCACCATAGCACTGCATTCGGATCTCCAACAGACGTTCTAAGGGCGCCTAACAGGAGTTCTAAAGGCGCCTAACAGATGTCCTGAGGGCACCTCACGGACTCCTTAGAGCGCCCCACAGGCGTCCTAAGAACGCCCTTGATTTGGGACGCTCTTCGGACATCTGCAGGGCGCCTGCAACACGCGCAGCACACCATGACCCGACGGAGCAGCGCTGCCCCGCCCCCAGGCACCAGCCTGAGCCGCGCGCCGCCCTCCGGCCGGCCGGGCGGCCGGTCAGCTGACCGCATTCAACCGTCGCGCCTGGCGTTCGTTGTTGCCGCCCGATCACAACAGGACAAGGTTTCGTCCAGCATCACAAACTGACGACAAACCGCACCAGCGCGGCGAGCGTCGCACCGCAAAACGCCTTCCGTGAACACATATTGCCAGTCTTGTCAGGGAATATTGTGACAAAAG
Source organism: Imbricaverruca yamaguchii (assembly GCA_034440575.1). Lineage (NCBI taxonomy): Eukaryota > Metazoa > Arthropoda > Thecostraca > Neoverrucidae > Imbricaverruca > Imbricaverruca yamaguchii. The sequence continues at coordinate 1,190,369 of JAOTOL010001489.1, read as the reverse complement.
CTAGATTTTAAAAATGAAGAGCATGAAGAGCATTCTGAGTGAAGAAAGCAGACCTTGGCATGTTGTAGGAAAGGGCTATTAATGTGTGACATCGTGACGCACAGGTCAGGATAAGGCTCATGTGAAGTTTTCGTATCTATATGAGGGTATAGTCGTTGGGGCTTGGTCCCCTCTCGTCATAACGAGTCCGATACTGCGTCCATGCCGCGCGTGATCCAGTGAAGTTTTCGTATCTATACGAGGGTAGAGTCGTTGGGGCTTGGTCCCCTCTCGTCATAACGAGTCCGCTACTGCGTCCCTGCCGCGTGTGATCCAGTGAAGTTTTTGTTGTGATATACAATAGGAAGAATATCCAGATATTTTCGCTTTTACCTCTTCCCTGAAACGCTTGCCGGTGAGCTTGCTGTTGATTTACACGTGCAAACGGTTCCAAACTGTTAACGCCAGTGAACTAACAGTGGTGTTTATCGCAGCATTCCATGCCCTTCCCTTTCATCATCAGAGCCGAGCCGGATGCTCCGTCAAGACGAATTACATTGATCCACAGAATTTGATGGCTACAAATACAGGTTTGTTGAGTGACACAGACCATGAAACTCTCCTGTCACGTGCGGCCGTCCGCATAACCAATGCGTACGATGGGATCATATGCCCATATAACTATACCTTTCCGTACCGCCGGACATGTGCCACACGATTAGCAAATGGTAGTCCACGCTCCCCACCCTTGCCCACTCTTCTCTGGCAATGACTCCTGAGAAAAACAACCACTTCACCCTGGTCACGTGGCACACTCGACGATAGCGAGGGCGTCTGAAACGTCGCAAAAATTGGAGAAGGGGAAAATCACTACACAAGTCAATCCTCTCCGGCCAAAAGAGTTCCAGGGTTGAATGATACTCCATAGGGCTAATAGATAAGATTCCCCAAAATTGGTCAGACATGACCTCTATGACTCCACCCCTTCTCCGTTCCTTGGCGAAAAGCCTGCAGTTGTCCGCATGGCCGCACGGCGACTGAACTCTGAACCGGCCGGCTCAACTCATGATCGAGCCGACTGGCACCGGCGCAGACGGGTGCTGTACCATCTGGCCTGTGGCTCTCGGCTACTGGCAATCGGCAGCTTTGCTTGTGCAACCTGATAACACAGCCCCTGTTTGGAGCGGTAACGCCATATCGCTGCTCGTAATCTTTGCGTGAACCTTGGCGGAATTTATCGGAACTGCCCGCTGGGAGGGACATGGAAATGGGGAGTTCGGGTTTTATCGAACTATCTAAGGTGTTTCTCGCATGTCTGGCCGGCACAAAATTGCTCAGCGAGAACACGTTTTAAGGCAGTACGAGGACCACTGACATCGCCACGGACAGTAGGCGAAAGGGTTCTCAAGTAGACTCTCAAGTAGACTCAAGTAGTTCTCAAGCCCATGAGAAGGACGATGTGTCTGTATCTCTACTCCGTTACACCGTGGTTGGGTATCACGGTGGCAGGTGGCGGACTAGACACAGTGGTAGAGCCATGGTAGGGTACCAGCAGGTGGCGGACCAGACACAGTGGTAGAGCCGTGGTAGGGTACCAGCAGATTTCGGTTCAGACAGTGGCAGAGCCGTGGTAGGGTACCAGCAGGTGGCGGACCAGACAGTGACAGAGCCGTTGTAGGGTACCAGCAGGTGGCGGACCAGACAGTGGTAGAGCCGTGGTAGGATACCAGCAGATGTCGGACCAGACAGTGGCAGAGCCGTGGTAGGTTACCAGCAAGTGGCGGACTAGACACAGTGGTAGAGCCGTGGTAGGATACCAGCCGGTGACGGACCAGACAGTGGTAGAGCCGAGCCATGGTAGGGTACCAGCAGGTGGCAGAACACACACTGCAGACCGTGATATGGTCCCAGCAGGTGGCGGACCAGACAGTGGCATAGCCGTGGTAGGATACCAGTAGGTGGCGGACCACACACAGTGTTAGACCGTGATATGGTATTAACCCGTCCCGTCTCAGGGGGTCTTCAACCGCCCCCTCAGGTTTTTCGCGGATAGCGGACGAACGGTGCGCGGCAGCGCGCCCAAATTTGGCATACCTTTTCCCACATCAATTTGACATGCTGATTCAATTGTTTTAGGTCAGATCATCTAGGGTCAACGAGTTAGTCAAGGTCAAGTGAGGTCAGCTCCAAAAAAGTTCAACCAGTCGTCACGCTTTAACGGATATAGATATTTTAATCAAACTTTCAGCGCTTGCTTATCTTTACGGATGCAACAAAACGTACGAGTGAAATTTTTCTCTTTCTTTTCGTTTTTGACGACATATATTTTGCGTATTTGCCAAATTGCAGTTAAAATACAGGATTCTGGCTAAAATAAGCATTTCTTACTAGGGCAAGTTGACTTCCAACAACGTTTCTCGGTCTGCTCTACCCATTGGAAAAGGAAAATTATAGAAAACTTGAACTCAAAATTTTGAAAGTTCAAAAATTATTTGGGGGGGGGGCAAAAATAATTATAGCCCTGGTCGATTTCGCTGTCCTTTTCTCATTCCAAATAAATTTTATTTTTCCTATATCCACAAAATGAACTCCCCAGAGTCAAAAACATAATGTAAGTCGTGAAAAGTCGTCAAAATCTAGCCCCTGGTGACGTCACTTTTCGATGAAATTGTTTTGTAGGGTGGACCCGGACCCTACTCGTCGACCGCTTTCCTATGACACCTCTTTCGTTTTCGTGCGATGCTTGGTTTGAATTTTAGAGGGGGTCTTCAACCGCCCCCCCCGAGATGGGGTGTGAGGATTTGACCGAAAAGACGGCGCGGGTTAACGAGTAGCGGATCACTTACGGTGGCAGACCGTAATATGGTATTAACGAGAGACAGACCACTCACGGTGGCAGACAGTGATATGGTATTAACGAGAGGCAGACCACTCAAGGTGGCAGACCGTGGTGGTGGATTGGAGTTTATGGGCGCGCCGACATCTACGGTCATTTTGCCCCCATGTGGCAGACCGTGATATGGTATTAACGAGAGGCAGACCACTCACGGTGGCAGAGCCGCGAGATAGCCAATCGTATCAGTTGGACGCTCAAACTGCCTCATTCATCACGGCCAATGATATATAAAAATATAGATGGGGAGATGAAATGTTTGCAGGTTAGCTTGGATATCTTAAGGCATCGAGGTGACCCGCTCCATGAGACCCGGTGAAATCCTGCTTATCCTGTGTGTTGATATGGGAGCGGGCAATAGTTATTTCTGACAAAATAATTGCATCGTTGCCATTGGTGTCATTGCCCTGCCCTACACTCTCCTTCCAAGGCATTACGGAGACTGCTTACTTGAGAAAGAGCGGATTGTTTCAGTTACAAAAGGGTGTTGAACACTCGGCACCAATGACGCAGTTTTTTTATTTATTAGATGGTTCTCGACGCACTTTAAGTACGATCACGGCCAATGACACCGCCCACACTGTTTCACCGGTGGGCCACGGGATTGGGAAATGACCAGTTACATATCCAACATCATGCTATTTGACCTATACAAGAGATGCGCCCCCGGACTACAATATCCCACACCATCTGTCCAGAGTGGTTACATGCCCAAGACCCCGAATCCATGGCAGTAATACTGGAGCAGCGACATGTCCCACACCACCTGTCCGGAGCAGTGACATGTCCCACACCACCTGTGCGGAGCAGTGACATGCCCCACACCACCTGTGCGGAGCAGTGACATGCCCCACGCCACCTGTCCGGAGCAGTGACATGCCCCACACCACCTGTCCGGAGCAGTGACATGTCCCACGCCACCTGTCCGGAGCAGTGGCATGACCCATCCCACCTGTGCGGAGCAGTGACATGCCCCACACCACCTGTCCGGAGCAGTGACATGCCCCACGCCACCTGTCCGGAGCAGTGACATGCCCCACACCATCTGTGCGGAACAGTGGCATGTCCCACGCCACCTGTGCGGAACAGTGACATGTCCCACACCACCTGCCGGAACAGTGACATGCCCCACACCACCTGTGCGGTGCAGTGACATGTCCCATACCATCTGTGCGGAACAGTGGCATGTCCCATACCACCTGTCCGGAGCAGTGGCATGTCCCACACCACCTGCCCGGAGCAGTGGCATGCCCCACACCACCTGTGCGGAGCAGTGACATGCCCCACGCCACCTGTCCGGAGCAGTGGCATGCCCCGCACCACCTGTCCGGAGCAGTGACATGTCCCACGCCACCTGTCCGGAGCAGTGGCATGACCCACACCACCTGCCCGGAGCAATAACACGCCCGACACCGCCACCCAAGCACACTCACACGCCCTACATCACCTGTCGCAGAACGTACCACGCTTCGGAGAACGTGCTGCAACATGCCGAGGCGGGGTAGACCGCGTCCACGCGGGTCCCCCGGACACCAGCACCGCTACCCAACTGCCGGCTGGAACGAGCCGACCGGCGGCGGCATCGTTATCAGCTGCTCCTCGCCAGAAATCGGCGGGACGAGTTCCGCAAGAAGATAATACTGCCGACATCATCAAAACAATGCCTCTTGTGGAAGAGAGAGGAGAAACATGCAGTAAGTTTCAAAAAGCCAACCTAGAGTTCTTCAGCAATAAGAGTGCTTAAGGGCACTCTTATTGCTGGCGGCAAGTGCCCCTACGTGCACTTGCCGCCCGACCAGCTCCAAAAGGCAGACACAAATATAAGGATGAGCTCGTTTTACAGCAGGCATCCAGTGAATTAGTGGAAACAATGTCATGATATTCATCGACTCATCTGACTTACCAAGACGGCAAATGCTGAATGTTAATATTGTTAGTCGTGAACTAACGAACACTTGGCTTTGAATTCGCAAAATTTTGGCGAAGCATTTTTATCGCAGAAACGTCTAGCAGTTTCCTCAGCATATTTGAAGACAAAGGATATTGGATGCTTAGGGCGATCACTCCGCATTGCACTAAAATTATAACGCTAGTATAATTTTGGTATGAAGGATATATGTGTGCATTGTATCACATAAAAGTATAAACGAAGTCCATTTTTTGCACGCCTGAAGTATTTTTGCCATCCTCCTAATTAACCGAAATCCATTCGCCATGATAGCGAACAGATAGTGCAGGGAACCATCCAATCGAAAAGAATGGTGCATTGCAAGCAAAGGAGTGACCTAGATACGAAACTAAAAGCAATAATATGATGATCATGATTCGCTGGCACATATGTGCCAGCGGAGCATTAATCACTACCAAAATAATATATTTTCAACTCGATATGCATGTGCGCTGCAATTTACAAACATGAATGTCATTCTGGTTACTGAGAAAAAAAATTCACTGAAAATCATAGTTAGTGTTTCTGTGCGCCTGTCAGTGGCTATAGCAGCTCACAGGCCAGATATGGCGGCCACCCTGTCAGCTCGCAAAGTCGTTTAATATGGAAGACATGATGTGCCATGGAAAGAGGTACAAAGTTCAAAGTAAATGAAGCCTCAAATTGTTTCGATCGTTCCTATGCTACAGCCCGGTGTGTGTTCCCGCAAATAATTATGGTTATCAATGATAGACAGTCAACACCATAACACTTGCCCATCGGCACGTAAGTATCCGCAATGCAATCGGCAGAAAACAAAAAAGGCTTTCCGCGGATAATGAAAGGACGACGCTGCGTCAGCGCGCCGAAATATGGCATAGCTTTTCCCAAATCAATTTGGCATGTTGTGTCAAAACTTTTAAGTCAGGTCATCTAGGGTCAACGAGTTAGACTAATTCAAGTGAGGTCAAGTGAGTTCAACCAATCGTCACGCTTTAACGGATGCATATATTTTAATGAAACTTTCAGCGTTTGCTTATCTTTAGGAATGCAACAAAACGCACCAGGTAATTTTTTTTCATTTTGTTCCGTTTTTTGATTACTTATTAGTTTTGCATATTTGCCCATTAGAGTTAAAATCGAAGATTATGGCTAAAGTAAACATTTTTATTGGAGCAAGTTGACTTCGAACAAAGTTTTTCGATCCCCTCTACCCATTAGAAAATGGAAATTAAAGAAAACCCGAAAACCAAAATTTGGAAATTAAAAAAAAAAAAAATTTGGGTGGCCAATTTTTTTCTGGTCGATTTCGCTGCCCTTTTATGATTCCAAATATTTTTTCCTTCAAATCTCCCTAAAATGAACTCCCCATAGCCAAAAACATGATATAAGTCGTGAAAACCGGGGGCCCTAGTGACGTCACCACTGTGGTAAACATTTTGGGGTGGTGTCGGGCCCTACTCGTCGAGCGCTTTCGGATGCCACCTGTTTCGTTTTCGTACGACACTTAGTTTGGAGATTATAGGGGGTTCCTTTCAACTCCCCCCCCCCCACACCGAGACGGGGTGTGATCTGACCGGAGAGACTAACCGGTTTAACAGTCCGGACTGACTGACTGACTTATCTGGCCGGGTTAACCGTCTTCATTAACACCTAGAATCGTCGATTTGATACGTCAACATACTGTACTACAGTTAGCAGAGATATGTTGAAAACTATTAGCATCAGACAACGGAACTTACTGGTTGACGAACAGTCTGCTCCTTTCGGAATAAGTTCCCGAAGTGACTGGAAGTCCCAGAAGTGACTGTAACATAACGTCAGGTATACAGGTAGGGCTGATGTTGTGCATATTTAGTCCGCGTGAATGTGTGAACTATCAGAATCAATATTGCAGAGACTAAGGCCACTAAAAAGACCTACGGTGTCAACTAACACTACGAAATGCTTCGTACAACTGACAGTATATCAGCTGGAATAAAATGTAGTAACCGTCAACATAAGGACAGCTTAGTCCCATGTTCCGGTTAACGGTTTGTTCTAAAGCCATGAAGATTTCACACACGGTCTCCATCGGGACAGTACCGCTGATCTGGTCAATTAGCAGGCAAGGTTTACACATATGATACGGCCATGCGATCGAGCGATTACGGAATCTTTTGAAAGAGCCAAAGGGAGCTAAAACTGTGCATGTTTTAGCATAGCACCGGTAAGCTGACGCTTCATAACAAAACTGAATTAAGCGGTTGAGTCACCGGCAATACATTGCATTACATGGTGGATGAAGTGTCCAACGACTGGTCTATTCCCTTAGATACTGATCGGAATGTGTGCAATATGGTTTTGAACACCATGCTGCTACCGAACAGTTGATAGGCAACATTGGCGGAAATAGCCGAAGGAGTATCGACCAGTTTTTCAGTGATAGTTATTTACAGAGTTCAAATGGTACCCGCTCTACGTCCTCGGTGTGGTTGACACCTCATGATTGTAAAAGTTGAACGACAACCTCTCCATTACCGTTTTACTGGATATATCTCCAGCTAGCAAAGTTTAGTTCAGTTGAACTCGATAATTCATACGACATGCATGGGGCGTCACGACCACCAGCACCGTAACGCCAAGGCTCAAATGACATTCCACGGCCCAGGAGCTTAACCACGGCAGTCCGGACCAGCTGACAACTATCGACAGATTGCAGTAATCGGGTGAGGGGTCAGGACTACAAGACACGTTACCGGCAATGCCAAGGCGTGCTATGCGGGACGTGCGCCGACACACCGCATGTGCTCGGCGCTGGTATCTCTGGCGATCCGGGCCAGACGCAGTGTGTGTCTGGCGCTGGTACCACTGGCGCTCCGTGCCTGACTCAGTGTGTGCTTGGCGCTGGTATCACTGGCGCTCCGTACCTGACGCAATATGCATTGGCCCTGGTATCACTGGCGCACCGGGCCGGACGCAGTGTGTACTTGGCGCTGGTATCACTGGCGCTCCGTGCCTGACGCAGTGTGTACTTGGTCCTGGTATCACTGGCGCTCCGTACCTGACGCAATATGTACTTGGCCCTGGTATCCCTGGCGCTCCGTGCCTGACGCAGTGTGTACTTGGCGCTGGTATCACTGGCGCTCCGTACCTGACGCAGTGTGTAGTTGGCGCTGGTATCACTGGCGCTCCGTACCTGACGCAATATGTACTTGGCCCTGGTATCACTGGCGCTCCGTGCCGGACGCAGTGTGTACTTGGCGCTGGTATCACTGGCGCACCGGGCCTGACGTAATGTGCGCTTGGCACAGGTATCACTGGCGCACCGTACTTGACGCGGTGAGTACTTGGCACGCACGTATCACGTGCGCTCGGCGCAGGTGACACTGGCGCGGTGCGTCTGTGTGCGTGTGTCGGATGTCGTCGGCGACAGACTGGCCCAAAGTGTGGCTGTCGGCAGCACACTGACCTCACTGGGCACAGCTGCCGGCGCTCAGATCAATACCGAGCCCCGCCCCGCCGAGCGACAGCGTCCGCCCCCAGGGGGCCGAATCCCGGCCGGTCTGTGCCAGCCTCTGATCTGAGTTCTGGATACGAGCCCAGAAGACAGCCTGGTCTTTAACCGTCGCCCGGGTGCGGCATTTTGCCACCTTCGCCAACGGAGAGCGGTGCGACGCCCTGGCGTTTCATATATGAAGCTCCGTTTAACGCATAGGGCACCACAGGTCAGGACAGTGCAAGGGCCGACCTCGCATTAAAAAATATGATCGGGCGTTGGTTAAAACGACTGTTTTCACCCACCTCGAGATAACAATTAACGGTTAAATCAGATTTAGGACCTAAAATAACTCCAGATATTCTGCAAAACCCCCAAAAATGTAATCTGAGGTCAACTTAGATTAATGCCCTTAAATGGCCTTGTAATGGTACGGGGACAATGTCCAAATATCAATCCAGCCATTGATTAGTCTAAGCCGCACAAAATGTGTCCGTGTCCCTTTAGATCACAATGCATGCGAACATGCGATAATCCATTATTGTATCCAGAAATGATCGGAGGTATTTTCCTAGATGACTTCATAGCTTGATGGCTTAAACTAACAAAGCAAAATGCACCAAAAGCAACAAAAGACGCCCCAGGGGTACTGCAAATATCAGCGGGTTCCGTCGGAAGCTAACCAGGAACGGCCTTGTGGTGGTTACATCAACCCCCTCCTCTCCAATGGCGAGGAATAAGTTCTGAGTGGGACTGAGGTCAATGTCTAGCCCTTTGAGGCTCGGTAACTAGACTCAGTCCGATTTATAGTCTTCTAAAATCCGATGAGCTAAGGTCCCAGCGTTCAACTCGTTTGGGTCTTATGATGTAAAGTTTCAATCTGCCGTGTTTTGATGTTTGAGAATAGTCTCAAGCGAAGGTGGATATACGAGGTTTCATTGGATGTGCTTCGAAGAACAGAGGTAGCTTGATCCCTTCTTGCACGCTACCAGCCAACCATCCTCTTGACCCGCGCGAACAGAGCCGTGTGGTGACCGGTCAGGATCAGGGTAATCAGGCGACAACGCTCAAAAACATCTGATGTGCCCATTCGTCATCCTCCTCAGAACTCAAATCTAGCACATCCCGGCATTTCCAACGCTGAGGCAGTCCAAGACCGTCTGGGATCTGACAACGGGCTCTACAGTTTTATGACGCGTGCGGACAAGCTGGGAGCTCGCCCTATAGTCCACTGAAGTTTGATAATAGACTGAGAACCTAGCTTAAAATATATTGGAGTCAGAGGATATTTCTCCGGTCCACAATTGCATGAACCCTCAGGGAGTACTGAGACCCGAGCTAAGCGTCTTCTGAATTCTGATGATGGACTGAGACGCCAGTCTACACTTCTATGGCGATGAATTGGTCCCGGTTCAGCATTCGTCCGCGGGCCTGGGGACTGAACATGTTCACAGACGGCATCATGTGATATGCATAGCAGAACGTCAGTGGTGTATTCTTGTGCATGCATCCATTCTCAAACAATATCCAATACGGTGCTTGTCGCAATATGCTGATGTGTGAACTGAACACACATGTACTACAACAGGACGGGTCGGGATAGCACACAGCTGCCCGGCTGGGACAGTAGACCGAGGCGCAGATCGAGGCGCAGGCCGACGCCACTGCGCCGACAACTGATTATGGGTCTGCTCCTGCTGTTGTTGATATCAGAGTTAGGGAGTTGATAGGGGTGCATCGACTGCATCGGTCATGCAGTGCCCAATGGGTCTATTCCTGACCCTGCTCCAAGCTGATCCGAGCAACTTGGAGTAGCTGCTCCGTGTTCTCGTGCGTTTCTGGGGCAGATAGAAGTGGCCCCAATCTAGTCCAACTTACCCCGGCCGAGAGCAGGGGCAGCTTGGAGCAACTTAGAGTAGCACAAATGTGGCGCTGAAGATACATTTGCAAAGCTATAATTTTGAAGTGTTTCGCTGGACTATGAGGAAGTTTGTAAGAAAATGTACTTCTATTGGATAACACAAATTATTGCAGGATAATATAAATGATTATATTGTCCATTATCCTTGAGGATATAATTTCATTTCCCACAGACATGAGCACTGAACTTATTCACACGGAACCACTCCACGCGTCATTTATGTAACCATAATACAAGCACAAACAGCTAATTTCTACTCCAAGTTGCTCCAGATGTTCCAGCGCTCGTTTCAACCGAGCCTGCTCGGAACTGCTCCAAGTTGTTCTAGAGAGCAACTTGGAGCAGACTCCAACTTACTCCAAGTTGCTCTCTTTTTTTGGGAGCAGAGTCAAGGACAGACCCTATATGAGGCAGCTGGGTGGGGCGAGCGGTGACTAGACAGCAAAACACCTGGGCCGGCACGCCACTGTCAACTGACTATATGAGACAGCTGGGGCGAGCGGTGACTATACAGCAAAACACCTGGGCCAGCACGCCACTGTCAACTGACTATATGAGACAGCTGGGGCGAGCGGTGACTCGACAGCAGAACAGGGCCGGCACGTCACAAGGTCAATAGGAACAGCATATTGCGCTCTGATGTGGAAACCGTGCGCTACCACTAGCTGTGTAGCGCCCAGCCCGGACCAGCTTCCGGCGTGGTGAGAGGTTCTGACAGGAGGTGGCGATGTGGCTCGGAAGTTGGCTCGCGTCCACAAGCCAAGCAGCAGACTGCTGGGCACAGCAAGGTGCTGCATATTCAATCCAGTGGAGAGGTTTGGCCTTGAAGAGCTGATACTATAATGGGGAAAGTATGCTATCCGAAGCCCAAACAAGTCCAGGGTAATGCACTTGAAATTATAAGTTATGTGCTGACCAGTGCCTCGAAATTATACACGGTTGCCTTCAGAATGTGCCTGGTAAATAAAGAGGTGTATCATTATGAAGTGCCTTTCCACGTTTCCGAAACATAAACTGGTTTTGAGTTCGACACCAGCGCCGCTCGGGACATTTCCCAATCCCTCGGCCCACCGGCGAAACAGTGTGGGCGGCGCCATTAGCCGTGAATATGCATAAAGTGCGTCGTGAACCACCCAATAAACAAACTGGTTTGAGGTGAACGGAATGCGTTTTGAATCCAATGTATCAAACGAGCTCCTATGCTTTGAATTTGTATGTGGTTATACAAATACATACCGGTCGACGCTAATGCAAAATTTGCATACATCACCGATAGTATAGTTATGTGGAAAACATTTACCATAGAAACGTATGGAGTGTTTATAAACTGCCTTACTACTGGCATAGAACGCCATCAGGGACGTTGGCAGAGCAAGATGAGTCTGGTTAGATTAACTTCCACAGTCCAAGCAGAGGACTAGCGGCTGATGGGGGGGGGGGGCACCACACACCAGGACGGGGCGCCGCACCGCCGTCGGCTCACAGTGTTGGTGGCACTGTCGCGTCACTATAGGTGGCGCGGACGGTCCGCCCCGTCACATATGGTGACCGGGAGCGCAGAGTATAACTATAAAACCTTGCCTTGGAACAAAAAAAATGCGATAATTTCAGATAAAATAATGAGATGAAATTGGTTTAAAAACTAAAGACATGACTTAAGTAGCAACACAGCACTTGCCGAGCTACAAAGAGGTTATTATTCAAGTTTCAATCCGCCCCGTCTCTCCGGTCAGAAACCCACACCCCGTCGCTGCAAGTCTCAGGTTGGTTATTGGTTGGTTATTGGTTTTACGACACATCGACCGTTGAGTCACGGAGCGTCGCCAATGTCTCACGTTGATTGGTCGCGGGCGAAGAGTAGCGACAGGCGAGACTCGAACACACAACCTTTCGATTGAGAGACGAGCAACTTACCCCTAAACTACTCGTCCCCACACCCCGTCTCAGGGTGGTTGATAGGAACCCCCTCTAATCTCCAAACTAAGCGTCGCACGAAAACGAAAGTGGTGTCATCGGAAAAAGTTCGACGAGTAGGGTCCGACACCACCCCCAAGTTCCCCAAAGTGACGTCACTAGGGGGTCTGGGTTTTCACGACTTGCATCATGTTTTTGGCTCTGGGAGTTAATTTTGGGGGAGATTTGAAGAAGAAAAAAATATTTGGAATCAGAAAAGGACAGTGAAATTGACCAGGATCATAACATTTTTGTTAACCCAAAAATTTAGTTGTGAAATTTCACAATTTTCAGTTTCCAAATTTTCTTCAACTTTTCTTTTCTAATGGGTAGAGCAGACCGATAAACGTTGTTCGAAGCCAACTTGCTCTAATAAAAAAATGCTTACTTTATCCAGAATCTTCGATTTTAACTCTAATGAGCAAATATGCAAAACTAAAAAGTAATCAAAAACGGAAAAAGAACTTAAAATTTCTCTGGTGTGTTTTGTTGGATCTTTAAAGATGAGCAAACGCTGCAAGTTTCACTAAAATATATATCCGTTAAAGCGTGACGACTGGTCGAACTTTCTTGGAGGTGACCTCACTTGATCTAGACTACCTCGTTGACCCTAGATGACCGGACTTCAAAATTTTGACATATGCCTAATTGATGTGGGAAAAGGCATGCCATATTTCGGCGCGCTGCCGTGCACCGTTCTTTCACTATCCGCGGAAAACCTTAGGGGGGTTGAAGACCCCCCGAGACGGCGAGGGTTAAAATGTGGATATCCAATTCAAAGGTGACAATATGTCGCCCTTATGAAATTTTTCCAAGCATGCATAAGTACATTCGCTCGGGCTTCACGGTAATCAGATCAATGACTGAATGAAGCTGTCCATTTTTCGTAAATCCGCAGTTGTTTAGAAATCGTCTCACCGCCAAACCAATGGTTTATACTTGGGTTATTGACGTGCACTTACCTAGAAACGGATGCCGAGACACAGCAGCACCGACAACTATACTGAACGAGCGACGGTTAGGTCCATTTAGCCATAGGCCAGGTCGTAACTGTTCGGCTACATACAGCCTCACGAGGCAGTGTTACATGTACTCGTATTTGCTGGCAGATTCCACAAGGCAAACCTATTCCTATATATGGGCATGGTAAGAAGGGGTGTCGCCTTACATACTTCTGAAGCATCACCGCCGCCAGAATGTTGATTTTTCCATCCCAATGTCTTCTAAATTTTACATGGATCCCCATGGACATTTCCTTCACTGTTCGGAAGCCTCGTGGCTGATATATGCATCGCTCCTCCCGAACAAAGCCGACTTAATAGAACGTCGCCCGTGCCGGTGTCGGGGGGGAGTACATGGTCGATACCACGCGGTAAGTGCCATCGGGGCGAGGGTCGCTTGCAGACAGATCGTGCTCGTGAACCCACGTCATGAGTGCCCATCAACCGGCTGTAATAACCAGACAAATCGGACACTATCTCTTGGGTAGCAGTAGTTAATCACCAGACGCATTGGACACTACCTCCTGGGCATCAGCAGTTTATCACAAAGCACACATGACATCCTACCACCTGGACAGTAGCAGTCAAACACCAGACACATCGAGCACTTTACCTCCTTGGAAGCAACAGTTAATCACCACACACACCGGACACTCCACCTCCTGGGCAGCAACAGTTAATCACCAGACACATCGGACACTCTGTATCCTGAAGTCAGCAGCAGTAAATCACCAGACACATCGGACACTCCACCTCCTAGGCAGCAGCAGTAAATCGCCAGACACATCGGACACTCTACCTCCTAGGCAGCAGCAGTAAATCACCACACGCACACCGGACACTCTGTCTCCTGAAGTCAGCAGCAGTAAATCACCAGACACATCGGACACTCCACCTCCTAGGCAGCAGCAGTAAATCGCCAGACACATCGGACACTCCACCTCCTAGGCAGCAGCAGTAAATCGCCAGACACATCGGACACTCCACCTCCTAGGCAGCAGCAGTAAATCACCAGACACATCGGACACTCTACCTCCTAGGCAGCAGCAGTAAATCACCACACGCACACCGGACACTCTGTCTCCTGAAGTCAGCAGAAGTAAATCACCAGACGCATTTGACATTCTACCTCCTGGACAGCAACAGTTAATCACCAAACACACCGGATACTCTGTCTTATGGGCGCCAGGACTATCTCGACAGACACGTCTGACACTCCACCTCCTGAGAAGCAGCAGTCAATCACAAAACATACCGGACACTCTGTCTTCTGGGCAACAGAAGTAACTCACCAGACATATCGGACACTCCGCCTCCTGGGCAGCAACAGTTAATCACAAAACACACCGGACACTGTCTCCTGAAGTTAGTAGAAGTAAATCACCAGACACATCGGACATCACTTCCTGGGCAGCAACAGTTAATCACCAAACACACCGGACACTCTGTCTTCTGAGCAACAGAAGTAAATCACCAGATACATCGGACACTCCACCTCCTGGGCAGCAGCAGAAACGGTCTGTCCGAGATCAAGCTTGAGCCGAAGACCAGCACAATCGAGGCGGACACGTCATGCGATAGCGCCATATCAGTGATGTTTGCCACGAATATCTTCAAAGTAGTGCACGCAAACAAACAAAGCGACCACTTTGCTAGAACGGCTATTTGCAGAAGATAGTACCTCGGTTACGTCGCGTGCCAGTTCATGCCCGCTTTCCAAACTGGCTCCCGCACTGGGTACCACATGTTGCGACCAGTGAGCAGGAGTCGCTGACCGTGCCACATGCTGTGGCCATTGAGAAGGGTGGGAATTAAGGTACTTCTTCAGATATTTTATATCTGAAAACATTAGTGCACTCCGGGTTCATACTGGATAGGATGAGCTTCACATATACTCCGACACAAATGTGGGAACAAATATGTTAATAAAAACAAACACAGAACGACACTCACAAAACGCTGGTTATATCGGTATATATCGCCTTGGTTACCTCTGAAACTAACTACTTTTCGTATTAGTCAACAGCCCGACAACAGCTTCCCACACTTCTCTGGACAGTCGGTTTTACAGCGGCAATTTTCCCTCCCGTCCAGACGCTTTTCATTTCTCAAGTCATTCCTTCCTTCAACTAAACATTGGAGACACGAACTAAAAAAGAACATCGAAGAGCATTTAGTATTAATAAGAATTGGTTCCCTTCAATTTTTTCACCTTTTTCATCAACGAAAATGGTTTCTTGGTGGCGAAAATAAAATTATTTTAGACGGATTGCTTCAACATAACTTTCCTTAGCACGCGCCCTGGAGGGGGGGCGAAATCCGCCCACCCCTCCGGGTTTTCGTAGATAACTCCAGATTTTACTGGCCAATATACGCCATTGTTTGTGTCCCTGCCAATAAATGACCGATGCGTTGTTTAAAGCACGAAAAATGAAAATCGATAGAAAATTTTTCGAGTTAGGGGCCGCTAAATTCAAAAATATTTATCAGCGCCAGACCACAAATATCGGCGCTGATGCGCTTCCCGTATATTAGCAAAAAGGAGGTGTTCTTGGCAAAACTAGAGACTTGTTTGATGTACATTGCCATGCTATATTGTATCAAAGTCATGTCAAGTCACCGAGGTCAAGTCAGGCCAAGTTCATGACAGGCTAACACACGCCCTGGAGGGGGATGCCAAATCCGCCAACCCTTCCGATTTTTCGCACATAACTCCATATTGTATCGGCCGATATACGCCAAATTTTCGCGTACCTGCTTAGAAATGTCAGGCGCATTGTTTAAAGCAAGAAAAATGAAAATCGGTCGAAAAGTTTTAAAGTTATAGGCCGTTAAAGTAAAAACAATTCGCAGCGCCAGACCACAAAAATTGGCGCTGATGCGCTTCCCGTATATTGGCAAAAGGAAAGTGTTCTTGACAACACTAGCGACTTGTTTGATGCATATTGTTATGCTATATAATTTAAAGGCCATGTTAGGTCGCCGAGGCGAAGTCAGGTCAAGTTCATGGCAGGCTACTGGAATCAAACTTGGTGAGCTGGAATGTGTTATAAATGCAAATGACTGTCATGCGATTGATGTCACTTTACATGTTGCTCCCTGCACATCCCGAAATACACTGTTTGTCATTGTGTGCCTAAGCGTTTCCATACTTTATTCATGTATTTCACTCCTTTCTTTGCGAAGTCGATTGTGCCGAGTCGCCCAACGGAGCAGTCGGGTAGGGAGCCCGGTTCCGGTAACTTGAGTAGACAATGACCTAATAAAGCGCTCCTATATAGGTGACCAGAAGTCAAATGGCGGATCTGACATCTGTATTGCATCATTAGTAATGTCCAAAGCATCATTAATGCCAATTTTGGAGCATTTAAACACAATCACAGCGATCCATAACAATGACAAGCCAGGACACGCAAAACCGGAAAATTTTGCTATTTTGACCTCATTTGACTTGAAGATATTGACCTAAGGTCATGATCTTTGCACACAAGAGAGTTCACTATCGTGCCCATCCACCCTGCGAACTTCGTTGCTCTAGCCTTCATAGGAGCTGAGATCTTAGGGGGGCGGAATCCGCCCCCCTCCAGTGCGCGTTATTTTCAGAGGCCCTCCAGGGCACGTGTTAGACCATTATATTTTCCGAAACCCATATCCCAATAGACGGCAAGTAAGAAATCAGTCGGTGCACGAACGTCCTGCTCGTGGGGTTTGCTGCGAATATTTATTCGTTGTGCGGTGTGAGCATGTCGGGAGTATCCGACATGCTCGACATGCTATATACTAGGTTGACATCGATTAAGTAAACTTTCGTTATCATTTTATCTGCCGTTCCTCAGAAAGTTGGCTTATAGCCAAGTTCTTCGTTAATTTAATCACTACGCCTATTTGTTATTTCGTAGTCCTTCGCCGGCTGCCAGATTCCGTAGAGCCGAGTGCAGTCACCACGTATATCAGAAAGCGCATTGCAACTTACTGATGTTCGTCAATTTAATTATATTTATTTCAGCAGCGTCGACAGTAAAACCTATTTCGTTATTAATCTGCGCCGTCTTTCCGGTCAGGATCCTCACACCCCGTCACAGGAGGGGGCAGTTAGCAACCCCCCCCCCACTAACATCAAAATTAAGCATCGCACAAAAACGAGAGGCGTCATCGAAAAGCGCTCGACGAATATGGTCCGGGTCCACGCCCCCCGAAACATTTTCCCCATAAAAGTGAGGTCACCAGGGGGCTAGATTTTCACGACTTTTCGCGACTTACATTATGTTTTTGGCTCTGGGGAGTTCATTTTGGATATATGAAAAAATATTGGGAATTAGAAAAGGACAGCGAAATCGACCAGGGCTTTAATATTTTTGGCCCCCCAATTTTTTGTTTTGAAATTTCAAAACTTTTAGTTTTCAAGTTTTCTTTAATTTTTCTTTTCCAATGGGTAGGGCAAACCGAGAAACGTTGTTGGAAGTCAACTTTCCCTAATAAAAAATGCTTACTTTAGCCAGAATCCTCCATTTGAATTGCAAGTTGGCAAATATGAAAAATGTATATGCAGTTAAAATCGAAAAATGGAACATTCCAGTCGTACGTTTTGTTGTATCCATAAAGATAAGCAAACGCTGAAAGTTTCATTCAAATATCTATCCGTTAAAGCGTAGCGACTGGTTGAACTTTTTTGGAGGTGACCTCACTTGACCTTCACTAACTCGTTGACCCTAGATGACCTGACTTCAAAATTTTGAAACAGCATGCAAAATTGATGTGGGAAAGGGTATGTCAAATTTGGGCGCGCTGCCGCGCGCCGTTCGTCCACTATCCGCGAAAAATCCCTGAGGGGACAGTTGAAGACCCCCGAGACGGAACGGGCTAAAACTGATGTGATAATTATATTTGTTGGTCGCTTTTCATTTATGCAGATCATGATGTCGGGTTTTCTCCCTCTATCCTTTGCCTGAGACCGCGTGACTTTGGAGCAAATTTCCCATGTAAAACCGACTATTTTCAACCACCGGAATTGCAGACGACAACGTGCCAACAGCGCGTGCAAAACGGCGCGCATGTGCACTGAGTACGATCTTCTCCGGCTCCGGGGCCGCGCCTCGGAAAACCTGGGTTCTTGTCACCCATATAGTGGGAAAGCTTGACAGTTAAGAAAGCTCAAGAGACGTCTTTCGGAGTCCCGGAGGCCGTCGATCAGAATTTGCTTCGTTTCGTTTTCTGTTCTGAAATCTGTCTGTCAACCAATCGGTGCAAGGTGTTTTTATTGACGTCATAACCATTGGCAACTTTGAACACATGGACAGTGTCATACTGCAAACACACGGCCTTGACTGATCCTTTGCTTTGCGCACGGCTATCACATCCGACTGTGTTGTGGCATGTGTCGTAGCAGTGTTGGGTTTGTATTACGTAGGTAATTGGCTGCATAGATAGGTATGCGCTCTGAGCTGAGGGTGAAGTGGGAATTATTTTTGTTTCTTTTTCATATGGCTAGCTTTGTACTAAGACCAGCAGGGAAAAGAAAGCGCATTGCTCCCGTGAGCTATGAGAGACGAAGCTGTGCTGATTATCACGGGCCTCTGCCTTGCAGTGCCATCCATTGTTCACTTCTTTGTTCCTAGGCTTTGATGTGACCAAAAATGGAAATGCATATTACTTATGCGTATTACGTAGGTACGGACTAGATACATATGCTTTTCCGGTCGGTTACCGGTAAATATATTCCATGCATCCAAAAATAATATGTCCATGAAAATGTACTCAGGAAGAAGTCTGCCTGCACTCCGACTCCCAACGCGGAAAGTAAATGTCCCACTCTGCCAGTGAGCAGGAGACGCTGACAGTGCCACATGCTGTGACCAGTGAGCAGGAGTCGCTGACAGTGCCACATGCTGCGACCAGTGAGCAGGAGTCGCTGACAGTGCCACATGCGACCGGTGAGCAGGAGTCGCTGACCGTGCCACATGCTGTGACCAGTGAGCAGGAGTCGCTGACAGTGCCACATGCTGTGACTAGTGGGCTGGTGTCGCTGACAGTGCCACATGCGACCGGTGAGCAGGAGTCGCTGACAGTGCCACATGCTGTGACCAGTGAGCGGGAGTCGCTGGCAATGTGACGCCAACCGTAATCTACGGCCCTGGAGGCCGCTGACGTGCGCATCTATTCTTGGACCAGAAGGCACCTGGCTTGGGAAATTAGCTGGCGCGAGTAGAACATCACCCGGTGACGCAGGTACGTTCGTCGTCATGGCAACGACACCACAGCACACGAACTCTCTACCACCCTGACTCTCATCGGCAAACGGTGAACGTGACGAGAGCTAGGCGGAAAGAAAAGTGGACGGCTTGCTTCACCTGACTTCACCCGCACGAGCGATCAAACGGCCGTCGGTTCATGCAGCTGGTGCGAGCGAATGCCCGCGAACTCGTGCCCAAGAGAGGCACGACGGACACGGAGCTACTTCGCTGGCTTGAGCGAGCCCAATCCTTCCGGCTGAGCACCCGCCTCTAGTCATGGGACCCCAAGAGAGAGCAGGGCACCATAGCCGTTATTTTACGACCTGAATCATGGGGACTTGGATTGACTAAAGCGGCAGCTGAGGGTGGGATTTCATGGCTGGCCTGACAGGGATCCCGATCGTGAAGCAAGACGGTGGCTCCGTCACGACATGACTGATCCAAGCCTGAGCTGACGTAGAACCAAGTCAGCTACAGCGAGGCCATAAAGTCGTGATGTGGCGGCTAGCTTGACGGAGGTCGTGACCGACAGCAGCCACGCTCGGCGACTAACCTGCAACGAGTCGGCATCCGAAGCTGCCAAGTTCGCCTGTGACAGCGGCTGGAGTTGCTGTTGCTGCAGCTGCGGCTGCGGCTGTTGGCGCGGATGCGGCCCCAGCCCCGTCTCGGCGATGGAGCCGCGGGGCGTCGAGAAGGGCGTCATGTCGGCAGACGAGGCCGTCATCAGGCCGGGCGGCGGCGCGTACTGGTACCGCTGGCCGGCGCGGCGCAGGTTCCCCGCAGCCGCCGCTATCGCAGACACGCCACTCGGTCAGACAACACCACGCACTGGGCGCGAGTCGCCAGACGTGATGCGCCGCGGCGTCACTGGCGCGCCAGTCTGTCACACCGCGCCGCAGCGCGCCAAGGTCGCCGCCGACCGTCGGCATCCGGGACGCTCTGTTTACATTGCGGTGGTTGGGAAGCGTGCCCAATCGGGGACCACAGCGGCTGTTGTGGCGCAGTCAGCTTGTCAGAAGACAGTCAGCTGACCAAAGGAATTTAGATGAGCAATGACCTGTTTACACGGCAGAAACCCGACAGACTCCAGGCAGAATTGTGACGTTGGCAGGACTGAGCAGGACCACACAGAATCGAGCAGAATCGAGCAGAATCCGACGTCGGCGACGTCCACAGCTTCTGATGTCACAGCATAAACGGATGATGTCACACAATGTATTAGCCATTACGATTATGATTAAGTAGCTTTGTCGTCGTCGGCGATGTCGGGAGCAGACAACATGAAATATATCAAGTTGTTTGCCAAGTTCTGCCGTCAGATACGAGCGTCAGACGGTTTTGTGGTTGCTGTTCGGTGGCTACATTTCCTAAAATTGAATAGTGTGAGTGTTGTGGAAGGATATATTAATGAGACAATTGTGCCTTCCCTTGTCCTTTGTAATATGTCTGGCACTGCAGTCCAAATGAATGCAAAAGATGGTATGCCCAATTCACGTGCTTTTTTGGAAGGAGGTCCATCCCACTAAATTGAGTCTGCTCAGACGTGGCACTTGGTGAACTTTTGGTGTTGTTGATGCAGCACCAATTGCTAAGTTTAACGTTAGGCTTTTGTTGTCGCATGCAATGAATGAACTATGGCTATGCAATGCATGAATTACGGCCTGGCAACATAACTCATTTTTGAAAGTCAATTATCTCTATGCAACACCCATACAATTAATGATCAACACGTTCAAAGTTGGGGTCGTTACCTCCTTAACCCCCACCCTATTCGGTTTCTGCACCCCTATCCCTCATCCTAGTAGGAATGAGCAGTTTTCGACAGCCTTTTCAGTCCTTTAACAATAAGACATTTTCCTCTGCTTCCCTGTTATCGCAACCGCATTAGCGCGTCCTCCATATGCAATCACTACGATTGACGTGCAAGAGACTTTCTTGTAATGATCCAAGTACCAAATATCTAGAAATAAATCTTTCGATATGGAGGCGGGCAGATTCTGGGAGTCACGCATAATTTATTAATCGAAAACGGCCATCCCAGAAATCGAGTAGCTTTAGCTGTCCAGAACGCACTAATGAGCTTTAACATTCCGGCCAGATCCTCACACCCCGTCTCAAAGGGGGGTTCCATAGGCCCCCCCCCTAATCTCCAAACTAAGCGTCGCACGAAAACGAAATAGGTGTAATAAACTAAGCGCCCTACTCGTCGAGGAAAGCGCTGGACGAGTACGACCCGACACCACCCCCAAAAATGCTTTCCCAAAAAAGTGACGTCACTCGGGGGCCTAGGTTTTCACGACTTACATCATTTTTGTAGCTCTGAGGAGTTCATTTTGAGGGAGATTTGAAGAAAAAAATATTTGGAATCAGAAAATGGAAGCGAAATCGACCAGGACGACAAAATTTTGGACACCCAAAAATCAAAATGGTATTTCTTTTTCATTTGGAATGGAATGGAATGGAACATACTGTCCTTTCATCAAGACTAACAACCTCCTATCAGCTATTTTTTTACCGCATTGTGAGGTGGAAATTCAGTTTGGGGCCCAAAGCTTAATGCCTAAATCCCCAAGTAAGAGGAGGAATATAAAAACAAAGAAAAGGGGAATGGGTAGACATTCTGGATTAAATTATGTGACAAAAGTTAATGACATACGGTCAGATCGATTATTGTCTACATTCTGTACGATGCCATCTTTTGCAGGTAGCTGTTCCCCGCCAAGTAGTATTTGAAATCGGTTTCGGCGCAGCCTAGGTCATGAAACATGACGTAGGATGGCCAACGAATGCCTTTGTGGTGGTCCGACCTAGTGTGGTCCGACTTTATTTGACCTCATTTGACCTTTCCTTGAAATTACTTTCCAATCAGTGTACACTTGGGCGAAGGATAAAGAGAGCATTATATCAAGCCATGTATTATCTCATCGTTAGTTAGTTATTTGGGTTCCAGGGCGCTTTGACTACCGTGGTCATTTTGGATCCATGCATTGTCCCATCGTAGCCTGCGGTCAGCTCACTACGCCACATGCACAATTTACAAGGACGTTTTTGTATCATATCCGTTCTTCTTGGAACACATTTCTTATGCTTCTTATTGATGTTTTATAAATATTAAATATTGAACTTGATGAAAAATTTTTTGAGTTTTAATCAGTTTTAGCCAGATGTTACCACTTCAAACTAGTATTGTCAGGAGTTTTTCCAACCCTGTAACTAGGTAAGATTATGCTTTCCCTTTTTCATCATCAATGTCTCAATGTTAGTGAAAACTGGTGGAAGCGACATCGGCCAATGAATCATTTTTTTTTCACTCGCATATTTCCCTCCGGTAAACAATTTCCCACTTCCTACTCAAAACTGCAGATACTTCTTACAGGTAGTCGTGTTTGGCCTAACCGGTGGAGGTGCCCTGACATGACCTAGTCATTTTTGCAACATGTCAAATCGATGAAGGAAAAGTACACGGAATTTCAGTTCGCCACTTCGCTTCGTTCGCCAACTGTTTTCGAACAGAGTACCGAAAGGGGAGGGAACGGGACGGGGGTGCGTGTCTTCGTGAAATTGAACATTACCCCTAGGGCACTGAATGGACAAGATCGACCTTAAACTCTCCCTAGTTCACTAACATCTCTCCCTACTTCTATCTAAAACCTATAGCCATGTTAATTATCAAAGAATCCATAAGAAAATATCACGCAATCGGACGTTTTGTCGGGAGACTGGAAAGACCCACGTGTCTGCTTCACATATCGCCAAGAAACAGGCAATCAGGGTCTCGTAAAGATCAAAACGGGACATTTAAGAGGGAACCATGCTCCATCCTGACAAAATGCCAATGGATCAGCCGGACCCAGACATATTGCGTTCCTTTTTTCAAAAGGCGGTCATGCAAGAGAACGATTATAATAAAACATTGAAGTTAAAAAATAATCCGAAAAATGTAAACGAAACGAAAGACCCCTCGTCATCAGCATCAACTATACTTTAGCCCTCACAATATCGATATGTCAGAAAACAACAGCCAGAACCAAAACAACAATGGTCCATATGCCCAAGCACGCATCACAAAGCCGCGATCATCCGTAGGACAAGCAAACCCAGGCGGTCTCGGCGAACTACGCGTCGGCCAGGTCGGTGACAGGCCTCTGTTAACACGCGTGTCAGCGCGCTCCAAACACGGGCGGCAGAGAGCAGAAGTGGCCGCCGAGACGTGCGACAGCGCGTCACCACACTCGTGTATCAGCCTGCATCGCTCACGATGAGTCACGGCCGATAGCAGGGCCAGAGGTCGATCCGCCCGGGTCGGACGCGCCGTGCATCGGCACGCGCACAACAGGGCGGTGTGTCCGTCGGAGATTTGACGGATTTGGGGGGCGGCGCGACGCGCCCTTTGTCACGCATTTGCGTGCGAATAGCGGAAGAGACGCGACGGCCGGCACCTGACGCCAATCCCAGCATTTCGGGGCACCATTCATTTCAGCTAACTTTTGTATTTGTGTCCAGTATAAGTCGTGACTATACTTCTGCTTGCAAAAAAACATTGTAGCAACTGCGCAAAGCTAAGCGCACCCTACCATCAGCGCTCAACATGTTTTTATTCTCATGTTGAGGTCTTAATTTGTCACGTTTCTGGCCCGCTCCGCCAGCCCAATTCCCATTCTCCCCTTTTGCTCGACACGCGGGAGCCTTTTCTACGCCACTTCTGCCACGTCAGCCACACTTCCGCCACGTCAGCTGCTTGACTGACACGTTCGTTTACCAAACAGTCTGGTCCGGACTGCGGGCTGGAATATTTGGAGACGGGGTGAATCATTCGAAGTTCACGTCTGTTCCGATCGAGGTCGCTTCACCGTCTGTTATGTTACCCACGCCACAGGAAAACAAAAACGCTGAAGACAAAGGCGGCGCAGAATGTTGGAAATGTGGGAGTTAAAAAAACGTTGAAGGCAATGACACCGCAGGATATCGCCAGCATCGGGGCGGCAAGGGAAGATCGATAACGGCAACAGAAGACGGGGGTCTGCCAACGCCGGAGGCGAACATAACCAGAGCAAATTAGGATATTGTCAGCGTCGTTGGGAAAAACGACGGTTGAAAGGACAGACGGATGAGGATATCGCCAGCGTCGTGGATCCACAATCAACATTCAGTCACTCCAGCTTCCAGTCGCCTGACGACCAACGATTCAGCTTCCATGATTCAGTTATAAATGTCAGTTATAAAGAGATTGCTACACTTGGATTACTACACTGCTACATTTTACAGCATTGTTACATTTTCGTCGGGGCCACTGTAAAATGTGATGATTTCAAGATATAGACAGCAGGCTCACCAGGGCAAGTGTTAAAAGTGCAGTGTAGTCGATCATCGACCTCTATCAGTCATAGGCGTATTGCCTGCAGTGTTGTGATGTGTTGCGTCAGTCATAGGCGCACGTCACAGGAGCATTTCCAGGAGTGTTGTGTTGTGTCAGCCATAGGTGCATTGCCTTGAGTGTTGTGCTGTGTTGTGCGTCAGCCATAGGCACATTGCCTTGAGTGTTGTGCTGTGTTGTGTCAGCCATGGGCTCATTACCTTTAATGTTTTGTCAGTCATAGGCGCATTGCTTTGAGTGTTGTGCTATGTTGTGTCAGCCATAGGCACATTGCCTTAAGTGTCGTGTTGTGCTGGCTCAGCTATTTTTTTTTTTTGTTTTTTTTTTTTTTTTTTTTTTTTTTTTTTTTTGGTCTTTTAGCCCCAACCAAAAAAGAAATAGAAGAGTTGAGTTGTGATTTGTTATAAAATAATAAAAAAAAAAGCGCGCAAAAAAAGAGCGGACAACCGGCGGTGGGGGGGGAAAGATTTTGGAATAAAATGTTTTTTTTTTTAATTTTTATAATTATTTTTGTTGTTAAAAAACCCCCCCCCCCCCCTCCTGGGGGTTGAGTTTGGGAAAGGGAGGAACTTTTGTTTTTTTCCCCCCGGGGGGGGGGGGGGGGGGGGGGGGGGGGGGGGGGGTGTGGGGGGTATTGTGTTTTGGCACCCCGGAGGCCCCCCCCACCCCCCCTTTTTAAAAGGGGAGTACTTCCGGAAAAACATTATGATGAACGTAGTGAGAAATCATACCTTGAAATACTGTTTTACAACCTCAAACGCTGTTGAAATTTGCCCAGCAAATGGAAATGACAGCGAACCATTTTCAGCAGAGCATAAACATGCAATATTAGTATAAAGTCGGTAAACATCAAAGCATTGGAAAGCACATTTGACGAACATTGAACGCGTAACGCCGGAATTAAAAAGTTGCTGCGGTTTTTAAAGGCGTGGCGATCTGAGCAGGCCAGGCCGAGCCGCTCAAGGTAACTTTTGCACCAAATACACGGGAGTAGACTCGCTCACACTTAGCCCTCGGTGGTCATCAACTGCAAGCCGCCCCTAGTAAAGTTCTGGGGTGCTTCTGAAGCCTAGTAAAGAAGGGAGTCACTCTCATCGTCTTGTGGAAAAGAGACGGTGACGAGGTTTACAGGCGGATGCAACTGAAAATCTTGCTTTGCAACTGCATCAAGTGTGTCATGAAAGATAGAAGTTATATATTATCGACATTAAATGGATCGTTTCACATTGGAAAGGTCAGGTTTCATGCTTCAGGGAGTTACAATACGAAGAGTGCCAGTTTCTCAGTTGCTCAATCCACGTATTAGATTGTATCCTCAACGGTTGAAACATAATATTTGGTTGAGACAACGTTCAAGGAGGTACAAGCGTCTCTAAACGAAAGATAAATCATCAATGTTTATGCGCAATGGCTTGTGCGTAAGAGAAACTGCAAGGCGTACGCTTGACCAGACCCTTCAAAATGGACGAGCCGCATACACAAGCATAACGACACAGGCAACGAGCGTCCATACGTGTGTATGAAGACAAGAGAAAGGGAAGCATCGTATTGGCCACTGGCACTGGGGAATCTAGGTGATCAGCTTCACCGGTGAATGGCCAGGTTAATCCGGTTAAAAATGATATTCACGATTTCAAAACTCCGGAACCACAAGGAGCATAACCCTAAGACCCCTCCATCACCCCGCTCTCCTGAACAGCATTGGAAACTCCCGTGCGCATTGGCCTTTTTGCAACTGTGTGTAACGTAATACTCGCATTCTACTGGCACCACTGGAACATTTGTTTCTCGTTTTTGCGTTCATCTATTGGAATTTCACAGTTGCTTTACAAAGTTCGTTTGATTTGAATGCAACACAGCGCAATTAGTGGCCACTTCGCTGCCGTGTCCCACCGGTAACCTCAGGCTCGCGACGAATGGCCGTGAACATCAATACATCGAATGGTAAACAAGTTGACATTCTCAGAAAGGCTATTGCAGAACATTTCTGGAATGGGAAAGTTTCCAGCTCTTGTAGCCTGACCCCTGTCCTCGAACTGAATGCCTGCTTAATTTATAATACTGATAAGCTTCCCTGGAGGCGAAATTGTGTTCTAGTGCTCCATTGCTGCTACCAGTGCTTGAATATCACGCTCCCTGTTCAGCATCTTCGAGCCACTTTGTGCTTCAATATAATCTTCATACGACTTCTGACCGCCTGTTTTCATCAGACATAAACAGACACAACGTGTCAAACGTTCGTGTCTGAAGTTGGCAAGCAACGAGCTTGAACACCCGGGGCGACAGCTCACGCGTGCAACACAATAATTATAACGCATCGATTAGGCGCAACGTTTCAACGCGTCACGAATTCCCCGCCCCGGGATCCGGGTTGTATATGTGCGATGATTGTTTTGGGCCGTGTGGATGGCCCCACCTGTCCCAGTATTGGAAGACAAGCAGTCTGTCGGCTGCGGGCCAGCCCTCCCCCCCCCCCTCCATTTGCTAATGCGTTGTCCGTGGTCAGAGTGGCAGGGTTCTGATTCACAGAGACAAAATGTGGCGAATGGCCGGCCGAAAGAGTCAGCACCGCGGCAGTTTGTAAACATCAGATCACTCGGCACGAAACTCCTTAGATTGATCCACCGAATCCAGGAATACCTCTGGTTTGGGGGATGTTACAAATATTATGATCAGCTTGGTTGTGGTATTCTAAATAATTACGCAAATGATACAAATGTTTTCCATTAAGTTTGCCACGTCTTTCATCAGATAAATTCGGAGTGCACCACACCAGTCCGGAGCGGACATCATGCCGCGTGCACTACACCAGTCCGGAGCGGACATCATGCCGAGCACACCACACCAGTCCGGAGCGGACATGATGCCGAGCACACCACACCAGTCCGGAGCGGACATCAATCCGAGCACACCACACCAGTCCGGAGCGGACATCAATCCGAGCACACCACACCAGTCCGGAGCAGACATCATGCCGAGCACACCACACCAGTCCGGAGCGGACATCAATCCGAGCACACCACACCAGTCCGGAGCGGACATGATGCCGAGCACACCACACCAGTCCGGAGCGGACATGATGCCGAGCACACCACACCAGTCCGGAGCGGACATCATGCCGAGCACACCACACCAGTCCGGAGCGGACATCAATCCGAGCACACCACACCAGTCCGGAGCGGACATCATGCCGAGCACACCACACCAGTCCGGAGCGGACATCAATCCGAGCACACCACACCAGTCCGGAGCAGACATCATGCCGAGCACACCACACCAGTCCGGAGCGGACATGATGCCGAGTGCACTACAACAGTCCGGTGCTACCCTGTGCGGACTACAGCATGCCGAGTGCACTACACCAGTCCGGTGCTACCCTGTGCGGACTACAGCATGCCGAGTGCACTACACCAGTCCGGTGTTTCCCGGTGTGGACTACAGCATGCCGAGCACACCACACCAGTCCGGAGCGGACATGATGCCGAGTGCACTACACCAGTCCGGTGCTGCCCTGTGCGGACTACATCATGCAGGACAACCAGTCGGTCTCCCGTGCGACACATCATGCCGAGTGCACCACACCAGTCCGGTGCTGCCCTGTCGGACACATCATGCCGAGTGCACCACACCAGTCCGGTGCTGCCCTGTGCGGACTACATCATGCAGGGTGTACTACACCAGTCCGGTGCTGCCCTGTGCGGACTACATCATGCCGAGTGCACCACACCAGTCCGGTGCTGCCCTGTGCGGACTACATCATGCCGAGTGCACCACACCAGTCCGGTGCTGCCCTGTGCGGACTACATCATGCAGGGTGTACTACACCAGTCCGGTGCTGCCCTGTGCGGACTACATCATGCCGAGCACACCACACCAGTCCGGAGAGGACATCATGCCGAGCACACCACACCAGTCCGGAGCGGACATGATGCCGAGTGCACCACACCAGTCCGGAGCGGACATGATGCCGAGTGCACTACACCAGTCCGGTGCTGCCCTGTGGGGACTACATCATGCCGAGCACCAGCCGGCGTGATGTGTCACCAAGGTCATCACGGCAAAACAACATTATGAAACAGTGCATTCGCCGAATCGGAAACGGATCTCGAAATTCGATCCTGGACTTCAGATTCAAATTACAGCAATGCCAGGGTCCAGGCTGGTTGTGTCAGGACAAAGAGCCTTTGGTCTAAATTTATATTGTGTCCTATAGTAGACGATGCAGCATACTTGCAGATAATTTATATGAGTACCCTAAAGGATTTAATACTTGGGTTTGTTTTACAAACTACCCTGCAGGATTTGTGGTCAGTGTTTGGAGCTTACTATTAATAAAATGTACCCATAATGCTTCGCATTGTAGGACAGCCATGGAGATGAATTTTGTCACTGGCTTGCTTTCGTTTGCTAGATTTAATTGTTTCTCGGAGGTTCCGTGTGATGTGTGGTACTTAGTAGCCTACGTTCACTTAATAGTGCAAAACAAATCGCAAAGTTTATTAGGAGTACATTTAATGTTGCATGTGAAGAAGGGGTCAAAGCTTCCCACCGTCAGAACCACACATATGCCGTTGGAACGTCTTGCATGAAAATGGAATTAAGTTTGTATCTTAGTTCCGATAAATCATACCAACATATTTTAACATCTGTCCATTCGTTAAGAAGCCTACGCAGCAAACCAAAAAAAAACTACGTAAATGTAGCAAATCTCTTGACATACGGTGAGAATTGGATCATTGACGAACTTGGATCCAATCGACCAACGTCAAATAGTTTTCCAGTGTGCATTGGTTCACCTACCATCCGGAATTTGTCGTAACAAATAATGCACTGATTGGAGGGATGCCGAGTTATTTAGCCGACATTATGAGTACCAATACTTAATGTTCCTGCTTAATGGGCGTTGTTCATGAAGAGCAAACTTTTGGTTTCATCACGGTGCTGCAGATCCTTCGATAACAAGAATAGGCACCAAGCACTGTCGCTGTGTCTAACTCCAGTTATAATCACATTATTGTGACCAAGTATAACACCCGAAGGCCCACGTGAATTCTGGCCTACACCTCCCCCACCAAGCATTGTCGAGAACAACCATCAATGGCGTTTTAACAAACCATGGCATTTAGCTATTGTCATTTCATCAAAATATCATATCAATCACACCAATCAGTCAACCCACACATAAATTATCCGATCGGCGATAGCTATCGATCAGCCACGTGGCTGTTAATGGTAGATGCCGCCACCAGGCGCACTGACCTGCTGCTGGAGGCGGGGCAACGGCTCCGGCTGACGTCACGGACGCAGATGGCGCCAGCGGCGGCGGCGCTACGAGAGAGGGCGCCAGTGCAGGCGGCGCTGCGGCTGAGAGGGACGGTGGCGGCAGCGGTGTAGCAGAGGGTGCTGCTGAAGGTGGTGCTGCAGCTGAAGGTGGCGGTGGCGGTGGCAGTTGCGGTGGCGGTAACGGGGTCCACGCGGCCGGCGCCGGCACAGACCAGGCGGCCGCCGGCGGACGTGGCCTCAGGTGAGGCTGCAGGACGGCTTGGTCGGCACTTCCGGCGGCCGAACACTGGGGCTCCGGCTCGACGGACGAGCTCAGCGCAGACGACGGCGTGAACACGGCCACGGACGTCGGCGGTGTCGGTGCAAATTGAAGGCCGGTACCTGACGCGGCCAACAGCGGTGCAGGCGACGGGCCGGCCGGACCGGCAACTCCCGAGAGCACTCTGTGGGGTGGCCGGTGTCGGGCTAGCGACCTGAACACGTTAGTCCCCTGTGGACCAGACGGTCGAGTGGTGACGGGTGGTGGTCGCAGCGTGGCGGGAGGAGGTCCAACAGCGGCCGGAGGAGATAGGACAGCGGTCAGATGAGGTCCCACAGCGGCGGGAGGAGGTCCTATAGCGGCTGGAGATGGCCCTACAGTGGCGGGAGGGGGTCCTACAGCGGCGGAGGGACCTAAAGCGACGGAAGGATGTTCTACGGTGGCGAGCGGAGGTTCCGCGGCGGCGAGTGGAGAGCCTATAGCGACAGAAGGTCCTACAACGACGCACGGTTTCCCCAGTGCGGTTGACGGAGATCCGAGTAATACTGGCGGCGAGGAGTATGCTGCTGTTTGTCCAGTAAAGCGGTCGGTTGGCGGAGGTGGCAGCACCGCACCTGAAGCAACAACAAACACATGAGCAATTCAAATATATTGTCTAGCATGCAAGTTCAAGACCTCCTCAGCCTTGACCAGCCAAGACCTATAGGGGGAAGATACCATAATTGGACGAAAAGATAATCAGCGTCCCAACCAAAAATGCATCCAAGTCAAAAGAAAATACCTGCCATTGTACACAACCACCAATATCTCCCTAACCCTATTCACTTGATCCAGAACCAAAATTAATCAGAAATTAAGGCACACCATGCTACATCTTCGTAGGGATGCTTGGTTAATCATGGACTAACACAGCTAATTTAAATTCAGGAAGTAGCCTGGTCGATTCCCTGCATGACCTGATATTCTTGCCTTTTTTCTTGTTTTTTGGTGCACCAAATCATAGCATCAAAACGAACTGAATCTTGCTGTGAGTGAACACAGGTCATACCTCAATTTGTCTCATTGGTTGTCAACTTAAAGCAATGAAATCACTGGTAGCAATAAGCTATGCATGATTGACACTACATACAATGGCAGGAAATATACAAATTGGCTTCAACATGCTTCAACATAAATTATTTCTGTACTTTTTGCTATTTTCAGCCATCAAGTTTCAGCTGGTTAAAACTGATTGCCAAAAATAATTACAGCTGACTGATACAAAATATGGGCTAGGATAAACATTATGATGATGATCTGGGCTGGATTAGGTACACATCTGGTTTGATAGGAGGAAAAATATGAGCATGGTTACTGCTATGTTGGGTTACGCTGAATTATGGTTAGCACTCAATAATGGTTTGTGACATGCAGACATTGAACTTTTCTGTTGTATATTCTGGTGACAGTGGAAAGAATGTCTGCATCTGAATTCTTGTTAATTTCCCGGAATGGCATCACAGAGCACTTGGTCATGAAAATGATAGTTATTAGTTCTGAACAAGAGCCTTACAGTACCTTTGAAATCCAGAGCTCATGTTCTCTGCAAAAGCATACTTTTCAGTTGGCAGGCAAAATAACATCAGGAAATGGGCTTGGAATTGAGCAATATAGCATGAAAAGTAAAGTTCAAAGGAAATAAAAATGTAACATTTTGTAGATGCCTGAAAGAAATACCAGTAGGTATTTATGTGCACTCTCTTGCATCTCTTGCCATCATACACATGGTTAGAGAGTATCTTTACAGGTTCAGCACAATATGAAATAAGTTCAATACATCTTCTTCTGTAAGGGAACCAAAGAGGTCACATTAGATTATGTTAGGTTAGTGTTTTTGTATATTTTGAAATGCTGCAATTGGTGTAAAATTTTTGGCCACACATTCTTCCTTTTTCCTTAAAAGAAGGTTAGGCTAGGCTAGACCAGGCTAGGTTAGTTTTGTAAATTTTGATATTTCATAGCAAATCTAAACCTGTTTGGTTATCTTAGGTTTTCTGTTGCATAATGTTGCAACATTATAATCATACATTGCTTAACATCAGCTCATTTTTTGTTACACTTTTGTTCATCACTTTAAAAGTAAAATTTCCCACATGAATGAATGGTTGCATTGGGCCTGTTTCCATGGATCCACCAGAAGGAACTCAGTGGAGGGTAGTTGAGGCTTTAATGAGAATTGCCACTGGAACAATTCATGGAGCTTGGTAGAGAAATCAGCTGACAGCAGCAGTGCTAATACCACAACAAAAATGAAATGTTTGGTGCTGTATCATAAATTGGAATAATTGCTGTCAAAATGTTTATCTGGATGATTTAAAAATGTACATAGTATGTCTAATAATACAAACTCCAAAAATATGACTTTATTTCTGGCAAGGTGTGTGTCCTCCAGAGACTCCAGGCACACAGATGCTTCTTATGTCCAATTAGATAGGAAAGAAAATTGTCACTGTAAAACCACCAACTGAACTGAACTTGGCAGTGGAAACTTTTGTGGTGCAAATACATTTGGTGGCTATGAACTTAATATATGTGCCCCTTGTTTATGTATGATCTTTTCCCAAATTCTTGTCATTTTATTTCTCTTGTGATTTTTTAAGTTGTTTGGTAGGTGTCAGTGGATCATCAGTCTGCATGCACCAGGTATATACACCACACCAATCACTGAACCATGAACACCACACCCCCACTGTTGGCCACCTACCACACACACATGGAATCTTGTTGAAAGTGCAGTCTGGAGCATGACCATGATTTCCATATTGATCTTAGATGCATGTTACCTAGACAGCAATAAAATGTGAGGTAAAAACATTCATTTGCTGATGTTTCTGTCATACATAAATTTGAGCATTAAAGGAAAATGTGGGCTGTTGGTGAGGGTAACCTTTAAATATTTCCCCTCACACTTTCTTTATATGAACAATGCATCTCAGTAACCACAAGCTGACTGTCAGTCAGCTGTTGGTGACATTGAAATGTACAGATGCACCTCCAACCAGGTACAATTAATAACCCCATGTTGTCACCAGGAATATTTCTAAAGGTGTGAAAATCTAACCAAACCTACTCTAACCTAACCTAGCTGAACCTAACCCCAATAAATATCCCTGGTGACACCCTTGGGTCATCCAGTGCACCCAGCTGGGGGTGTCTTGATGCATTTGAATGACATCACCAACAGCTGACCAACAGTCAGCTGACAGTGGCTAGGATACATTGTTAAGATAAAGGAAGTGTTGAGAGCCAATGCTTGAAGAATACCATTAGTGGGTCCCTTAACTTTATCAAAACTTAATTATAAGTATTGCATGGCTGCACTCTCTTTAGCAGTAAGATGGTAAATAAATGCACATTTTCATACATGTAATCATGATTCAAGCAATAACTTACAACACTTACTAGTCGGTTCAACATTCTTTGAAGGTTCAATATTCTTCGGAGCTGCAATTAACAGAGATGACACATCGTCAAAAGGAGATCCAAAGCTGGCTGTAAATAGCAGCGGGTTCGTATTACGAATGGTAGAACCACTTTTATCTGGATTAGCCATTGATAGTAAGATCACTGGATCACACTACATGTGTCGATGAGGCGTAGCTTAATTAATGCATAACAGATTTCCCCAGGCACCTTATAATTGTTTTCACCGAATTTCTGCGTACGTTTCCAAGGTTACCAGCTGCTACCAACTGTTATAACTTGTAACAATTGCGCATCTATAGCCATTAATTTTGTAGTGTGGTATCTTGCTGCCATATGGTGGAAAGCCTTTCGCTAGCCCAAAAAATTAATACATAAGACAACTTTACAAAACAGAGTCGCAAGCCATTGTACATCACTGAACAGGGGCGGATGCAGAGGGCACTAGGGACATGTACCCTTCCCATGGTCAGGAAGGCACGAGCGAATTTCCTTTCTCCGTTCAACGGATTATTTTTCAACCAAAAACGCTCTTTTGAGAGAAAGGGGTATCACTCTATGCTTGATTCCACCATGCTCAGCGAATATTGCGTAAAAAGTTTCCCCCATGCTCACCCCTACCCCAGATGATAATTCCTGGGTCCGCCTATGTTGCTACATAAAGCGAAAACAAACCTAAGGACATCCTGGATTTGTCACAAACAATGGTGGGCATTTCAAACGGTAAATAGAATGTGGGCCAAGAGGGCCGAGCCTATAATTTTTCCAAAGCTGTTTTTGAAATGGGCGTGCAGCACGGCGTTTATAACGGGCGGCATAATATGGACCGAAAGAGCCGCACGGCATCGTCGATGAGTTTCCAATAAAACAGTTGTTGGACCGGTGGCGTGGCGTCGTTTCGGTGGCGGCATAAAGTAGGTCGAAAATGTTTGTTTTGTATAAAACATTTGTTGAACGCGGTCGACGGTTGTGGCTTGTGGCAACATTAAATTTATACTCGAGCCTCTTTGCAGCCTGAAAACCAGTTTATTTTCCCCTAGTCGAGGCAAAATCCGAAAACCCAATGTGGTTTTGCTGTCAGGCACATTTACAAAATCGCATGCTAAATGTAGCCAGTGTAGTGGCTACATTTAGCTATGCGATTTGGTGAATGTTCCTCGAGTCTGCGTTCTTATACAGCATATTCAGTGATTTAACAAGGAGGAGAGAATTCCAGAACATATGCAGATAGTGGGGTCAAGAAACCAACAAAAGCATGTCGTGATCGTCTATTTCCCGTTCGGTCCCTTGCTATACAGCTTCTGCAGAGTTGATCCGCTTAAAATTCCAGAACAACAATATTTTATATGTATGGGATGAAAATACATTTGTCTAAATCACTCCTCATTATCAATCAATAATTGACCATGCAACGGTCGGGATATTTGTTATATTTTATGTGATGGATTGGATGCGACAATTGACCGATCGCTTTGAACTTCAAAAGGGAATGAATGTTCAAATCCTTTCTACATGAACAATGCCTTTTCCTTTAACTTGAAAAGTTGAGGAAGTTCACTAGGTTAGGCCGTCATCAAATATTCATTATGGAGACTTCGGTGACTCTAGGTTAGGGGCGTTGATTTCTGAAGATTGTTATGGGGCATAATGTACGAAGGCAATGGGCGGGTCCAAATGGATTGGAGGGCACACCCCATAGGGTCTCTGTTAAAAGTTGAAAATATGAGGTGGGCGAAGCCAACACTGAGGAGAAAATCACCCGGTCAAAGTAAATCAAACAGCACCCATGCTCTGTGACATATTACAAGCCCCAGGCCTGATTAAGGGAATGCACTGCGACATATCTGGTAAAGTCTGTCTCAGTCGATGAAACGAACAAACACTAAAATTAATGGTCGACACATTTTTGAAAGCATAGGGACTCGGTGCTGACCGGCAGCACGCTCAGTCCTTGTATCTCAGTCCGCATCGGGTCAGGGCCCAGTGACACATCTGCGCGGCGATCTGCACGTTGCCGCCGTGCGTGCACGGTTCGGCGAGGCAGACACCACTCGGTGCCGATGACTGTTGAGTACGATCGCGGCGGGCGTGCCGCCGCCAACCTGCCGGCACATTCCCGCCTGCCTTGATTGCGTCACGACTGGCGGCCCGACGAGGTCACGAGCAGCCTCCCCAGCTGGGAGTCGGCGCCCATTCAGCGGTCGCTCCACCCAGCGTGATGCCCGCGAAAGGTCAAGGGTGGGGTGGGAGGTGGGGCGGGGGCAGCGTGGCGGCGCGGCGGCGTGCCGGTCGACGGGATCAATACGGCGCCGCCGGCGCAGCGTCTCTCTCCGGCAGCCAGTGGCCACCGCGCCGGATGTGCAAAGGCTGACGCTGCCCGCGGCCGGTGGCGACACAGCACCGCAGTGGGATTTTGTCCGTCATTGGCCGCAGCCCGGGCAGGCGGCGGCAGAGCGCGAGAAGTCGCTGCCGAGTGAGCGCGCTGTGTGTCGCCCCGGGATAATGCGGCGTATCGTGGGCGTGGGCACAACTGCCGGCCGTTCGGCGCCAGGTCCCACGACTGGGCACCCAGCCTGCGACGGGCTGGCCACGCGTGACCGTCGAACAAGCATTCGCCAATCGCTCGGCCATGGCGCCGGCCATTAGCGAAGTTTTCCAAAGCATTCCGAGAATTGCAGGTGGTGCTGTTGCATGGCCTTGTGGTTTTTAGGTGACGATCTCCCACACATTCCCACATGCTCAGGCACCGATGCTATATTTATAAAAGCTAGGTGATGCTACGCCACCTGTTCAGTCTAAAGGCCTGCTTACACGTAGCATTTTCCACATTTCCTCATAGGCGCCGATGCTATATTTATAAAAGCTAGGTGGTGCTACACTACTTGTTAAATCTAAAGACTTGCTTAGACGTAGCATAATTCCGGCAGAATATTTCCCCGGCAGACCTGACGCCCGCGACGTCGGCGGTAGAAATTGGCAGGCAGCGGCAGAAGTTAGCGAGCAGCAGCAGAAAGTAGCAGGCAGCAGCAGAAAGTAGCAGGTGGTGGCAGACAGGCGTCACGCTTCACTCTGCTAGAGGGCTGACGTCATCTATCTAATGCGCCATGAAGCGTCTCGGTTGTGTGTTTACTGCACCAAAATTGATCCGGTGCAGTACTAATTAACTCAAGCGATAACATTCACGGTAGTACCCAAATAGCATCATTTCCTGGATATTTGGTACTAGCTCATTACAAGAAGGGCTCTTCCACGTCCATGGTAATTATTTTATATGGAGGGTGTGATGACGAGGTTATGGAAACAGGGAAGTAGAAGAAAATATATTCCCGTTAAAGAGCTGAAAAGGGTGCCGAAAACTGAAGTGTCGAAAAACTGCTCATTCCTACCAGGATGAGGGGCAAGGGCGCAGGAACTGAACTGAGGTGGTGGTAAGGGGAATAACGACCACAACCTGGAATTAGCTGATCATTAAACGTATTGTTGTTGCATAGAATGAACCAATTTCATTGTCAAGTTGCCAGTTGCCGCTGGCGGGTTGCCGCATGTTGCGAAGCGAAATTCTGGGTTTATTCATTTCATGCAACAATAAAGGCTTAACGCTAAACTTGGCAATTGGTGTTGTATCGTCAACACCAAAGGCACGCAAAGTTCCACCCATGAGCAGCATGTATTTGGTGACATGAACCCCTTTGAAAAGCGCGAGAATTAGGTATACTATCTTTTAATTAATTTTTATTACAATGCAGACAGAGCATATTACACAAAAACAAGGGAAATACAATTTACGCACAAATATGTCCATCCACAACACTCACAGTATTCAACTATAACAAATGTAGCCACCGAGAAGCACAACGCCAACAAAAACCGCCCGAAGCTCCCGTTGGCGGCAGGATACGGCAGACAACTTACAATATTTCAAGTTGTCTGTCGCTGACACCGCCGACTCCGCCAACGGCAATAAAGCTACTAGATCATACTTGCCATGGCTAATACATGGCGTGACGTCATCCATTTATGCCATGACTTCAGATGCCATTCTTGAATAACATGAACCTTGACCATCTTGTGATTTCACTTGAGTGAAAATTGTGGTTTGCGAGGGGACAAATTTCCACCATCGCAAGACTTTATGCGTCTTAGGCTGCATTCTCCTGCGCATAAATCGATATATCTTGAACAAATTTACTGGATATCCTTGGGTATCTTCAAGAGCATGGAAGGGAGTCATGGCAGCCTTAAGCACGCATTTTAAGTTCACGTCGTATTCGTATTCGTATTCAGCGACCAGTTCGCCAGAGGCGTATTTGTATTGGTATTCGCATTCAGCGACGTGTTTGTTATCGATAACCACAAATATAATGTATTTCCACAAATGTTTCTGCTTGTACTGAACACGCTGAATACAACTGCATAGATGTGTTTCACATGATCATTTGAACGAGCAATGTCCAACGCAAACCGGTTTCTTCAGTCGCCTCCCATTTTTCCGTGTTCACCCAAACCTGTCGAAATTTGGTATAAAACTTCAAGGTCAGAGGGTAGCTTGATTTGTTAGATGATGCGATATTGACTGAACGCGAGGTTCGGTTGCTATCGCTTCAATTTTCGTCAAATGGGCGTCATTCGACGTGGCTTGCTATGCGGTATTAGAAAGCAAAGCAATCGAATTATATTTCCAGGGCAAAGGGCAAGCTGATCCTCCGGTTGCCTCAATTTTGTTATCAAATTTTCGCTCACACCTATCCAAATCTGGTATAGGGCGTTAGCCAGTGGTTAGCACACGAGTGACATTTCAAACCGGGACATGTAAGTTCAAAGGTTTGATTGAGTTTCTAGACGACCTCGTGTTTCGTCACTGTGGCTTCAATTTGCAAAAGATGGATGTCGTCCGACGTCCCTTGTTGTGCAGTATCAGAAGGTTGATAGTTGAAATTAACTTCCACAGGTCAAAATTAAAGCTGATTTCTTCGGTCGCCTCGCATTTTTTCCGCCCAAGCATACCTAAATCCACTATCGAACGATAGCCCACGGTGAACCCTCGAGTAGCACTTTGAAACCTGGATATGCCAAGGTTAAGCCCCAAGGTCAAAGGCTAGTTTGACGTTCTTCGAAGTACTTGTGATTCATCGCCATGGGTTAAATTGGCGCAAGGTGGGTGTCATCCGACATGACTTGTGCCGTATTTTAATGTTACGAAATTGAACTAATGACAAAGGTCAAAGTTCAAACCTATTTCTTCGATCGCCTTGCACTTTTTTCTTCGCCCTAAATTACCCACATTCGTGGTGAACCTGGAGTGCCATTTCAAATTGGGACATTTCAAACATTTCAAACGGGGCACGTCAGGCCAATCCTCAAGGTCACAGGTTAGTTGTTTCTCAAAGTCCTCGTGTTTTGTAGCTATGGCTTCAATTTGCATAATGTGGGTGTCATTCCACGTGGTTTGCCGTACGGTATCCGAATGTTGAGATATCGAAATAATGTCGATGTCGAAGGTCCGGTGTGTGTACAATGATTGAGTGTAATAGGAATAGGAGGATCAAATTCATTTTTTGTTGCAGCCATTGTGATAGGAGGCACGCATGTCATATATGACTAGGAGATCCCCAAGAAATGCGTCATAACTTGCTTGGACAGAGCTAATTTTGTTCTTCAAATCGTCCCCTTTCCTCTTAATGGTTCAACAGAAGTTGTCAAATTTGCAAGAAATGCCAAACGTGAATGCGCGCGATTGTATAACCAGCCACCAGCCGGAGTTCATAACTACGAGAGAGCAATGTTGTAATCAGGTGTGGATTCTAAAATTGTCATGGGGGACTTGTCTGGAGGGGCGCCATTTCTTTGGAGTGGCGCCACTGTGAAAACACCTGGAGGGGTGCCTCAGGCTGAAAAATTGGAGGGGGTACTCGGTCCATCCCGAAGGGGCATCTTTCCTTTTAAGGGGGTGTCGACGAGATGTTCATGTACACATTGCTTGAATGTCATTATGCTTGTGTGCATTTGACTCCAATGTCCAACCTCACACTCTATAACTCAGTGGGTAGGACATTCGACGCCAGATAAGAAAATCACAGATAACAAGGACGCCGGATCACAGAGGCCGAATCCAGCAACCTGCGGATTTACCCAACCCCGCTGCGACTAATCGGCGTAAGAGTTTGGTGATGCTCTATCAATTAGCAATGGAGTGGGCCGTAAAATAACCTACGGTTCTTCTTTGCACTTCCGGCGAGGGCTACCGACACGCCGATCTTCTTCGAATGGCATCTGTCAGAGAAACGCTGTAAATAAATAAAGCACGGTTCACACATTGGACAGATCTGAAAAAGCCCGGTCTGGCAGACGGAACGTACAATGTTCAACAGGCTTCCCTACCAGTGCAGCTGCCCGGCCTGTAATGTGACGTGCACGTGCACACTGCTCGCTTGTTAGCTATGCGGAATAATGGATACTTAAAGTGCACATTTATTGTGTGTCGACGTCACGCCTGAAATGAACATGATGCCGTTAATTACGACTAGAGAAATTCGGGTGCTCAACCACCCTACTGTTTTCATTAATAATGGCGTCGCGGGCGAGGACGGCGTAGCCATACTATGTACCCAGGCAACTAGACCCTTCACGGGTCCTCAGACTGCGCGTACATAACAGCCTCTCCAGGTCGGACGGCCACCGGATGACCGATGCAAAGTTGGACGTATCTCAACTTGGGTCAGCCGCCAGTTCGGAGGCCGGATCTCACTTCGGCCGCACTTCTGACCGTCCCACTTCTGACCGTCCCACTTCTGACCGTCCCACTTCTGACCGTCCCACTTCTGACCGTCGGACCTCACTTCTGACCGTCAGACCTCACTTCTGACCGTCGGACCTCACTTCTGACCGTCGGACCTCATTTCTGACCGTCGGACCTCATTTCTGACCGTCGGACCTCACTTCTGTGCGTCGGACCTCACTTCTGATCGTCCCACTTCTGACCGTCGGATCTCACTTCTGACCGTCGGACCTCACTTCTGACCGTCGGACCTCACTTCTGACCGTCGGACCTCACTTCTGACCGTCGGACCTCACTTCTGACCGTCGGACCTCACTTCTGACCGTCGGACCTCACTTCTGATCGTCCCACTTCTGACCGTCGGATCTCACTTCAGACCGTCGGACCTCACTTCTGACCGTCGGACCTCACTTCTGACCGTCGGACCTCACTTCTGATCGTCCCACTTCTGACCGTCGGATCTCACTTCTGACCGTCGGACCTCACTTCTGACCGTCGGACCTCACTTCTGACCGTCGGACCTCACTTCTGACCGTCGGACCTCACTTCTGACCGTCGGACCTCACTTCTGATCATCCCACTTCTGACCGTCGGATCTCACTTCTGACCGTCGGACCTCACTTCTGACCGTCGGACCTCACTTCTGATCGTCCCACTTCTGACCGTCGGATCTCACTTCTGACCGTCCCACTTCTGACCGTCCCACTTCTGACCGTCTGACCTCACTTCCGACCGTCCCACTTCTGACCGTCTGACCTCACTTCCGACCGTCGGACCTCACTTCTGACCGTCCCACTTCTGACCGTCTGACCTCACTTCCGACCGTCGATGCACGGTTCACAGTTCACAGTTCAGTTCCAGTTCACATTACCTCCGGAAAATGCCCGGCGGCCGGACTGAAACTTTCGACCATTTGAGGAAAAAATGTCAATCTGACCAAAGGACGTTTCTCCGGTTGCTTTGTGAGCCGAGCTATAAATGCCCGTGCGGCCATTGGACTCCCTACCGGTGCAGGGGAGTTTCTTCAACTCCCCGGCATTGGACTCTGCCAGATGGATCGTGCCAAACCCAGTGCAGGCTCGGAGCCAACACCCAGCGCACCCCAGCATTTGCTTCGCGTCACGACACAGTTGCCGTTATGGGACGTAAAGCCTATCGCCAATGTCATGTGGTCTCTGTTGGTATTGTCAGCTACTATTGGTGGAAGCTTCGCAGAATTATAAACACGCCGTAATCCGTGAAGGCTGTTGATCAATTTAGCGAGATGCTAGCCATTTCCTGTGAACATGATGGAGAGTTCAAGGTTATGCGCCCGTGATGGCGCATCGGTGCTCACTGGACTATCTGATGAAATATGCCGTCTGTTTGAAGTGACTCAGCAAGGACCAGTGCACTGGTTTGTGTGCCAGCTTCAAGTCAAAGAGCTTAATCACCCATAATTTTTGCAAGAGTTGTGACGAAGCAACAAGTGGTCCTTGGTCCCTCAACGAGGCGTTGGGAAAAGCAGCTGCTGGATCGCTCAAGGAATATCACCCAAGCTGCGTTTAAAGTGGTGGACAGAAACATTACGGAAATAGGTGAGACAGCATTACACAAATAAGGAACCACCCGAGGACGTCGTACCACCCGATCATCGCCATCCGGTGGGCAATGTCACAGCGAAGGTCAAGAGAAAGAACATCGAACCACTCAACCACGCAAGGTGAAAACGAACGCATCGCGGTCACACATATAAACAACACCTATGTTTGGGCCATTGTTGGCCGTTTTAACGCTACAGGGTTTGCAGCTTATTAACAGTACCGTGCAGTGACGCAGCATAATATTCCTTGGGGGAACCAAGGAAATGAAATGAAACAGGTAAAGCATTCGGCCCGCGAAGCGTGGGGAAAAATTGGGGCTTTGCAAAGTGAAGTCTAAGGATTCCTGGTTTGATCCAGCGCCTTTTTGGTACATAGTGGGTAGGGGGGACCTTCGCTGCGCCTCTGGTGCATGCCTTATGCAGGTACTGCCTGAAGCTGATCCTACTCCGTCAGCCCAAGATCAACAAAAGAAAACCGTTTTGTGTCTGTTCAGCAGTGATGACAAAGGCCCCCAGCTTGACTTCCACCCGCCCGGCTCCAGCTGGCTCCTTGGCCACGTCGCCCGGTGCGCAGCTGTTGCTGTGACGTCACAGAGGCCACAGAATAGGGGCGGAAATGGTGGGGTCGGCTGACTGCCGGCACTGACCGAGTGGCGGTCCCCGGCTGACGGCAGCAGAGCCGCCGCTCGGGCCGGAAATAGCAGGTGGACCCGTCCCCTCGCCCACCGCCGACCACGGCTGCCGGCCGTGCGCGCCCGTTCACGCGCTGACACGTCACGTGCTGGTGCAGTCACATGCTGGAAATGGACGGTTGGCTTGGCGCTGTTGAGCGGCCTCCTGGTCCCACTGACGTGCGGCGTGATGCCTGGCATGCGATGCATAAAGATTTACTCGTTTATCGTGAACAGCCTTGCGAAAGGAAAACAAACATTGGGCCAGGTACAATGTTGGATATATTTAGACTTAAATAAACACCAGTGGCAGATCAAAGTGAGCGGGAGGTCGCAGGGGGCATGCGACTCCATGAACAGACGGCGTCCGTCGGACTGGAAAAGGGTCGGTGTCTCTCCAGGAATACTCAAGTCCTTTAGTTTTCAGCCGAAAGTGCAGAAGGTGCCTCTCCAGTGGCACCTGAGTGCACTCCATCTTCAAGTCTCCTTGGGGGCGTTCTGAAGGGACTCGGAGACGTTGTCATAATTATGAACGATGAAAGCTACTTCCATCTGGACAAGGCGAAGGTTACCCTCAACAAAATTTCTGCACTGCCAGCAAGGATAATTTCCCACCGACGCTGAAATACTACAAGGAGAAGCTTCCGGAGATACAAAGTGACTACTCCTGTGGCAAGCCATTTCAAGGTGTAGTGTTAGTGAACTTGCCTTCATTGAGAAGTTCATCGTGCCAGGAGAAGTTTACAAAGTAGTGGAACGTGCGTAATGTTCTGGTCCGACCTCACAACGACGAAAAACTCAAACAGGGTGTTTTAAAAACTGAAAAGGCTGAAAATACGCGAGATTTCTATGGATGAGAACCACCTGCAGCCCCGAAACTGAGGCCAAACGTCCGTTTATTAGTAAATGCCCACCAACTTTTCCCGGATGTCTTGCTGTCGGCCTGGATACATAAGTGATATATGCATACCAGTATATATATATATATATAATATATGTATGTATATATAATATGTATGTATATATATATAATATATATATATATATATATATATATATATATATATAATATATATATATATATATATATATATATATATATATATATATACATACACATACCTGTGTTACTCGGGATAATAACACAACCGTTTTGTGTGTTGTTGGCAAAGTCGGCACCATGTGGCAATCAAGCGCTTGCATCTGCTTTGGCTGGGACACCTTCAGGGTTGGATTTTTGCTTTGAACTCTCAGATGTGGAGAGGAAAACTTGGGTGAATTGAATATGGATATATGGATAGGATACTTTTCTTTCCACCTCTAGAATCAGAATCTCTGGTTTCAAATTCAAGTGTATCTTTAGCACTTCATCACAGAATAGTTCATTGTCGAACAGCGCCATTCAACCTTCAAATGAGAAAAAGGACAGGCTAATTTTCTGGACAGGATAATGTTCTTGATGCCATAAATCTAGATACAACCTATTTTCCAATATTGGACACATTTAGAGTTTCCAAAACCTACTCGACACTAATCGAACGTGACCTGCATTCGCCAACAAATTATTAGAAGGAAGGGGCGGATACAAGGAGGGGGCACTGGGGCATGTGTCCCCGCCATGGGAAGGTGGCGCCCTTCTAGGAAGTCTCAGGTGCACCGCATGTTAAATTTTTCAGCCAGAGTTGCCCCTCGAAAGGGAAGAATATATTTTCATATGCTTCCTTCATAGTGCTATTATAGCACAGTGCGACGTGATATGCCAAGTCAGAATATGTGCATATGGGCCCATTACCAGGAAGCACACCGAGTAGCCTTGTATTTAGCTGGTTGAAGAACCACTTGCGCTGCTGGGTAACATGTGGGAGAATGATTCGGAGTTGCATGCCAAATACGAAAACTATGGGAAGACAGCCAATCTTTGAACTCGCCTTTCCCTTTTATACAGGAATTGGGAAACTTTGCCATTCAGGCATGGGAC
The DNA here is from genome assembly GCA_034440575.1 of Imbricaverruca yamaguchii. Classification (NCBI taxonomy): domain Eukaryota; kingdom Metazoa; phylum Arthropoda; class Thecostraca; family Neoverrucidae; genus Imbricaverruca; species Imbricaverruca yamaguchii. Next base: position 1,145,603 of record JAOTOL010001489.1, on the reverse strand, counting down.
AACTGGTACAGATATTACCACGGAATTTATGTTATCGTGCCTGGGAGAGGCAGACACTTGGCCAGGCCTCAGAAAGCAACGCTCTCGGCCCACAATCCCCGACACGAGATGACTCTTCCCACAGCAATAGCGAAGGCTGAAGCTGCCCTGGCCGCACCGCGGGATGTTTGCCGGCCAAAGGTCATGGACGCTGGATGGTTCAGGAAGACAACGGGCCCACCTTCGGCATAGGTTCAGAGAGCACACCCGGGATAAAAATGCAAGCGACAAAGCGCGAGACCTCTTGCCTTCCAGACCCTTGCTGCATTGTAGCCGACAGTCACGGTCCAAAACTTGATGCTGGACCAAAGACGGACTCCGGCAGCCACCTTGGATGAGAGGAGGGGGAGGTAAATTGATCAAGTGCCTCGGTTAAATTAATTTTCCAAATTTTAATAAATCCTCGGATTTAGAATTACTTATGAGTCAAGTGGCTCGGTCAATTTTTTATTTACTGAAGCCTGCCTCGAATTGGAGAAAGTCATCATAATTACATTTTCTTCTCCAAATGTCAGTTTTCTTATTAGGGGAAGGTCAAAAACGCCCCGCTGCCGTGTTTCCCCACCTGTCCTGCGGTTGACAGATACTGAGAAAGAGAAAATGGCGTCGGGGTGTAGGACGGATAAATTTCTCTTTTCCCTTTGGCTCCATCGGTGGGGCTAATTCATCAGACGATAAAAACTGATCAAGGCTGGAGAATGGGCCGCAGCGCCCATCTTTTTTGTTCGTCTACTTCACGTACGATTGCGGTATCTACGTTCCCACAGGGTCGAAGGGACAGGAAAGTTTTTTTTGCCTCTACTTGTGAACCGAGAAGTAAGCCAGCCTTCTGGTTAACAAGCGGCCAGCGTATTAACACCACCTCCACCCCAGCTAGCTGGCCTCCGACCTCCATCCGTTGTGACCTCGAATCTGAGGCGCTGTGGGACGACCAGACAGGCACGCAGCAGCCACAGCCTGTGACGTCACGCGCCGCCGGCAACTAACTCTCCATTCCGACAGCGGCCGCGGTATTCGCCCGGCCGCCGCTGGCCGTCTGAACTTGGTACCAAAAACACGTCGCCCGCGCTGGCCGGGGCACGCGCGCGCCGCCGCCGTCCGGCCAGACATGGCGGCCGGCCACTGGCGGCCCCAACTGGGCGCGGCGCCCCACGCGGCCGCCGCGCCGGTGACGTGGCCGACCCACACTGGCGGCGCAGCGGCGCGGCGGCCGCCGCCGCCAGCCGCCCGCCGGACGGACGGCCGGGCAGCCGGCTGTCCCGCGGCTGCGTGGCAACGGACGCCGCAGGCGGGCAGACCCGCTGACTGCGCACCACCAGATGCGAGCGACACGGACGTCGCAAATGTCATACCGCTCCCACGGCACCGGAGTGGAACGAGGCGTTCTTGGAAGCCCACACGGATCTGCATATTTGTGAAGCCTCGGGCGGGACGATGTGGAGCATGGTGTGAGGGCTAAAGGTGAGGAGATTGGTTCATTTAGGAAGATCGGGCCGGTCATCACGTCGCGCCACCAATTCCTCGGAGCCCACTAGTTCTTCATTCATCATTATCAAAGAACTATGAAAGTCGTGAAATGATACCTGAGTCCGCGGAGTCCACGAATGGACCCTGCTACAGGTTCGTATGCATAGGTACCGGGAAGCCATTTTGTAGCTGGCCAATTCGAGACATTTCGTCAAAGCCACTTCATCAAACACCTCGGATTTGTGACAAAGTCGGTGTATATGGTTGTCACATGCGCATACTTAACATGCTTAACCTAAGCCGCAGTCTTCAGACTTAATAAGAGCCAAATGGAATGCGCCGAATCCGCAAGGTGGATGAAGTGCACGTGCACAACGTTGGCGTGGTTGGCTGGTTATTGGCTTTTACGACACATCGACCGTTGAGTCATGACATCGAGTCATGAGTCACGCCAGGGCCCCCGGTCCAGGCCAACGTGCGCCCCTAAGAGCGCCAGGTCCCTGGGCCCAGGCGCACATAAAGGGCTCATGGTAGACTGGCCTGGCCCCCTTCGAGTGATACGGGCCTCTTGATCACTCAGGAACCCTCGCCGTGGCTCAGGGGCCCTGTTTAATGTCCTGGTCCTCTGCGTCAGGCCGATACCTCGTCCAATGACCTGAGACCCCTTCCCACTGTTCAGGTCCCTTCATATCTGCTTGGGTCCCTCTAACGGTCCAGGGCCCGAAAACCACTTATAATTTAATTTCTCTAATGCTTGTACTAATTCTAATTTTCCAGAAGCAAATGCAAATTATCACGAATAAAAACACGAACCATTTCTGTATCCACCAAAGATATTGGATCTCGAGTAAGACGTCTTGGATAGACGCAAGACCATTTCATAGGGATAGACGCAGGATCAGATTTTCGGATCTTTCACGAGTTTTGCGCCCGGGGCGAAATTCTTCACAGAATCAACAGAATGAACATAGAAGTTAGGTAATGGTAGACTTGTAAACTCCCGCCAGCATTTGAGTTCATGCATTCTTCATACCTACACCCTCACCCTGTGCCTGCGCAATGGCTTTTTCGTCTAGGTGTCGACTTTTTCAAGCGTTCCTACGCCGTGCCAGACACACTTAAATGCCAATAAGAACCAATATTACTGAACGCTGGACCCCTCCATCAACCCAGCAAGCTGCGATGCCCCGGCCTCCGCGACACTCGGACCCAACTCGGGCAGACCGCGTGTTCAATACAGTGCAGTGCCTTCCGCGACAGAGCTGAGGAACCGACCCACCGACGGCTTTTGTAATGGCTGCCAGGAATATGCTGGGTCGTCTCGCAAGCCCTGAGCCATTTCATCTGGGTTTACGTCGCAGCGAGCGGACGTGTCGAGGGCGGTCCGCGGGAAGTTTGTGGTTATTTGCGGTGTTTTTCTATGTACTAAGTAAGAAATTGGTTTGTGTTTGTAGGCGATATTACTGTGCATGTGTGATATATTTTTCACCTATTCTTGTGACAGTGCGCTTCTGACGATGCCTTTTGATACGATCACTCCGGTCTAGTGATTGTCCACTTGCGGCTACGAGGAGCCCAAGCTAACATCTGGTAAGTTATAAATGTTCTTTCGATGACGGCACATGTGTATTGTGTATTTTGATTCATATGGTTGCATGCTGTCTGAATAATTCCTTCCGAAACCCGTATCTCAGCGTTCGCATGCCGGTGCTTGGGAACTGAGAGGCATGCAAAACGGACTAGAAGGGAGCAGACAACGTAATATGTGTATGTTGAAATGAATGCATTCTGTCCATGAACGGGTATTGCATTACGTACATTAATTGACGTGATTTGATAACTTTTTTCCTTGAACACCTTTATAAATTTTACCTAGATGAGGCTAGTAAAACCGGTGCGAATATGGGGGTTAATGGTTGTTGGGCTTTACCTTTGTCAACTGGCCAGTTGTGCTTATATTTGGGGATTCTCAGAACAGTGACCATATGAAGCTTGGATTTTTCTCAACATGCTACCATAATCAACAAAAGTCTGTTTGAATCCGCAATAAAATCGCACATGAAATAGATACAACAAAATATCACCGAACAGCAACCCTTACTCCTATTCCCAGCCGATGCATAACGCTACACAAGAACCTCATCCGGACGCAGATCTAAAGGGGATGGGTGGGTCGTGCCCCCTTACTAAGAAACGATGTTTGCAAAAATGTTGGACCAAAATGACATTTTGTAAGAATATAAGACCATTTCAATTTTCATTTAATGTTGAAAAATAAACTTCATTGGTTTTGCTGTTCAGGTGGCTTGGATGTACTTGGGCCGTGCTAATTTGGCCTTAAGCTTCTCATACTGCCTACTGATTGCTTCTCATTTACATTGCTTGCTACATTGCTTACATTGCTTGCTACATTGCTTACATTGCTTGCCTATGGAAATGCGTATTCTGAGCCTTACTCATATCAAGTGGGCTCAGTGGAGAACATTAACCACAGGCGACCACCTGCTTCCTGAAAGTAGTATGTTGTCGTTGGACAGTTGGAATGGTCGGGTGAATTCATGGCTGGAGATCCCGGGTGGGGCGGGGGGAGTCCGGGCCCCCTGGAATCCGGGAATCCGGCCATTCGACCTGTCTAAAATAGTAGAGCTAAATGTCATGTGTACAGATGCCCGGCGTACGTTGAGATGATGCAGCCCATTGTCTGTTCCGATCTGATCAGATGGTTGTCGCGTATTTACCGACATGCTGCAAGCCAACCTTCTGGCTACTAACACTTTCTGTCACTCATACCTTGTCCACTACTTGTTCCCTGAATAATGAGCCCGATGATGGTATTGTGTATTGTTAACTTTTCAGTGGTTGGTAAGATGGTAGATCAGTAAGATAGCTGGGGGAGCCCCCTTGGTGGCCATGCATGTCGCTGGGACTAGAGAGGATCTTGTGAGAGTCAGGGAGGCCCGTGCGTGCGATGACCGAAGAGTGGTCCACTCTTCCTCAGGGGCCTCAGGGGCACTGTGGCGATGAGAAGGGTCTCCGCGACGGCTAGAGCTCGGTGGCAGGGGGAGTGTTCGTCTCGTCTTAGTTACAGGATTTTCATTGCGGTGTAGCAGGTCCCTGAAACGATCAGGCCAATTGGGCACTGGAGCCAAACGCTTCATCTTGTGACTTGTGGGATTGGGTTGATGCAGAGTTGCCTAGGTTGCAAGTGTCCTAACGTGTTTATAATGCTTTCTAATCACGATGAGAAGCACCAGCTTCATGGACATTGAAGCAGCGAGTGCACGATAAACCATTTCACTGTTTGCATAGAATGAAAGGAGCAATTCTGCATCAGAAATACATCATCCACTTTTGCCAGCTTGTCATAATACGTTGAATGGATAATTAACAGGACCGACATTTGCATCCAGTTGAAATTCGTTCAGCAGTTGAGTCAAGCTACTTAAAGGTAATTGATGGTTTTGTATTCATTAAGTTTGCGTATAATTATTTTTTTTTGTGACAGCCAGGTACGTGCTAGCCCCTGTATGTGGAGGGCATGCATCGTGAAATCAGTAAATATATAAGAAGTGAAGTTCAGGTGCATACAATTTGATTTGCTTGGTGCTGATTTTGAGCAATGTAGTTTCTTTTATAACGGAACGTTCGCGCCCATTCCTTTAGCATGATCACTGCCCATTGGCTCGGTATGCTTCAACCATGTGCCACAGAAGACTGCTAATTTGTTTATTGTGATGAGAGCAACAATTTATTTTGTTCATGTGTCTCAGAAAACGGTTGAACATGAGGAAACGTAAATACTACGTACAATTTTTGTTTGCGCTATATTTGACCAACAACCTCGAAAGTTCCGAGTGGACGACTCGATTTGCATGTATGTAGAAGCCTAAAGGTAGCCGATTAAGAACGTTTTCAGCAGAATGGCTTTTAAGATACGATTTCAGTTGGTCTGGAGAACACATCCCAACCGAGTTTCTTCTAAGAAAAGGAACAAAATAAAAGATGCTAGATGTTCTCAAGCGGAAAATTTTATGTCATGCTTTATTTTAACCACTCATTTCCATCAATTATTCCTGCGCGCATGCGCACGCGCTCATAATTTTATTCTTCACTATTTCGTTTACAATTTCCAGGTAATTGGTGATACCTTGGAGTTGTTTCCATTCTAACACATTCCTTGCAACATTGCTAGATAGTTTAGCTTTTCAAAAACAAAATGTAACGGTATTTGAATACGTAGAACCATGTAGTTAAGATGGCGGTTTCTATACATTCCATCCGGTACCAAGGGATTAGTGAGTAGCCAGCCAACGATATTAATGAATGTGCGAAACTTTGCGTCCAACAAGATGACGGCGATGTCAAGAGGGCATCACTTCAAGCTGACGAGTAGCTGCCACTAATATTAGGTTATGCTATGCGATTTTACATTCCATCTTCACTTTTTCAGATACATTGATGGACTGCAAGTTTATGGAATGAGTGGACCACCGTATTACCCCCATGTGTACAGGTGAGATCATACGTCATGCTGGGCTGTGTACCATCCGGAATAGCCTGTGAACTTTGTTTCTCCTTGGCATCCTCACAAGCAGTAGCCTAATCTTAGAGAATAAAATTGCGATAACTAACCATGCGCCAGATTTGTTGTGTTAAGTATATTGATGCATCGTTTGGATTATATTTGGTGAATTGAAGTAACATTGAGAGTGAAGTTATCTTCTGGGTGAAGTTTCAAATGTTCTGGGCAACGTATTGCAATATCGATTATCAAATGATGGAGGGAAGAATGTTAGCATACATTGACATCCGAAGTTCAAGAAAGAAAGGGGTGATTTAACAGCTTTTATAGATTAGCATATGTGTGTCACTGGTGCTGGCTGTGCACCCATGAACCGAAATATAATTGTATCGATATTGTCTCTACTCACGCTTCCTGATTGCAAATAGCAATCACGATCTGCTTAACTCCGCCACGCAAGTTAAGAAGATCGTGATTGCTATTTGGTTCTGACAATGCTGGAGTCTAGTTTCCAAATGATTCCAAATGATCAGATTCCCGTCCACTTAATATATGCCTTAATCCTTAAACAGGGTTGAAAACATAGGCTGCTGTCGGATTTTTGACATCCAGAAGATTGCTCTCTCCAGAAAATTATCTTCTCACCTTTTTCTCATGTGTAGGTAGAATGGTCCTGATTAACAATGCTGCTCTGTATTCAAGTGCTCAAATTTCACTGCAAGCCGCAAACTGAGATTTTGACATCGCAGATTTGAACACAAATACGCACTCCGTATTCAAATACCGAAAGGTTTTTTTTCTCCGCATCCAGGAGTACAAAGTGCAAATCCAACCCTGTCCTTAAGGCGAGCGGGCCCATGGGAAGAGGAGCGGGGACGAATAGTCTAGGCGTAAGTTGACCGTCTCACAATCGAAAGATCGTGGTTTCGAGTCTCGCCTGTCGCTACTCTTCGCCCGCGACCAGTCGGCGTGAGAGATTGGCGACGGTTCATGACTCAACGGTCGACGTGTCGTAAAACCAAAGCCATCACGGCCGAGCGGAAGAGGGCGGGAACGTTTAACGCTCTTCCCACTGACGCACTTCCCACTGACGCACTTTTAAAGTATTCTCTAAAGTAAACGAGATAGGGACGATAAGCTGTCAGTACCTTTTCTTTGCTAAAGGAAATGATGGAAATCAAAATCGTGGCGCCACAATCACGTCAGAACTGAACCTCTGCCCGAAATTTGAACGTGTTTACGGATGCTTTCGTTTATTTTATACTGCACAAAGGAATAGGGATAGAATATAACAATTGTGTGCAAATGGTTTTTTGGTTATCTAGTCAAGTCACGAGGTCTGGTCGAGCCCGAAGCCCATGCATTATTTATCGCCCATGTCTCCCCGTCTAAATAGACATACTAAAAGCGAAATTTTTGCGATGGAGCACATTAAGTTGTGCTGGTGTGTGAAGCTTCATATCATTATCAGGTCAGGTGGCGATCTAGTGGCCCGACATACATTACAAGTCTAAGGCTGAGGAGTGCAAAAATAGGTAATGGTATCTATATCAAACACAAGACAACAAAAAATCCAGCAAGGAAATTCATAAAGAAAAACAAAAGCATGATACACCACTGCGAACATTTCAAATGACATGATCTTAAAGACATAAAGACATAAAAGATTAGTGCAACTCTGAGCCACAAGGGCCCTTCTTGGTTGCACTCTGTACACTGAACCAGTTGCCCACCAAATCTGCCAATCAGCCCTCCCTGTAATACTGAAAAGCAAGCCCTCTATTCTTATAATGATTGTCTATGCTGTTTTTAAAGATGCTCAATGTGCTGCTACTGACGATGTTTTCTGGCATCTGGTTCCAGTGTTCCACTACCCTGTTGGTGAAGAAAGTTTGCCTTAACCTTGTTCTGCTGTGGTTAATTTTAATTTTGAATTTATGACCTCTAATTGCATCATTTCTGTTAAATTCAAACATTTCCCCAAGGTATCCCCTCTCCAGACCATTGACAAATTTAAAGACCTCGATGAGATCTCCTCTCAGCCTTCTATATCTAAGTGAAAACATATTCAATTTCTTCAATCTTTCCTCATGATCTGATGTGACCTAACCTGACCTGACCTTATCTAGCATCTGACGTGAAGTAATGGCCAACATATTTGAGCCAAAATATTTATTTCTTTTAATCGCGTATCACCAACAGCTTTATGTAATGAAAATCGGCCCACAGCCATTTGTTTCCTAACTTGCCCCGTCTCGAGTGGGTCTTTTTACGCCCCTGAAGTTTTCCATGGGTAGCAAAAAATGTGCGGCAGCGCGAAGAACTATGCACACATTTTCTCACATCGATTTGGCATGTGCGTAAATTTTGGTATAAAGTCATCTACGGTCAGTGAGTTATTCAAGATGAAACGAGATCGCCTCCAAAGAAGTTCAACCGGTCGTCACGCTTTAACAGATAAAGATATTTGAAAATGACTCAACTCTTGCATGTCTTTAGGGATGCAACAAAACGCACCGGAATAATTTATTTTGTTTCGCTTTTATAACTTATTAGGCTTGCGTATTTGCCCATTAGATCTAAAATAGAAGATTCTGGGTAAAGTTAACATTTTTTATTAGGATAAGCCGATTTAAAGCAACGTTTTGCGGTATACTCTGGGCGCTGCAGCCACATACCACCAATTACACCAATATTTCACGATAAGTGTGCCCTTTAAGGACTTCAAATAACAAGAACGGGACTGAAGCAGTAGTACCTTCGCATGTTTTTGACAAAAAAATTGGTCCAGTATCTCGCAGGCGACACGTGGAGTAAGGAATCGGCCCCGTTGATAAATGTGAGGTATCATCCAAAATCTAAGTTTTGTTGGGTGTCTAATAAGTTCCAACATATTGCTGTGTGTGAGGATTTATTCCCCCTCCCCTATCCCGAAGTATTGAAGTGCTATTTCCGAACGAGCATGACCAACGCCCTGGAATTTTGCGACTTCCTTTTTGTATGCAAACACATTCCGTCAAAAGCAACAGCAATAATATGGGTTGGTTTCATAGAGGGATAAGGGGGTTGAGGGAACATGTTGCCATTTTCCCCCCTTTTTTTGATGACACGGCAGACATTACACCTGTCATGATGTTGAGCAGCAAGACGATATGCAACAGCTGGCTGCTGACAATGTACGATCTACCTTGTACCTGATATTGCGTTTGTGAAATTAATGCCGTATCGATGTAGCTGCTAGCAAAACTGAGGAGAGGGCTTTTGAATGTTACAAGCATGTAAATAGTGTATAATATTGCAACTGGGATGAGGACACCATAGTATTCAGACCTATTCAGTGATCGTGTAATCAATGGCGTCTTCAGAGAAGAATGTTGGTGGTATTCGACATTCCTGCTGCTGTCGTCGAAGTTGGCGTTTGTGTATGCCTGCTTCGTTGTATGTATGTAGAATGTTTTTCATACATTGAAGTTCCGTTGCGTGATTATGACACGTTAGAATGTTCTCACACATTGATGTGCAATTTACTGTCCAATTCTGTGTGTGGGGTTAAACCGGGACTGCCGGGATTCTAGCAAGTATAATTATGGATAAATATATAGGGCTACATGTCGCACCCCTGGATTTGTTTAGGTGAACTTGCTACTCCTAATCTCATTATCCCTTCGTCATAAATCAAACTTAGTTGAACCGAATCCGGGAAGTAAATTAAAACCTGTGTTGTGAATATCAAACAATTCGATCCTCATCAATTTCGATTGGGTGAAAATGATCTCTGAATTCAGAATTACAAAATATGATTTGGGAGCCGATCACATCCATATCACACAGTTCATCCTTATGCTTTTCAGATTTCATGGAGAAACAAAATGGACAGAATGTCTTGCATGCTCTCTTCTGTGCGACGTGTCGGCCACTTTCAAATCATGTATGAGGGGCAACAAAGTAGTTATTTTTCCTGTAGGGAAGATATAGTATACTGAACCTCCTGTTTACATATGCCTGAATTTTCCCCTGCTGTTCCTCAACATGGGCACTTGTTCCCATAGACGATAAGGAATTGTTTGAACTAACATACCACTGAAAACCAAACAGACGTGCTGCGCTTTTTAGTGGTCGTCGGCGAGCACAGGACAGTGGACCAATTTTGTCGTTTATGGCTCTGTGCTTAATGCGTATCTTGCGTGCGGAAGTGATGCAATGTAAGGTCCTTGCAGACAAGGTTGATCCTTTTTTTCTCTGCAGTGGACGTACCGTGGCCAAGGTCGCGATAGACGCTAAAATGGACGGGGACGGGAAAAAATGGACTTAATTTAATGACTATTTTGCACCTAAAACATGTGGCGATAAAACCGATTTGTGAAAAAGTCTAATGCATCCATGTAGGAAATTCAGTGGACATTTTCTGGACTTGAAACATTCCTTCGCTAATAAGATTTTCCTGCAAACTCATCTAAAATATGCGAGCAAAACTGAACATCATTGGGAGAAGAAGCTTGCACATAATGCGCATACAAGTGATCATAAATAAAAAGCGTTTGAAGACTTCAGACACCAGCACGCTTCCTGGCGGTATTTTTAGTTGGGAGGTATTTATAGGAAAGTAAGAGGCTCAGATCGACGAACCTTACATTGGGGAAGGATTAGGTAAGCGCTCGTACTTATTATGGGAATGATTACTTACCTGTTAACTGTCATTGGTGGTTTTCAGGCGGCCATAAATATTACGGGAAAACTTGCTGATATATGATGGGAGGTCAATATGATGGGATGGCAGGTCCTCCCCCGGCTATTCAATAGATCATGAAAACTGGCGACGCCCCGGAGAGTGCACAGTGGTCTCCCACCCGTATGCATTTGGAGTTTTGTGGTGCGTCAGCTGATGTGGCTATGGGCGCTGTATGACCAACGCAGTCGATGCGCCCGAAAGCCTAAATAACCAACCAACCAGCTGATGTGGCTGTTTTGCGTTTGATCTCTCACACGGGCGTCCTCCATCCTTTTAATATTTAGTGTCATTTATACTGAGAATTGACAATGCCGTGACCACGCTGTAACGGCAAGGGCACAGGACATTGTCCCATCCCATTTGTCATCTTTACCCATATGGCATGGCATGGGAATAATCGGCTTGCAAGCTTCGATCTATTCCTCTAAGTGCCCTTCTGGTTATGTGGTGAGGCTTGAACCGTTGACCTTAATGGGATCACGTATCATCCCCACGTCCAATGTACATCAGCCGCCTACAGTTCATGCTTCTGGCTCTGAAAAAAAAGTTTTTTTTTTCTCGGCTGTCTAGAAGCCAGAGTAACGACCCGCGATAATGCGACGCTGCCTATTCAATGATTTCGTGCCATACGTTCTGGAGAAAGTGAAGAGAATAATTTGATGCGCTTAGCTTGTGCTATTTTTTAGTTCAGTGGTCTGATGATACGGCACAGCTTGATAAGACGATGACGGAATGAAGGCATGGTGGCTAGCAGAAATCACTGATGGGATATTTTCACTGACATGGGGAGGGAGTGATATCGCCTGTCATTTCGAGATGCACATGTAAGGAAACATTTAATAAACGTTTCTTTGACCCCATACAGAGCTTTGGCCTTCATAATTTACTTCCGGGAAATATGACTCAATTCGACTAACACTAGTCATCCCATTCTTGCAACACTCAATTTGAACAGGTTTGTTACATGTATTTCGAAAACTGCTATTTTGATTTCATGCTTTTTTACGTAATTTTGTTTATTTATTTCCACGTCATAACTCGTTTTTGCGTCATGGACTGATACTCTACACCTTACGGCGATGAATCCCAGAACACTAAATGGATGTAATTATCTTCCGTTGTTTGTGTAAGAAGTACTATTTTTTAATCAAAGCACACGATTTGGACATCAATCCACGAAGTCCGAGTGGGGCATGGCATAAATTGACTCTCTAGGTGACTGAGTTAATCCAACTAGTGACTATTGAGCATAATATCTTATTAATGCTTTGTACAGTGAGACCCCGTGATATGGACAATGGAGTCATGCGTTTTTTGGGCTTTCAAGAAATATCCATTGAACATCCGCAAATATTGCATTTTTTTATATCCGAATAGCATTTATGAAAATATTGAGCGTGGCTTTCGTATTACTATTGTATTACGATCGTGATAACCTTCACTGCAACGTTACGGCTGAACACAGAAATGCATCGTAATCTGCATCCGCACTGCGGGCATGCACTTAGCGTTGGTGCAGCAGTTAGTTGCTGTCGTTTCGGGCCTCGAGGAAGACTCGTGCATATTTATAGCGCTATGGGACTTTCTGACTGAACATAAAACCAAAAGAGATGTTTGCACATGTGATCCTAGAGTATGTTTCACTGGTATAGCGCGGCTGCACATGTTTGTTTACGGACTGGTGGGGTCTGACGTGAGTTATAGGAGAATCTGGACTGTGATTAAAAAAAAACATGTTTCTTGGTGCGTGGCATCCAGATCATCATCCTCTCCAGTAAATTATTATCCATTTTCTCATGTGGAGGTTGAATGGTGCTGTTCGACAATTCATTGCTCTGTAACAATGTGTTCAAGATTCATTGGAAAGTGCAAACTGAGTCTCCGATGCCGCACGTTCGAGGAAAAATATCCGCTCCATATTTTCACAAACCAATTTTTTAATCTCCAAATTCAGAACTACAAAGTGCAAATACAACCCTGGTATGGACAGCCACCTGTGTTGCCATGCCTTGGCTACCTGCCTCGCAATCATGTGGAAACTATCTTTGCATTTATGCTGCACTTTTTCAAACCTCAGGATAAAGTGTAGTCTTTCATGGCATCACGCCATCAGCTGTTCGATTTAGTTCTTTAAGCCAATTTACTTGCTTTTAGCCATGGTTCAACAAGGTTGTGGTAGAAATGACTACCAGACTAAACCGGACGTTGAAATGACTAAAAGTGTATCTGCAGAGTGGAAATTTAATGTGTTAGGTGTATCTCATGTGTCAGGCGACTAACATATGTTAGGTTCATGTGTTTGGTGACTAACGGATGTTAAGCTCATGTGCTCGGCGAATGGCGCATGTTAGGTTCATGTGTTCGAACGGATGTTAAGCTCATGTGCTCGGCGAATGGCGCATGTTAGGTTCATGTGTTCGATGACTGACAGGTGTTAGGTTCTTGTGTTAGGCAAAGTGCGATATCTCCATTGCCGGGATGGACGCGAGTTACTGTTCCACCCGACTGATATCTGTTGCCCACCTAAGCGACCCACAGCTGATTACCTCTGGACTTCTACTCTAGCCGTGCATGATGTGCGTATGGATGCGGAGTGAGCTTGCTTGTCGCAGAGTGCCTTCAGGCAAGAAGCGTATGCTTATGGAGGGGAGTGGGCGAACGAATGACAAAATAGCTTCAGGTCGATTATTGCCATCCCAAGTCAATGTGGTCTGCTAAACTTTAGTGGCGTGGGAGTTGCATGTAACTCCTTCCCCTGTTACACCCCCAGTCGATACGCCGCTTGTTTGTTTATTGGTTGGTTCACGACACACTTTATGCACATTCACGGCTGATGGCGCCGCCCACACTGTTTCGCCGGTGGGCCGCGGGATTGGGAAATGTCCTGAATGGCGCTAGAGTCGAACCCGGGACCTTTGGTACCCATAGCCCCACACATTAACCACTCGGCCATTCCCGCCCCAAACCCTGCGCTGGAACAAACCCCAAACTACTCCCACCCCTCCGTCCCTCAGTGACTGGGCGCTACACGACCAATGTAGTCGATGCGCCCCAAAGCCCTAATAACTAACTCCCTCAATGACGACGTCCACGTGCCTATTCGCCGCCGTGCAGATTTAAAAACCATGCCTATCTTTGGAACCACCCATCGGCCCGTATACCCTCATCGTTTCACCGCACCGTCCCCTCCCCATTCCCATAGCCAGTGCCAACAGCTGCGATTACATGCTTCCTCGAGTGTTTGGCACCCTCAGCCCACGTGCCTGCCGCTGCTAGCCCCTCCCCCTCGTGCGCCGATCGCCGACGGTGACGGTGTGGCGGCCTGTGTTGGCAGACCGTCAGGTCACGACTCGCCGTATCAGCCATCGGGCGGCACCATCTCTCCGGCAATGTCTGCGTCGCGGCTGCCGTTCTCGAGCGGCGCCGGCTCGCCGTACCAGTCTGCCGGCGTGGTGGTGACCGCAGCTGCGTCACAGGCGGCACATCATGACGTGCGCTGGCAGGCGGCCGCCGCCGCCGCCGCTGCCGCCGCCGCTGCCGCTGGCACGCCGCCACTGCCTTACATCCGACCGGCGCCGGTGAGTGCAGACGCTCGGCTGATAGCCGGTCCACGTGTAAACGCTGCGTCACACCGTTGGGACCCGGCGTTCTGCCTGCATTCCGTCAATGGCGGCTGCTCATGCTATCTACTGATGTTGGTTTCTTGTGCAAGTAGATTTGTGCATGTAGTCATTTAATCGTAAGTTGGTCGTTAATTTTAAATAGTAGTTATTCGTTTGATTGTCAAATTTATTTCCTCGAAGGTGGTGGAAGAGAATTTCATATACCACCAAAATAATTCAAATCTGGGCCGCGGTAGCTCATCTGGTAGAGCGTCGGACTCTTGATCTCAAGATTGTGAGTTCGAACCTCACAACCGACGGAATTTACCGAGTCCACCCGCAACCAATCTGTGTGAGAGGTTGGCGACGCTACATGATCTAGCGGTTGAATGCGTGGTAAAAGAACCCAATATAATTTGAATCGTGCAGCAGGTCACTTACTATCCCCAAGCCGATGGCAAAACCTGGACTTGTAACCGCACCTGGATTGCACTAGCTGGATTCCAGCCATCCTTTTTTGTTTTTGTTTTGGTGGGTTATGTGCCCAAAATGACCAACGCAGTCGACGCACCCTAAAACACATCAACCAGTGCCATCGTGCATTTTATCATTGGTTCTTAGGTCGTTGTATTATAGCAGTGTGGAACATCGGAAGAGCGGTTTCAAGTTTCTGACCACGGACACAATCACGAGAAGAGAAAATAGCCGGGTTATGTTAAATTAGTGACGTCCGTAACCGGGTGCTTGGTGTTGATGCCTTTGGCTCTGCAGCAAACAACAAACACAAAAGTGGTTTCCGGTTCACCTGCTCGAAGTCCAATCTTCTGTGGGTCACGAGGTATCAGCCGAGTTTGACCTTCACCCGGTGTCTTGATAACTTATCGTTCGCAGCGATGAAAGATAGGGTGCAATCTCATTGACACACGTATGAAAGGGGTTCATGATTGAATTAAGCGTATGTTGTATTTCATTGAGGAATTTCTGTATCACTGCGGTGTGGACATTTTGTGGACGTCAGTGGCCAGGCAGTATCTTGGGACATTTGCCAGTGGCAGAATGACTGTACAATACCGCATGGTTCACGGCGGACAGAAGACCACTGAAGGTCATTGAGACCATTGTCGATGCGCTCATAAATTCGAATCCCCCACCATAGCGAATCCAGGTGTTTACACAGTTCGTATCTTGGACGCCTTGGGTGGGCTAATGCATTATCAGCGAGCAAAGTAATACGATGGCAAGTTCGGGGCGCAGGTGGAAGGCTTTGGGTGGTCGTGGCGGGCTCAGGCGTTCGGATAGCGGGATACAGAGCACGGAGTACAGATTATTGAGCATTGAGGTACACCAAGGACACAGGATCGCAGGAGACACGTGAAACTGGGTCTGTTTATGATCCAGCTTATGTTTGGCGAGCATGGGCTGCAGAAAGCCATTGGTGCCCATACCAGTGGTGACCGCAAAACCAATCCAAACTAGGTCTGTGTAATCGGGCAGATAGCATTGAACTGGGCACTGGGGTCATGATGCTGGACACCTTCACACAGATGGGTGTTTGAGGAAACTCGCAACAGCAGGCGCCGGAACTGGCAGTCGATAGGTCAAGCCTACAGCAATCGAGTTATATGCCCCTACGGAGAACGTCGAAACTCAAATGTACGGGGTAAGGAGAGAGACATGCTTCCGAAGTTCGCCAAAGGAAGGCCGAAGGAAGGCTCCGGCGCTACCGGAACATCCCCTAAACGGATACGGGATGTTGCGACATACTGTTGCGGTTAGAATTGCGTGCTCCGTCCTCTGCAGCTGCCTTCAGAGACTACTGAGAACACCGACGTCACTGATGGTGCAACATTAGCTCTCCGTGTATTTATGTGATGACGGTTGGGACGCGGCGGGCCAGCACGATCTGGTACCAGCTGCGGCCTCACTCAATCTCGACCCGCTCAGATGTAGCCATGCTGCGGTTGAAGATGGTGTGTTCGCTATCGGTCGTCCGCTCGGCCCTGTTGGTTCCCTTCGGCACCACTCACCGATACTACGAGTTCGCCGTTAAAGGCGAACACAGGCATATATTGCCCATTGCGTGTGTAATGCGTAAGGGTGTCTCTCCACTGGTGTGCGAGGCGCGGTATCCCCACCCGGCCCAGGCGCAGCTGACAGTCATCGACATCCGGCCTATCCATGTGCCGCATGCCCCCCTGCGGCCTTGCGCGCTCTCGGCAAGGTCAGCTGGGCGGCGGGCGGCAGACAACGGCGTCATTGTCGGCTGGCTGACTGAGCGTGAGCCGACCGGTCTGGCGATGTACCTCGGCCGCGCTCCGACAGGCGACGTATCTCCGACCGCGGCCCGACCGGCAGCGTACCTCCGACACGGATCCGACTGGTGACGTACGTCCATCAACGGCACCGGATTCGTTGCATCATCACAGCTGGACGCAAGAACCGGTTTTTAAATTATCCATTTTTGGGCAACATTCTGCGGATCATTGGGCTCCCAGCCTTGGGAGCCCCCTCCCCATTCCCCGATGGCCATTCGGGCCCCTGTAATGATTTGTTTTTGCTTGGGTGCCTATGTGGACACAAACCTTCAATACATTTTTAATTGAAGAGCTTTGGAATTTCAGGTTTCATCCAATCAATTATTTTAAGCCCCGCCTCTTGTCATGGGTCTCAAATTGGTCGATTGCGGCTCAAGCTGCTGCGTATTACAACGGCTAAGGTTATTGTTTTGTATCACAAATTGGAGATCCGTGAGCAGTTCCTAGCATATGGAATTACGAGAGAAAGAGACGATCCGCGTGGGGTATTGACAGAGAATGGGAGTGTGTGTATGCGAGGGGAGAGAGGAGCGCACGCGAGTTGGCAGCCGGCCGACCGACAACTGGCGGCTATTTTCGTGCACTTGGCCGGGCGGTGGCGGCCGTTTTTATCGATCCCAGAGAGGTTGGGAGGGTGGAACGCGGCCGCGCGGGGGCGGCTGGCCGTCAGCGGATGCGTACGGCGCTGCCAGGCCCCGCCCGGTGCGTGCCCCTGGGTTGCGTACCTCGACGCTGCTGACGCCGGTGATGTCTGCCTGGGACGTGGACGTCCGTCGATGGAATCTGCCACTAACGGATACGGCCGGGGTCGTCGACGTCTGCTGCTAGCGGGACACGAATGAGTGACTGACGTCTGCCTCTAATGGACACGGTTGGGGTCGTCTGCTGCTAGCGGGGCACGGATGGAGTTACTGATGTCTGCCTTTAACAGAGCACGGGTGGAGTCGTTGGCGTCTGCCTCTAACGGGACACGGATAGGGTGGCTGGCGCCTGCCTCTCACGAAGCACGGATGGAGCGGCTGGCGTCTGCCTCTAACGGGGCACGGATGGAGTGGCTGATGTCTGCCTTTAACAGAGCACGGGTGGAGTCGTTGGCGTCTGCCTCTAACGGGACACGGACAGGGTGGCTGGCGCCTGCCTCTCACGAAGCACGGATGGAGTGGCTGGCTTCTACTGGTACTGGTTGGGGTTGTATGACAGAATCAGTCGATGCGCCCCTAAGCCCAAATAGCCAAGCAACCATTTAGCGCCCATGCCGCTAACTAGGCACGGCTGTAGTCGCTAGCATCTGCCGCTAACGTGGCACGGTTGTTGTCGCTAGCGTCTACCGCTAACGGGGCACGGCTGTCGTCGCTGGCGTTCGCCGCTGACGTGGCACTGCTCGGGTCGCTGACGTTTGGCGGCCCGGGCCGGCGGGGGTTGTTTCCCGACAAACACCTGGGACCGGCCTTAATTGAGAGGCTGGGCGAGGCCTGTGGGTCCAGCTGGCGGTGTAATGGCCTTGATGCCAGTGCCAGTTACTGACGGGGGCGCCGCGTTCGAGTGCCACGTGTCCGTTCGTGCGCGCTGACTCCGACTGCTTGACTTGCCGCACGTGGCAGCCGAATCAGGTACTCATGCCACTGACGACACCACCATCCAGGAATCGATATTGGTATGGGCACGAACTGGACACGGTCAACGCAACCGAAGTTGACACAGGCAACAGTTGAAATTGACACGATTTGCACAACTGAGAGTGACAGACGACTGAATCAACACTGACACGGGCGTCAGAACGACACTAGCATGGCACAACGGAACTGGTATGGACACGGACGATGCAACCGACATTAACAAATATGTCACGAGTTTCAAGAGGCGAATATCGACGACTGATGGTGGCGCTAATGGGCAGATTCGCGCAGCAGGTGTTCTTGATCGTAACCTACAGTTGGATGATGACTATTTGCCTTGTTGCACTGAACAATTTAGGTTAACTCTGTCACTCGAGATGGGCGCTACATGACCAATGTAGTCGATGCGCCCTAAAGCCCTAATAACTAACTAACTCTGTCACTCGAGTCTGAGTCCATCGGGGGGGGGGCTGTTGTCTTAACGCGGAGTTCATGAGTGATTGCTTTGATTTAATCACGTCGAGACAATTTTCCGTATTTTGTCCGAACGATTCATCCTAGTCTCCAGCTAATACGACAAAGCACTTCGTGTCCATTTCAAGGCTGGGAGCTTACCATCAAACACTCCTCATGTAGCACGGGGACGAGTGGTTTAGGGGTAAGTTGCTCGTCTCACAATCGAAAGGTTGTAGGTTCGAGTGTCACCTGTTGCTGCTCTTCGCTCGCGACCAATCGGCGTGGGAGATTGGCGACGCTACATGACTCAACGGTCAAGGTGTCGTAAAACAAATAACCAACCAACCCAGATCATTCCAGATAAAAACATATTTCAGTTCCCAGAGGAGACAAATAATAGCACGTTTAGTGGCAGCCGTTTAGAATGATGCCAAGGTTGGCTGATATTTGGCGGCAGTTGTCTACATTGTTGCGAATACGTGATTGATTCATTTTTCGTAGCTGTCCAGGCGGGTGCTAATCTGTCTGGATCTTACGCCAGAGTCTAGGTGATGCTTTGTAGTGGCTGTCGGGGTTAGTGGTCGATGCGCCCTATAGCCCAAATTTACTAACTAACTAACTAACTAACTAACTAACTAACTAACTAACTAACTAACTAACTAACTAACTAACTAACTAACTAACTAACTAACTAACTAACTAACTAACTAACTAACTAACTAACTAACTAACTAACTGTCGAGGTTAGTGTTGTTTGACGGTCGGGTCTCGCCATATTGTGCTGAAAGAATGGTCAGTATTCTTGCAAGGTCTGTTAGGTCAGGCCTAACCAGAACTAGACACCCAGTTGTGCATAGTTGGATTGGTTAGGTTAACACTTGCACGTCCGGCGGTCCGCGCCAACTTCGCATGTCCGGGGGGGGGGGCAGATGTCTGCCACTCTAAGATCTCTAGAACTATGCTAGATAGCGACAAACGGGAAACGGCGTTGGATAGCTGGTGACAGGCTCTATCGAAAGTGGTTCGGTCATTTTTTCTCGCTCAGGTCAATATTCAGATCACTGGGTCGTCATAGGTCAAATTCGACCAGATCAGGTGGGACTCAGAGGACACATGTCTCAGGACCTGTAACAGATAGAAACAAACGGCGAACGCTATTCGGCAGTCCTTTAAATGTGCTACCGACAATAGGCGGTGTAATTTAAGGTCAGGCCAACGGAAACTATGACCTCAGGCAAGGTCATGAAGTAGCCTAGGGAGGGCATGTAATGTATCGATCGACACGTCTTGGTGATACAAGCACAGTGGCGGTAATTTCAGCCTTCTAGCTCGATGCAGTGCGATGTAATGCGCATAAATGTGCAAGTGATCACAGGTTACCTCAGATGATCTTGGTGAGGTCACTGAGCAAATATTTCAGCGTTAATATTGAGCATAGCTTCAAGCTACAAGCCACAACCATTGTGATGTCATTCCGAGAGCAAATATGTAACCAGGGAACATTTGTATATTTTACCATAACCCTATAATAGGGGAAGCCATGGCCGCGACCTGACCTCAGGTCAATGCTACGAAAAAACCCGATATATATGTTATGGTTCCTGATGAGATCATGGCGTATTATAAGTTTGATATCAATCGCCCAATTATTGTGGAAGTTATGCCACCTAGAACTCCGAGTGTAGTTGGGTCACTTCGCCTGACCTGGTGACCTGAGATGACCCAGGGTTAAAAATGTATGAGGATATGCGGAAAAGACCAGTGAGCAGCTATGCTAGGTTTGGCCTTGCTAATTCGATTAGTTTGGTGGCAAATTATGAAAAGCCACAGGCGGGCAGATATCTGCCCCCGGACGTGCTCGTGTTAAGCGACTAAGCTGTAAGCAAGGCCAAAGCCAACCAATATTCCCTTAGAGTTCGTTACCGCATCAGGCTTTGCTGTCCAAATTTCAATACGCTTCTCTGAAAGTAGATCAATTTGCTGAATTTGCCCTTATGTACTTGGAAGACAGAAGGGGTATGAGCCCTTCGTAGCATGTGAGAACAAGGCAGATCATCCTTTTTAATCATGGAAACGCATCTTAATTAATGCCACATTGGATCCTTGGGGTCCCTGCGGCTTCTAGTATCCAGAACAAACTTTTCACCTTCTATGCGGTACACTTCTACCACGATATCGAATATATGATGGTTCATGTGGTTGCATTTGTTTCTTGGGACTTCACAGTATTAAACGTGGTAACAAGCATTGTAATTACAGCAAATGGGAACGTGGCTAACCATATGCTCATCATACGTAAAATACAGCGCATGTCTTCAATGGCAGTGTTTCGACTCCGGACCTTTATCACAGTGTTAAAGTATTGTTTTTCCGTAGGTGTGATATGTTGACACGAGTTCACTGGGATGTTGAGATTCACCATAAGATGCTGTGTACAATACATTTTCAATCCTTGAAACTCAATTTAGAGTCCATAGCGTACTTTTAAAGTACATGTCTTGCCTGCTTCGATACATGCTTCATTTAGGAAAGTCTGTATTAAGGATAACGATTAAATTACGTACGGTATAAACTGGCATTGTATAACAGACCACTTCGTAGGTATTTTTACCTGTAGCTGTGTTACGAGATGTTCGTGTATCACGATCCGTCACGGTACGTATAAGGATGATGCTTGTAAACGAGATACTGTTATAATCAAAACGTCATAGACACATAATGCAGCGTGTGTGGATATTTTGGAAAGGGTTTATATTTATTATTCAGGAAGTGGTATATTTCGCCCCTTTTGGCAAAAAAAAGTATCATTTGTAAAGTAAGCTGTCAGTTGATAAGGCCTAGAGCTGAAATATACTGCGTTCATAGGAAATATTTACTGTATTATTTATGATGAACATAACGATATGAATATGACAATAAACATGGATAAAATGATTTCCTATGCACGATTCATTCGTACGTTTTATGTCATGCTGCGTTACGTTTGACATGCAATGTCGAGGTCACATTACGGCTTAGCCTTTCTCCTCGCCGTTGAATTGGCAGTGGTTATCCGCGGTAAATAATCCTCCTCCTCTCTGCAACCTCGCTGAGCTGCTGGTGTCCCACGTTTCGCAGAACTTGCCACTCCGTCATCATACCGCTGGGAATTGCGGTCACTGCGAGTGTCATAGATCTCAGAACTCGCTGGTGAGCTGCGCTGATACCAGGCCATGCCGTGGGCACCATATCAGCCACGGAATCGCCGAGGCAGACACTTCCTGCACGTGACGATGCATTACCGAACCATGTGCGCGCGCGGACGTCATGACGCCGCATTACCGAACCAAGAGTACACACTGAACCCATGACGTTGCATTCCTGAACTACGTGCGCACACTGAGGTAATGACGCCGCATTACCGAACTATCTGCTCGCACTGGGGTCGTGACGCCGCATTACTGAACCATGTGCACGCACTGAGGTAATGACGCCGCATTACCGAACTATCTGCTCGCACTGGGGTCGTGACGCCGCATTACCTAACCATGTGCACGCACTGAGGTCATAAAGCAATCAGGCAGTATTTTCCATGGCAAAATGCCGCTGCTGCTGCCGAAGTGAGGATTCCCTTTCTCCTTCTGTCATAATAAATAAGATCGAATGCTGCAAGCGGATAGCTCTGTACCGAATCCTGCGCAGAAATACATCTGTTTATACCTTTCTTCTAAAGTTGGTTTCCAAAGGTAAAATGCTAACTACAAAGAAGGAAGGTATGATTCGAGTTACGCGGCATACAGCAGCTGTTTCCCCATTGTCTTCTTAAAAACAAAATCCCCGAGAAACTGCTCTCATGTCTACCTTTTTCCCTTGGTATTCCCCCTTCCACGGAACAGCTTTGTGCTGAAATGCAATATTATGCATCCAACCAACCATTCTTTACATTTGTCTTCAGATCATGTTCATTTAAAATTTTAAGTCGCGCATACATGTTAGATCCATTTTTTTCGGACATTTGCAAACCATTTGCGATGGCTAGCCATGGCGAGTATGTCTGTTGTTTTCCTTTCAGGTAAATTAGTGAATCCGTGAATAATTTCAGACCAATAAAGGTAATCCTGCTGAGATACTGTTCTCCATCAGGGGAAGGTTTCGGAGGACGACGTTTATACTCACTTGTCGCAAAATCGAGATTCTCTAAGTTGAATCAATGCAGTTAGAACTGGTAATTTGTAGGTATGGCATGACCACACCAAGAGCTGGTTGCCACCGACAGACATTGTGATTAGCAATCTTCGGCCAATTCTGATAATTACTTACAGACAGGGAGACATTATGATTGACAAACGTTGGCGTATTCTCACTGTCACTGACGGACATACGTTGTCATTGGAAAACGTGGGTATATTCTGATTTCCACTGACAGGCACGATATTGTGATTGACAAACGTCGGCGTATTCTGATCGTTTAGAACCGACAGTTGTAGTTGGCTAGTTTTTTTACACTGTTTGTTTAAGGGCTGATGGTTGTGGTTGACAGGTGCATTCACTGTGCTCGTTACTGATGGCTGTCCTGACGTGATCGGCAGATACCGGTGCGTGGGGAGCGGGAGCGGGAGCGGGCGGATCGCATTTCCGTGTCTCGCCTGCACCCTCACTCGGTGACCACGGCCGACCTGTACACGCTCGACCAGCACCACTACAAGAACCTGGTGATGGCGACACCCGAGTCGGCCGCCGCCGCCGCCGCTGCCGCCGCCGCTGCTGCTGCCGGCACCAGACGCCACGCTGCCGTCAGCATTCACCCCTCACGCGCCAGCGACATTCTACTGCTGCAGGTGTGTTCAGATCGGCCCGAGCCCCCTCAGCCGCCGTGTCGCGCATATATGTGGCATGGGTTACATGTAATGGGATGACTAGATTGGCGCCGATTGCGACCGAGCACGGCTTCGCCTGAACCGGTTTGCGGAGACAATCAGGACTGAATTTCTGAACACCGAGAAAAACGAATATGGAGCCGGTCCACAGCGAAAAGTCACGTGCCCGTGAGCATTAGACGGGTTATCCATAAGCAAAGGCGGACCATTCATAAACAGACGATCACGTGGCCATGAACTATTTGTATGTCTTGGACATGTGGCCAGTTAATAATCAGAAAATGAAGCGATCGTGAAAATGCTTCATGATAAATGTTGAACTGTAAGGTGGGAAAGCTATCACTGCTGCTGGTGCATATCAGCTGGAGCTTAGAAAGGGCTTCCTCGGCTGGATAGTTCATTTCCATATGACATACACTTCCGAAGGAGTGGCCACAGTGATAAGTTATTCGTGAAATAGGGTGGAATATGCCACTTTCTGAACACCGAATTCACATCTTTGTTCAAGACGAATCTACATTCTAATCCTTCATGCGTGCTTATGAAGTCTTCATGTTTCCTTTCTAGCAGTATGTTGTTTATAAGTACCATGGTCATGCCCTCAATAAGGAGTGGTGATACACGAACATTTTGCAACGCAATTTCAGGTTAAGGGATTTAGCTCATTTTGGGATACAATTTTAGCCAGAAATAAATTCGTGATCCGATCCGATGACCTTGAGCACCTAATGTCAATGTCACCTTATGACCTGATGGCAGTATAACAGGCACCAACCGACAGGTTTCGTCGTCGGGAGCCACTCTGGACAATTTCGAAGTCGTATGCCAAATAGATGCGAAGTTACCGACGGACAGGGGGCCCAACCAGCGTGTTATATCAGCATTGCGATGCCCAAGAGGAATGTTTGCAGGTTGAACCCCACATTTTTTGTTTATTTATTTGAAATGGCCTGAATAAGGCTCAAATCGTGATCGGACGAAAGTTATAATTTCAGCAGCCAAAAGGTCAAGATCACGCCGCAAATGATAGGTCGCGAGGCCATGTGACCTAAGAATTGACAATCGAAAATCCGAGATAGCCAAGTTGTTCCTTGATTCACCCCAATTTAACCAAAAAATGTTCAATGAAATAACTCTCAGCCTCGGAGTTGTGGGTCGTCAAGGTTAAGCCTCCTCACTGACCTTGGGAAATTTGCCAAGTCTGTATATTGAGAAATATTTTTTGGGGATTTTTTTGTTTGTCATCATACATGAATTGTTCACCCTCGAAAGCCCCCGTACACAACTTTTCAAGAAAATAAATGGTCGGACGGCACCCACCGGTTGAGTTACCATGGAATGCCGCAGCAAAGAACAACAATGGTGCTGTAACGTTTCTTTAATTTTCTCGCACTAAATTCTATGCTCGCGGAAAATTGGCTCTAAGCCCATAGCGATGCCAATGTGTGAACGATGCGGAAAGAGCTAGGTGACACGTTTCCTATTATGTTCCTTGATGGCTTACTTTTCGCATACCACACAGGGTGCTGCTTGGCTAGGGTTTTCAGGCCTAGTGACTTTCCAAGTGGTACAAATGAAATTCAAGTGTGACCTAATTCTAGAAGGAACTTTCGGAACGCATGTGTTTGCTAGATTCAGAACGAACCATTGGCTTCCGACCAATTATTTACACATGTTCTGCGTGGGAAAGATTTGCCTGATTCGCATGTGCATGCACGTACTGCTTGCTTGGTCCTGTCCATTCCGCGATAAGACATTGCCATCTCTGCTGCTGTCCCCGCATAACCGCTCGGCACCTTTCGTGTATCGTCTGTTTTCACATTCGCGACGCGGTGCCATCATCACTTAGCCATGTACCTGGTGAGAGCAAAGGTAGACATGTAGACATGTAATCAATAGTGGACATGGCATGGGGAGGGGTCACGGTGGCTCAGTGGGTAGAGTGTCGGACTCCTGATCACAAGCTTGTCTGTTCAAATTTCGCAACCGGTTGCATTACAGAGTCCTCCCGCGACCAATCGGCTTGAGAAGTTGGCGACGCTATATGGCCTAGCGGTTGAATGCGTCGTAAAAGAACCCAGGGTGGGTGGACATGCTATGGTGGCGTCTTTAATTCACCAGGCTCGTGATCCGTATCGCTGTGGTCTGGATAACTGTTTTTTTTCCATCCAGGTATGGTTATGGCAGTGGTCTGTATCGCTGGGTCTGGATCATTATTTTGCCTGTCCTGGTGTGGTTATGGCAGGTGTGGTTTTCTGTGGCCTCCCCCTGTTATCTCTTCGAGTGGCTGGTGTACTCAGAATCTTTGACGGCTTCGACTTCCGCAATTGTTCAAAACAACGTACCCTGAAAATTTCGGTGTCACAGCTTCACATTTGTTGTAATTTAAGGACGGGAGCATTTCCATCGGTAGCTCTCCTGGGGATGAGCTCGCGGGTGGTGAGGAGCGCGACCGGTTGTCACTCGCGCCGACACCGTACTCGGCTGGGGGCGAGACGGCAACTATGGCTTCCGGTCGGCGTCGATTGTTGCACTCCCGGCGCAGGAAGCCTTTCCATTCCAGTTCAAATGGCATCCCACCGTCCGTCTGACCCACAGACTTAGATAGCGCCCCGATCTGATCACACTGCAATTGGATTCACCGCCTCTGACGCCACCCCGTGGATACCTACGGTCTAGAGTGTGTTTGTGAAAGAGGTAATCCAAGACCAATCGGTCAGTGATCGCATTCCTCCAGCAATAATTTTCAGCTTGGTGGCCTGACGTGACCTAACGACAAAAAAAAGAGAAAGATGTGTACCGACGCACAATCAGTCATGCCAAAAGCGGTGTCCTGTCGCTCGTCACTTTGTTTCGCTGGTTACGAGAACACCTTTTGGCGATGGTCTCATCCCTGGCCGCTGGCGGCCTGAAGTAATTAACACAAAGTGTAAAAGTCAAACCACCGTAAATTGGTCGTTAATGGAAAAAGTATTTTAATCGGTATCACAATTGTGGATTGAAACTTTTCAACATTCCGGCAGGCAATTGAAGAAATTAGACCCTTGGAATATAGAACTTTGGGCTCTGTCACTAGTATGGAAGTTGTGCCTCCGGGGCGTTTCCAATTGAGCTCAAGTCAACGGACGAACGCAACAGCCGTTGAGTATCTTCTACACATATATTGGGGAGGGGAAGAGTGGAGCGCGCTGCCATCGCTGGCGAATGTGCTGGCTTCATACATTTATTTTCTGTCTGTAGACACGCACGCATGCCGGGTGTTGCCAGACTACAGCATGCGGGCTTAGCGGCAGGTATTTCCTACATCAATACTCGGTGTTTTGGGCAAAGTGTAGTTTGTATGAAGTAAGGAAGGCAGAAACTGGTGGTTGTTGAAAAGCGTTTGAAGATGGCAACAGGCTGATGAGTGATGTCAGGTTATTTTTATCGTAACAATATTTACGCTTGTGTACATCGTGATTCGGAGGTTGCAAATTTGTTGGGCACCACAGCACTTCGTTATGCCATATTTATAATGCAAGAGGAGTATGCATAGGGTGAATACACATTCGTCAGCTTCATCAGGGAGATTTACATGCGGCATCACGCATTCATAGTTTAACTGGCGAGCCTACGTTATCACGCTGTGACTCAGCGCAATCACGGCGGGCCATTGTCCCACCTGTTCGCCAACAACTCGGCCATTGACGGGCGACACGTGGCGGTAGTGGTGCAGTGAGCCGGCACCCAGACGGCGCCATGGTGCCGAGTCGGCCGCCGCCGACTCCCGGGTCACGTGACCGTGCCGGCCGACTGCGACGGCGGCGATCGATGCGGCACGATGTGCGGCGGCCGGGCGGCTGCGTGACTGTCAACCGTTGCTGTCGGTCACGTCGCCGGGCGCTCGATAACAGGTGACCGGCCCGGTCCTCCACCTCACCCTGCCTACCCCACTCCACATCTGCTCACCTGTCGGCCATTTACGGCCTTTCGGTGATGTGCTGCCGCCATCCATTCCCAAACCACCCCAGCTGAGTGATAACGTGGAAGAGGGGGTGGGGGATGCGGTGCAGAAATGCTGCCAGTTTTCAGCGAGTGCCGTGTCACACGTGGTACTATAGTTGTTTTTTTTTAATCCGATTTGGTTCATTTCAGGACAGCTGCGGTATGAATGACACTATGTTATGACTAAAAATAAATATTTATGCCTGATCTAACTCTGAGTGAAAGGATTAGGACTTGAAACTCTGCAACAAATTCATTTATTAAGACTTCAAAAGCGTGATTGTCTGGTCAGACCGGTCAGCTCAGATGAACTTCTCTTGTAAATACATCGGGAGCTCACTCGTTCTTCGCCTTCGCTCGCAATAACTTTCAATCATTAGTGTGTGCACCTCGCACCACCCTCCGCTGTGGGTGATGCGAGGTGCACCCAAGTACTCTGCGTGCCCTAAGGCACCAATCCACCACAAGTCGAGGCTCCGTTAAATCGTCCTATATCTCGGTCGGAATGCTTTCACGATGCAATCGAAATTAGAATGTCACAGCTGCAGTTGCGACGCGACAAATGACCACCAGATGTGTCCAATACAATGCTACCGAGCACACCAAATGGGCCAAATAGATGGTACTATTTCGATCCTATATTTATGTTTTAGATTTAGATTCAGTAGAGATATAGTATGGATTTAGTTTTAAGTTCGGTGTGGATTGTGAAAAGGCCCCTGAAAACGCAACTGGACCGAAATATCTGAAGCTGAAGGATCGAATTCGGAATGCTTAACTTAGCTCTTGAGCACTCTTGAGCACACACCTTTCGGACAAGGTGCGTCTTTGGGGTACGTTATGTAATTCAAATGTTCAAATGGAATTTGAACTTTCTCATTGTTGTGGAATATCCATTTTACATTGCGTATTAGCTTATACGCTCCCGTGTGCGATTTTCATCAAACCTAGTATTCTAACGGTATTCTATTATTAGGCATTCTATTATTAAGTATTATTGTTATATTATTAAGTATTATTATTATATTATTAAGTATTATTATTATGTTATTAAGTATTATTATTCTATTATTAAGTATTATTAAGTTATATCTTCTATATCTATTCTATACTATTATTAAGTATTCTAACGGGGAACCTTATTATTTTTTTTCGAACATAAAAGAGTCGGTACGTGTCAACTGCGTAGTAGTAGGCGTGGGAAAGCCTAAAACCAAGTGGGTTCAGTTAAAAAAAAAATCAGGTGTCCGTTGGCCGTCGGGTCTCAAACCCACAACCGTTCTGTTGGAAACAATTCAAGTGGCCTTGTACTGGCACCTGGCGGTACTGATGTGCATGCATCCTATTATGCTTTTTCTCCATTTTTGGAGGTCTAGTTGACCTAGACCCCTGCACTAGTTTCGGCATTTCAACTGTTGTTTAGCTCGAGAAAATTAACCAATTTGACCTAACGTAGAATATCACTTGTGCCCGGCAAAAAGTGCCCGAAGCTGTAAATTAGTCGGGTTTTCCAATGCTATTTATTGATATAATTAATTTCTTGCTATCCAATTTATTTATCAATTATATTTCTTTCATTTATTTTTTGCTATCCAATGCTATAATCGCGAGCAATTCGATCATGCTTACCACTGCGGTTGGACGAAAACTACGGCCAAAACAAACCTTCGCCATCAGTGTTTGGAGTGCCCTTTGAGACGGCTCCGCCTAATAATTGCTTTTTGGTAGCATTCACTAAAATACAGTGTCCTAAAATTATTTCACCATTAACTGTGAGGATGAAGAAAGAAGTTGCGTGGGATAGTGAAAGATTGGAAGAAAATAAAGGATCGTCACTTAAGGATGAAAAAAGTTGAATGCCTTTCACTTCAGTCACATGCATTTTAGATTATGGAGCAGTCGTGTGCATAATGACTGCCCACACATGTGACAAAATGGCAAAAACCTAAGGCAAGGATGAAATAGCACAATTCCATTAACTGTGAATTTCCAGGCCACATGGTCAATTGTTTTACACTGCTAAAATACCTACTCTTAATACTCATATTTTGTGTTTTGCAGCAGCAACAACAACAACAACAACAGCAGCAACAACAACAACAACAACACCATAAAGAACAGTTGCAAGAAAAGCAACAGCAAGAACAGCAAAAACAGCAGTCCCGTAAGCAGCAACAGGGGCAGCAACAAGAACAGAAACAACAGCAGCAAGAACAAGAACAAGATAAACAGCCGCAAAAGCAGGAATCACAGAAGCAGCAACAGGAGCAACAGCAGCAGCAGCAACAGTTACAACAGCACCAGCAGAAACAACAACAGCAACAGCAAGTTCAACAACAGGAACAGCAGGTGGAAAACCATCAGGAGCAGCAGGAGCCAGGGACACAAAACGTGCAGCAAGACTCAACGCCTCAGCGATCGCTACAGCAGCCTCAACAACATGCACAACAACAACAGTCGCAACAACAGTCACAGCACCCACAGCAGTCACCAGAAGCTCAACCACAACAGGAATCAAAGCTGCAGCACCAGCAGGAACAGCAAAAATTGTTGCCGTCGTCTCAGCAACAACAGCAGCAATTGCCACAAGAACAACAGCAGGAACAGTCGCAGCAACAGCGGCAAAAACAACGTCAGCCTCAACAGCTACAGCAGCAGGAACAACAGAGGCAACAACAACAACGACAAGAACAACAGCAAAAACAGCACCTGGAGCAGCAGCGACAACAGCAGCAACAGCAGCACCAACAACAACAGCAGCAAGAACAAAAGCAGCAGCTACAACAGCAACAACAACAAGAGCAACAGCTGCACCATCATCAACAACAGCTGTCGCAGCATCATCACAACCAACAACAGGAGCAGCAACAAAAGCAGCAACAGCAACTCCAGCAACAACAGTACCACCACCAACAACAGCAACAGCAGCAACAAAAACAACACCAGCAGCAGCAGCAACAGCTGCAGAAGCAGCGGGTGCCTATGCAGCAGCAGTATCCATGTGAGCCTCGGCGCGCCCGCCGGCCGACTCTGCTGCCGGTGGCGCACAGTCACGGCCAGGAGTATCCGCCGCACGCGGGCATGGCTGCCGCATCGCTCGGCCACCCGCATCGCGGCGACGAGCGGCCGCCGCTGCGCTACCCCGCCTACAGGTACGTCTGCCCAACGGACCCAACCCGCCCCACCGTACTGCTGGTGTACTGCGACCCAGTTGACCCCGTTCGTGTGATCTAGGTAAGGAGGATGGGAGAGTGTTACATATTTTTGGTGTTCCGCTCTGGCCGTATGACCAACGTAGTCGATGCGCCCCTAGACCCAAATAACCAGTTACCCCCTCCCCCAGGGGACGAGTAGTCTAGGGGTAAGTTGCTCGTCTCACAATCGAAAGGTTGTGGGTTCGAGTCTCACCTGTCGCTACTCTTCGCTCGCGACCAATCGGCGTGAGAGATTGGTGACGCTACATGACTCAACGGTCGATGTGTCGTAAAATCAACAAGCAACCAACCCCGTCACCCCAATCACGTGTGTAAGAACGGGAGGGTCTGCTGCAATGCGTACATTGCCCATCGGTGACCTGGTTTGTCTGCGGCAGGTACGGAGAGCAGGAGGGTCTGCTGCAGCTGGCCGATGTTCCGGCGTCGGCGGCGCTACCGACCGGCAAGCCGCGGCTGATGGAGGTGAAGTCTGCGCCACCAATGGGCTCTGACGTCCGACTGCCGCTGCACATCGTCACCAACACCGACAGTGGACACATGATGCAGCAACGGGTCAGTTGTCGGCTCACTCGGCCGCCGGCACCAGTCGCCGACACACTGCTTACCAGCAGTGGCTCTCAATCATTCTTGATATGGGTGCTAAATGACCCTTTAGTTGCCGACATACTGCTTAGCTGCGCTCCTTCGACTGTCACACTCACCCGCTAACTCTTGTTATTGATGCTGAGTGACCGTGTGGTCGGTGCGCCCTTAAACCAAAATACTCACCAAATACTATCAATCTATAACTCACTCACATTGCAAACTTACTCACTCATTCGCACTTTCACTCACTCACTCACTCACTCGCTCACTCACTCCTTCGCTCACTCACTCACTCATTCTCGCTATCTCATCCCCCCTCTCTACCTTCCTCCATCGCACTGCACCTACATCGAATAGGTGTCCGCCCACTGGTTTTGATATTTATATATGGACGACCTATTGGGCGCTAGATAGCCAAAAGCAGTTCAGGCGCCCTTAAGACCAAATAAACAAACAAGATATGGACGAACTGGATCTTCCGTCACATTACCGCACGGGAGGGAATGTGATGATAATTAGATCTGTGCGAACGTGTTCTACAGTGGACAAAAATAGTGGGCTGTGATGTTCTGGACTCACCAGTACAGGATCGCAACAAAGTTATGAATACCGGATAACACAATTCCTTAATCTGTATGATTAGTTGGTGTCCTGCTATTGCTTGCTGTTCCTGTTAGCGAATGCTCAGAACTTTGTTGATGGCCTGATCTTCTGTTACTCTCCTTTAACCAGTGTTAGCCCCCGAAGTTGGGATGGGGGTCAATATATCAGCAGCTTCAGCAGCAGCAAACGGCAGCCGCAGGAGTTGTATGTGTCAGGTTCAGCAGACATGGGCGGCAGCTTCAGCAGTGTCAGGCAGTGGTGTCAGCAGTTCCAGTGGCAGGCAGCGTTGTCAGCAGTCGTAGGCGGCAGTGTAAGGTGAGCTGTCAGCAGTCGTTAGCAGCAGTCGTTCGCAACAGTGTCAGCAGCGCCGGGCAGCGTTGTCAGCAGTTGTCGGTCGGCGGCATCAGCACTAGCGGACAGCAGTGACAGCAGCCGCGGGCGGCCGGTGGACAGCTGGCGCCAAGATGGCCGCGGCGCACGGCACGGTAATCGCACGCGGCGCCGTACCGGAATGTCGGCGTCCGGTGTCTAGCCGGCCGGCGGCCACCGGTCGGCCTCCGGGTGTTGTGCCCGCCCGGCCGGCCGACTCCAGTTTCAAGGATATTGTTTGGCTGGTGTGTTAGTCACGGCGCGGTTCAGTGAACCGGTCCGGCCGCGTTGGCCATGTTTGCCGGCGGCGCGGCTCGCGTGCGACCCGGCCGACTGGCGTGCAGCTGGCAGACACTGTGCAGTGGCGCCCGCCCCGCGCCCGGTCAGTGGGGCAGACGGCGGCACCTGGCGCCGTCCCTGTGCCGCCCCTGGGCCGCCCCTGGACCGCCCCTGGGCCGCCCCTGGGCCACCCCTGGGGCACCCCTGGGGCACCCCTGGGGCACCCTTGTGTCCTGCCACAGGCAGCTACCGCCACACTAGGCCAGACCGGCCTTGTCCGAGAGGTCGCCGGTGATGCTGCGCTGCCGACGGACGGCACCTGGGCACGTGGTCGCACTGATACCGCCAGCTGGAGAGGGGCCGGGACGGCCGAACGGACTCTGTCCCACACGTATCTTTGTCGCCAACTGAGATTAAACGAATAATGCAGCTGGTTTGGATCGACCGAGGCCGCTGATGTGGCCTCGTCACAAAGCACGTGGCGCCGTAACAGCTGTGCACCATCGATGCAGCTGTTACAGTTTCAGCTGAAAGTTGTATCGTTATCAGTAGATACATGCGAAAGTGTTCCTAATTATAGCAACTCTGGTATCGGTGGCATTCTTGCGGTTTTCCTAATTTATTTGACATCGTTTTCCTGTCCGTGCACTGCGCGAAGAGGTGAGGTCCTGGAATGTGCCCAGACTGCCGGGTTGTGAGGCCGGGAAAGGCAGGCCAACACGTCAGGTGCTGGTCAGACAGCTGACATGACAAAAACTCGCACCACGCTCGCTCGGTCTTGCGCAAAAAGCAGTGACAAAAAAGCGGCCGGTTCCCAATGTCAGCGTGGTGTGTAGCGTGGTGGTGTTCGGCCGGGTCACATTCGGTACTGCTTTGGGTGCACGCTGCTGACAGCAGCTACCGATTGGTAATGAATTACTTTTACTGGTCAGCTAATTGCCTACCTTACGCTCTCGTCTCCACGGTATTTTTGGGTGATAAGTTCGCGTCCCACTATGTCCTTCCATTGATCCGGCCGTCCTGAGTTTGAAGGATAGGTGCATTCACTTGAGGTATGTCGTTTTTTTTACATACGGTATATGCATGATATAACTAGGCGGGAAGTGGAGAAGGTGCGAATGTTAGAGTATGAGACGTTGCTAGTGCGAAGGCTACTTCAGTATAACGTAGCAACAGCATGAAGGCAGAATGTACTCCGGGAGCCTTTCGTTTGGGAAAATATTCAAATCGCAACAGAGTAGGCTGCACATAATTAAGTTGATTTATTTCTTCGCAAAATATTTTCTCATTAATTGCTTTGTAAATGCATGCGCTCAATGACCTTTTTCGTCTTTCGTTGCAATTTGTCTGCGGTTGTTCAAAGTAAATGACCTTGATTTGGCAAGTCACGAGCTTCAGAAATATATAGCTTGTATTATTGTAGTCCCTTCCCTCTTCGTTGATCGGGCGCGTCCGTCCATTCCATCTGCCGTTTGCTCTCCTCGTACTTTTGGTCGCTTCAAGCATGCGCAGATAGTCTTAAGTTTTTTTTTGTGTCCAGTTATGGCTTCGACTCCACCGATTCGGACCTCCACTGACCTCTCCGCTCTCGTTGTCTTCGACTGGGTAACTCGTCCCTGCTGACGGTTGACTGTTCTGTACCGCAGGAGTCGTACAACCCGCAGACAGAGGCGATCTCGCCAACGCTGCCGGCCGACGTGGACGAGTCGCCGCTTCGCTCCACCAAGGACGACCTGCTGCGCCAGATCAGCACCATTGACCGCGAGATCATGAAGGCCGAGTCGCAGATCGCCAAACTGAAAAGGAAGCAGGTGCGAATCGGCCCATGCCGGTGCTCGCCGGCGTATGCGTATTGCCATCAGTTATGCCCGCATTTGAAGCCGACCTGACAAATGTGTTGTGCGGGAACTGGATGAGGCTGGAATCGCATGGTATTATCCATATATATATTGAAGCACTATAAAAATATCGTGCTGGAAGCGGTGCAATGGCTTCAAATAATCGTGGTATCACCTGGGAAGTCGCGCAAGTTAGAAGGCTAATCGTGACGAAGCCGTTGAATGGCTGCTGACGTCCTTACGGCGATAGCGCGCTGCCTCTCGTTTTTTACTGATTATTGGAGCAATATTCGTTAAGGACTGTTTGTTTCAGTGCCCCCTATATTCTACACTCAATGGGGATGTCGGGTTTAATATTCAGATAGTCTTCCCCAAACCTATCATGTGAAACAAATATTTTCTTGAATATGTGGGTTTGTCAAGGAAGCTTAATGTTTCAAGACTGCATCGCATCGTTCATTACATCTATTGCAATTTTCAGTCGGACTTACTTCAGTGAATATATGTAAATCCGATAAGTTTTCTGTTCCATAAAATTCCTCAACACATTGCTCTATTCTTAGTCGTATATGATGGCAGTGCAATACTGTTAAATCAGGTCAAACTGCGGGGTGATGGGCCAGGTATCACGTAGCAAGTCTTGCTTAGCATGAGCTCTGATTTGGTTGGGCCGGTCCAACAAAGACTCGATTGTTTTGTGATGCGCTATGAACGGGCTGATAATGCTGCCCTTGTAGATGACGTTCACGTTGCCATTCCTTGGTTGCCCACTTCCGGTCTGATGGCTCTCATGACCAGGTGAGCGGTCAGCGGCTGCGCCGGGTACACCGTGTGTACTCTGCTCAGTGACTAACAATATGTGTGTGGCCTGCAGAGCGAGCTGGAGGACCAGGCCAACAGGCCAGATGGGTCCGACCAGGAGGACGAGGAGAAGGATACGAGAAATCGCAGCCTGGCACAAAACATATACGCCGAAAATCGGGTGGGTTGAGTTTGCTTGCTGTCCGAGTCGGTAGCTTCCGGAGTGTTAAAAGGGTCTGTTAAAAGTGTGAAAAAGGTGTTGTTGTGCGGTTTTCACATAGTAGCCGTTACAGCTTGGATCCCAAGTTTCAATATGACCGCGTGTTTGTAGTTTATTGTGTCTGAAAATATAACAATTCTGACGCATTATGTCTCAAGTCTGAAACTGTGATGGACAATGGTAGGTACAGGGGAACATGTTTCATCCCAAGTCAAATATTTTCCTTTCTATTTACATCATTCATTGGTCTTTGTCAATAACGTGGAGATGGTTGGTTATTGGAATTAGTATTTGCTCATAACATCGTCAGTGAAACATTGGGAGATCTACGTTGCATAAGGCATAACAAACATGCATTCCCTTCAAGTTCAGTATTTTGTGCTGTTTGGTGTCACGCAGGACATAGCTTTCTTTATCAAATTGTTAGGGTGCGATTGGACATCGTATATGCATTTTTAACAGTACACATTGAGTGCTTTTATTAGATGTCACCCAATCAAAAATAACATTGGACACAGTTTTGGAACAGTATTCGACATGTCGGTAAATGCGTACAAAGTATCTGCTATCATCCTGCCTGCCTGCTTCTTGTATCGACAACCGTCATTTATAATTTGGGTGGAAATCCCGCCAGGAACGTCCAACTTCGTCGGCCAAGTTTGTGTCTGATTCTAATTTTATTGTGTTTCAGAAGAAGGCTCGTATGGGAAAGCTGGACCTGGAGAAGTTTGGACCTGCGGTAAGCCATTCCATTGTTTTATGAAATCGTCTGTAAGGGATGCAGGCCGTGTACTGAGTCATCTACTATTGTGCGGCCGTCAAGTGGGTTCCATCGGCGCCTTTTGACGCCATTTATCGGGAGCTGATCTTTGTTGACAATATTGTACGTTTCTTAATAGGCTGTGTGCGCATCTTGGTAGCGTAGCAGCCTGGCACTGATGGCAAAATCCCCGGATAGTTCGTTACACTGAAATTTGCAATGTTTAACACCACCAAAAGGCTAGCACAAGCTCAAGCGCTTGCACCTCACCGTATATGGTATAATCATTAATCTGAGTAATCCTGGTCCGGTCCGGCCGTCACACCTTTGAGACATTACTAACTTTATTGCTGCGGCGTTTTAAGTCAGGGTTCCTGCACTTGGATTTAGACCTGCCAATCAGGTCATGATGCAATTATTCATCGACATCGGCTGTATTTTATTCGATATTTCGAAAGTAGTTTTCACCACAATGTTTTTAAATGCGCATTTTTTGTTCAAAGAAAAGGTTTTATGAGTGAGCTAGGTCGGCGGTCCAGTGTTGATGAACTTGAGGTGGTGGCGGTCCAGCCGGCTCTGACTTCAGAGTGGATTGTCAAGCGCTGTCCAGATGTTGCGTTATGCCATTACTCGACTCATCGTGGCACCTATGATAATTCGACATTTCGGCATAGTTGTGTTTAAATTTAAGACATGAACGCCGTATTCAGTAGGTAAAGCGGATTGTTCTTTTAGTGCACAAAGTGATGTCGAACCTGAGGGCATCATTTCCGATATCTGGTTCTTCTGCCATATATCAGGCATGCATCCCAAATTTGAATCCACTGCTGAATTGTCGACGTGAGTTTAAGCGTTTTCCATCTGAAATCCCCTTCACTTACGCGAATGGTGCAGTAATTCTAGGTAAAAAATCATGGGGTTTCGCGTTCAGGGGAACTTCATGAGAATGCGCGCTATGAGAAACATCATGAGGATACGCGCTCCAGGGAACAGCATGGGGATGTACGCTCCGGGGAACAAAGGTAGCTGTATAATCCCTTCCTTCACGCACCCGACCGAGCGCTGACCCTCGCCACCAGGAAGCCGTGTGGCGATTAGAAGCTCATTCAATTGATCAGGCTGCAACGCGCAACACGGACTTCGTATCCACATGTCGTCCCCCGACTCAACCCAGAATGATCCTGTAGTTCTAACGCTGCAATGACGCGCATGTTTACGGGCTACCAATGGAGCGCAGTTGCGTTCGGTTTATAAGCTTCTCGCGGAAGAGTCACGATCGTGTGTTTGCAGCAGTGGGGCCCGATATTTATAGCTACATAGGACCCGTAATACCCTCGCTTATCCAGCGCCCCCAATGGCGACGTTTTGTTGGTAGTTTTGATGTGATGATGTGAACCGGTCGCGGTGGTTTACAGTATCACTTGAGTAAATGTGTTTGTGCACACGGTGCTGCCGGCTACTCCCTACCGTATGCTTAACTGAGATTTAACCTCATCACAGCCAAAGAACCGGTAATCATACCCGGTCGGATTAGCTCAGCTCGTGCGTAATTAAATACCAGTGGGTCGACTGGGCTGGTTCTGCACGAGTGGATAGCAATGCGTACCCTGAACCCTTACCCTCTGCTTCAATATGCAGTGTGATTCCTGTTCCAGGAATTAGACCCTGATTATAAATGACTCACCGATACCCTCCATTTATTACAAGCTTCGCCATTGATTAAAAGGTCCTAAATGCGATTGTTTGCTCCATGCGCAGTGCTAAAACTAGCAATGCAATCCTTCCGCTACCCAGCTGATCCTGCGAAATGATGATTACACGCGGAACGAGCTGTTCTCATGAGTGACTGTATTCGTACACTGAAGCCTGCCGGTGTGGCCAGCCATGTGTGTCCACGTGCAGCACTGACCGCGACGCTGCCGGCCGTTGCAGGCGCCGCCCGGCGAGGCCAGCCTGTCGAGGCTGCTGGGCACCAACCAGCCACTCTACAACCAGCCGTCCGACTCGGCCGTCTACCAGAGCAACCAGCAGGCGTACCGGCGTCTGAAGCGGCCGCTGGTCACCTACGTGCGTCGCCGACACGAGCAGCAGGAGCTGCGCACGCGCCGCACGGTCGACGCCTACACCGCCCAGATGACGGCGTGGATGCGCGAGATCGAGCGGCTCGAGAGTCAGCCGGTGGGTGCGCCTCTCAGCATGCCGTCCACTGTCGCGGCAGGCTCGATGATGAGAAATATACGTCTGAAGGGGCCGGAACCGGTACCCGCACAGTTTCCATGTCAGATATATTCGTACCCTGATGCACGCTGTCGGCTTTCCAATCGGGCGAGATGTGTGCGTGCGCACTCAACGAGTGCATCCGTTCGCAGAAACATCGGCAGAAGGCGGCCAAAAACCGCGACTTCTACGAGAAGGTGTTCCCCGAGATCAAGAAGGCGCGTGAGGAGCGAGAGCGCTTCAACCGCGTCGGTCGAATGATCAAGTCTGACGCCGAGATGGAGGAGGTCATGGATGGCATTCAGGAGCAGGAGGTAAGTGTCACAGCTATGTCCGTGGCCGCTGTCAGACCCAGTGTTGGATCAGTTCAGTTGGTGTGTGTATTCTGCGAGCATCTCCGCCTGCACCACGCTATGCATGGCTGATTTTGGAAGGCGTTGTGTAACACCCACCTGCGTCGCACAGAACCTGAACCCGGCTGGTTTGTTGTGCACGTGCAGGCACCATCACTATGTTTGACCTTGTGAGGCGTGTACCGCTGCGAGTGCCAGTTCTCTGCGGCGGTGGGTCGACCTGCTGCGAGTGCGATTACATTAGCAGCTGTTGTTTGTAGGCGGACTGGTCACCACGGCTGCACTAGTTCGCTTCAGTTGGCGGGTGAGGGTAGAGATGATAATCGCGTTAGGTTCGCCCCCTGGGAAAGTTTGACCGTAAGCCAGGGACGTTAGCATGCGCTGCAAGGCTGAGATGATTGTCACGTTAGGTTCGCCCTTCCGGAAAAGTTTGACCGTAACCCAAAGGTTTTAGCATGCGTTGTAAGACTGACTCATGGCTATCTAACCAGCGCCTCAGCTGACGTGAGTTCCTGATGACGTCGCCACTGGTGGACATCA
The DNA here is from genome assembly GCA_034440575.1 of Imbricaverruca yamaguchii. Classification (NCBI taxonomy): domain Eukaryota; kingdom Metazoa; phylum Arthropoda; class Thecostraca; family Neoverrucidae; genus Imbricaverruca; species Imbricaverruca yamaguchii. Next base: position 1,106,237 of record JAOTOL010001489.1, on the reverse strand, counting down.
TGATGTGGTGGCTGACGCTGTGGGCGGCTCTCGTTTCAGAACGAGAAGCAGAAGATGAAGTCGCTGGCGGTGATACCACCGCCGCTGCTGGACGAGAGCCGGCGCACCTACGTGTTCCATAGTACGGACGGCCTCATCAGCGACCTGATGGCTGTGCACAAAGAGCTGCCCAATCACAATGTATGGTCGGAGACGGAGCGCGACACCTTCCGCGAACGCTTCCTGCAGCACCCCAAACAGTGGCACCTGATTCGCGGCGCGCTTGACGGCAAAACCATCAGCAACTGCGTCAACTACTACTACATGAACAAGAAGCAGCAGAAGTACAAGGAGCGGCTGAAGAAGGCACGCACACGCGGCCGCAATCGCGGCCTGGCCAAGCTGGCGGCGCCGGCGCCGGCCGTCGAGGTGATCGGCGCTGACCTGCCGGGCGTGACGACTCGCGGCTCGGTGGCGGCGCTACAGCGCGAGCGCGCCGGCGCCGGCTCCGGCTCCGCTGTCAGCAGCATCGCCGCCGACGCCGAGCCCGACGACGCGGCTCACCACGACGAGAAGGCAGCCGGCGCGTGCAGTTCGGCGTCGTCGCCGCCTCCGCCTCCGCCACCTCCGCCGCCGGAGCCGTCCGAGCAGCCCCCGGCGCCGTCGCCGTCACCGGCTGCCCCGACGGTGGCGCCGCCCGCCGCCTCCCCGACTGTCGCCTCGCCGGCCGCCGTCACGCCAGCCAGGTGAGCTGGGGACCCAGATAGAGGCCGCTTCGGTCACCGATCCGCCCGGCCAGCCGAACATCAGTGGCGTTCGGCTGGTCATACATTACCGTACTGGGGGTCAGGTCGCAGCACTTTCGAGCCACGTCGATTGTGCTGGCGTTCTTACTCTGTTTGTCTCTTGAAGCGATAACCTCGCAACTTCACTGAAGAACTTACCAACGAAATGAAGCGGCAATGGCTGCAAGGATATGAATTTGTGGTTTCATGTGGTCCAACAAGTTCAAAATACCAGGGCGGCATTGTCGTTACGGACGTTTTCAAATAGCCTCGAATCCAGTTACAGTGCAGCAGATGCAACGGGAGCCCGATAGTTGAACATGTTTTTGCTTCTTATTAATGAAATGGCCGAGATGGAACAAGCTGTTTGAAACCAAGATCCTATCGACCGTTAATCGTATGAGCCTGTTTGAAACATGTATTTATCTCACTCAGAGACTGAGTGAACCTACTTGAGATCAGACATTTAACTCATTTTGATGCTGCCGATCATTTCACGAGAACTCATAGAAGGAAGATTAAAACTTACAGTATTCACATGTCAGAGAAGGAATAAATCGTAAGGAAAACGCACAGTAGTCCCAGGTCACAGATGAAATGAATCGTAGGGAAAACCCATTAGTCCCTGGTCATGGAGGAAATGCAGCGTTTCAGCCTCGTGATTTATGTTCTGTGAACTCATAGTTAGCTTTACATTGCTAACAGCATGTAACATGGTGCATCTTAACTCCGAGTTATTCTATTTTTGAAATGGAGATCTGTGAAAAAATGCTAAAGCTTTGCATGTGCGAATCAGTGATTTCAGTCATGGTTATGTTGACATGTTGAAGAACACAAATGACCAAATAATCCCTTCCGCACTGCCAACTGGCGAGCTGACCTACGCATCTAGGGAGCCATGTGACGAACAGCCAGGGTTATTTGATTGACCAGGCCACAACATACTGTATGGGCTTATGTGTCCTCTTTGTTTATTGGGTGGTTCAAGATGCACTTTATGCACATTCACGGCTAATGGTGCCGCCCACACTGTTTCGCCGGTGTGCCGCGGGATTGGAAAATGTCACGAGCGGCGCTATTGTCAAACCCTGGATCTTTGGTACCTGTAGCCCGACAGGTGTTGGAATCCACAGGTATTGGAAAATCCTGTAGTTTTTCACCTTGTCATATTGAGCAATTAACACGGATGAAAAGAGACATTTTATAATAGCATTGTGTTGTCACATGCTAATTTTGACTGGTATTTTACATGGTGTGGGTGGTAATTATATATTGCTGTTCGTTACAGAATGGTAATTTTTAAATGTTGATCAGCGCCGATGTGCACGGCGAAGCGGATTTGTTTTAATCGCAGCTTATTAACAGCATGCTTGACGCAAAATTTTCTTCATCTACGTATTGATGTCGTTTTGCTGGCTTGTACCGTGTAAAAACGACAAGTGGCAGATAATACTTTTGGTCGGCTGAAATACCAACGATGGACGAAAATTTCTTGACCCTCAGGGTCAGTGTTGGAAAAACTGGAGTTTGTTGGTGTCATGCATACCAATACATTTTGTACTCCAGGATTGTGACTAGACTAAATGAAATATTTTGTACTCCAGAAGGGAAAACGAAGAACAACATTGCTTGGTAGAGTGCTACCACTAAAAGTCCATACCTGACAACAACTAGCAATTTCCGCGACCCCAGCGCCCCGACCAGCCAACGTCACTACACATCCTTGAAAGGCAGTATAAAACATACGACGGAGCATGAGCCGTCGGTGTTGCGCTAAAATTCGTAAAGAACCTTACTAAAACCGGCTACGCACAACGTCGGCGCTTTATATGTGAAAACGATATATTAGTGTCAATAAAGTCAATAATTAATTCAATATTTATTCAATATTGGTTCAATATTTATCAATATTTTATTTGATATATAACATACTTAGATTAATGAATATCTATTCCATAATACTCTTGGGAAACTTGCGCTGGTGCCTAGAGGTGTTCCATAGCCTTGCGCTGGAGTACTCCCAAGAAGCACCAGAAATCTCTAGTTGGAAAAACCAGGGGTACTTGGTGTAATCGGAGTATAAAGTTGAAGCCTGGTTTCGCCAGTAAATGCTTTAAATGCGCAATCGAAGGTAGTTTTGTTAAAGGGACAACTTTTTAGACACAATGAGCCCGTTCAATGCAAGAAAATCACTTCAAATTTCCTAAAATCCGCCCCGGAGCAAGCAAGTTCTACGAGGCCGAAACACCAAGAAACCAATGTCAGTTGTGCACTTTCATGACTGTCGCATATTTTTTGTAAATGTGTGCGAAGATAAACATGCGCCTTGAGATATAACCACATTTTGGGTTCATCGGTGTCAGTGAAGGGTCCGTAATACATGTTCCGAAATTTACCCGACCCATTCCCTGTTCCCCGCCCCATGAGGAGTTGTACTTCTCGGGCTGAGTTAGCGAATCCGACCAGCTCTATCTAAGAAGAAAAATAAAACCGACCGTGGGAGGCTTTAAAGAACTCCCGTCTGGCAGCTCTAGATACTCCTAACTCGATCCTTGCCTCAACTAATCATTCCAGACATGAACTAAACAAGTACATGAAGGAACTTATAATGAGAATAAGAATGGGTTTGAATTCCTTCCCTCAGCTTTTTCATGCAAAATATCCTTCTTGGTGATGAGAATAAAACTATTTTAGCCGGACTGTTTTAGTATAATTTTCATTAAACCATTCTATATTCCGAAACCCATATTTATTGACTTGGTCAACATGGATTAAGTATGCTTTTGTTATTATTTTCTCTACCATTGCGCCTGAAGTTTGTTTATAACCTCATCCTTCGCTAATTTAATGCATGATGGTTACCATCATGTATTCCAAAACAATAGTCCATCCATATCCACATCACGTGGTTTTTGCTATGCCAGGTGTGCACAAGGCCGGCTCACAATGGTGTGCGTTGTGAGCCGGTCTTGGTTGTCGGGTGTGAGTTTGTGAACTTCGCATCGAATTAAGTATACTTTTGTTACCATTTTCTCTACCATTGCTCATGAAGTTGGCTTATAACCTCGTCCTTCACTAATAATTTAACCACAACCAATTTTGGGGTCTGAGGCAGAGCTGTGTATTATGTGATGGTGGCAAATCATACGCACAAACTCGGAATAGCTCAAAGGTTGACCGGGTCATGAAATGCATTTTGGGGTGCTTGAGATTTTGGACAACAACGGAAGTTAGCAATAATTCAAATTAATCGCAGGTGAACTCGGCTCATTAATTGTGGGACTAGGCCTTTGGAAAAGTGTTTCTTGAAGGATGATCCCTGTGGTGTGGTCCGCCCAAGATGAGTGAGTGCGATTCATCCTGAGCTCTGCCGGGAGAAATGTTATTGGTGTATTCACATTACATCATGCCTATGTATCATAAATATTTGTTTGTGAACTTTGGGAATGCATCACCCACCTACATTGAGGCAATATCTATACACTTTGCAGATATCATTGGTATATTTTTTTAGTACTTTGTCTACTGAGGGCATTTCCCACTAGGTTGCATTCCTTGGCACAATTGCACCTATCCATGACTTAGCTTGCTAACATATTGCTGACTTAGCAGTTACCTATATGTACATATATATTTGTATGGTACATGCAGCATGAAATGCTAACATTTATTTTGAATTCCATTAAAGCAATACTATCTGGTTATTGACAACTCATTTTTTTTCTTTCAGCAAAGTTTTTGACATTGCTTAGTTTTCCAAGATGTTTGTGCATGCAAAAATGCTAACATTGGTTTTCGTTCCCACTAAAACAAGGCTAATTGTCACCAAGTGCATAGCTATTTTTTGGAATCCAACTAAAAAATTCGTACTCCAGCTAAAAATTTTGTACTCCACTACCAAGAAAAAAAATATGTAAATCCTACACTGCTCAGGGTCGTATTTGAGGTCACATGTCGGTGCTGCCTGATTCGGTGCTGCACGCCAGTTCAATGGTGAACTGACAAATTGCGAAGCACCTTTTTCGGGTCATGGCATGGCATAAAAATATGTTTTTAGTATTTGCGAGCGTGCGAGGTAGTCGGATGGCTCGATGCTGGCCAGAAAGACGCCTAAGGTGCGAATCACAACACATGTGTACCAAGACGAGATAAAAACGATCAATCAAAAAGACGCCCAAAGATTGGAAGATGACCAAGTCAACATACACTGTTTTACGTTTCGCTTACTAGAGAAAATGTGCTTCCTGAAAGTGGTGTATGCGGGCTGTCAACATCTGGCTTATCTCGCGTATATATAATATATAGCTGCCTTGAATGTAACACAAGTATCATGGATAAGTTGCAGTGACCGTCGATTATAAGTCGATGCGCCCCTACACCCCAACAACAACAGTCGATTATACATTTGGCGTATAATGATTTTGAACGATGTGGTCTGGCCAGTCACCCAGCAAGATATCTCATGTTACCTATGGTCGTATAGAAGTACTGCATGTGACTTGATTCACATGTGACGGTGCCACAAGTTGACTTTAACAATGATCACTGAGATTGATTATGACGTGGTTATGCCTTAATCCCAGGATTATCCGGAAACTTTCGTACAAGATATATTGCATTTCATTTCTTGGTAGGTGACATTTAGACTTCCTCGTTACCGACCATGGTTTGAATGTAACAACGGAGATCAAGGAGAGGCCAGGAGAATGGCATAGTTTTTGGTATTGATATCACGGAGACGTTGAAATACGCAAGGACGTCAAAATATTCAATAATACGCGGGATGAAGTCGAACTCGTTATTAAACGCCAGCGGCACTTGCTGACAAAATATTTAACATTGTTAGCATTATAGCATTGTGAATGATGAAACTTGCAAATTTATGCTTGCAAATATGTGATATCCTGTCATCTTAACCCAATCCATGAATGAAAATCTTGTTCTCGGAGTGTAAAATTAAGATGATTGGAATAGTTCTTTTTCCCTCAATTTTAAGACTTCAAGACACCAATTGGAGAAATTACTTCATATTTTCCGTCTTCTATCACACCTTAACAGCCATCAGCATTAAGTTGTGCTCAGGGTTGGATTTGTGTTTTATGATCGTGGATTTGGAAAGGGAAGTTTGCATGCTCTCTAAATTGGAGGGGATAATTTGTTTACTCTTCTTTGTCTAAACTATAATATGTTTGCAGTCATTTTCAAACAATTTAAGCAATCTTCGCGTTAAAAGGAGTCTGATTTTCGGGAAAAGATGATGTACTTGATGGCAAGCATCCAGGAGAAAGCCACGTTTCAAACCCTAGTAGTGCTTCTTCAGTACTTATATTGGCGCTGTATGAGATGAACGTCTGATCTCCCCAAAGATCATCACGTCATCAGTGTCCCTTTACCACCGTATCTATTGTGATTGGTCGCAAATGGCTTTTGTGTGCTATCCGCCGCTCATTGGGCTGTGTCAACAGCGTTGCGTTTTCTGAACTGTGGGTGCGTATGATCACCTTTTGAAGCAAACGTGCACTGTTTATGCCGGGAGATGAGTCGCCATGCGAGCTGGATAGTGGCGTTAATACCGTGCGGGTTTGTCAGGCCGTGATCAGCATCCACTGTTTATATGCTGGGAGATGGTACGTCATTTCAGGCTGGCGAGTGGCGTTACCAATAACATGCAGATTTGTCTGTCCGTGATCAGCGTGCTACAGCGTGATGTCTTATGATGAAGCCGTACCGAACGAGCGCGTCCCGTGAGTGGCTGTATTCGTACACTGAAGACAATCAGTCTGCCAGCCTTTCCATTCTTGTGTGTGCGTGCGCTGTGATGACGCGTCACGCTTCTCCTTTCTCAGTGAAACGAAGGCGGGCAAGAAGCGCGAGCGGCGAAAGGGCGAGGAGGAGCGGCGGAAGGCTGTCGTCAGCAGTGACGAGGATAATGAAAACGCGGGTAAGTGCGCGGACGGCATCGACACATACCCGATCGGACAAATTAGTGCGCCATAGTCGTATCGAAACAGCATCGACAGCAGGCTCGTTTATTGTCACAACTCAAACGGGCAGGGCTTTTCTCATCTGCAATGCTCTGTCGAGCAGAACACGGCGTGCGTGATATAACATTCAATTATTGCGACATATTTGGCCTGTCGAGGTGCCGATATTATAAATAGCTCAGCGCAGGCCGAGGGCTGGGATAAGCGGTTGTCCTCACGTTACCCGGATCACGGTACGGACTAGCAAGATGCGGCCTGCGCTACCAAGATGCGTGTTCCGCCACGACGGGGCTGAACTGAGCTCGGTGCCCTCTCTCACTCACTGTGGCAGCGTTTGCCGTGCTTGTGGGCAAAGTAGTAGCTGGGGAATTTTCCTCCGCACGTTCTGCACGCGTATGAGACGGTCGGTGCGGTGGCGTCGTGGAGCGGCGCTTGATGCCGCTGCTGGCCGGTGTTGGGTCGGTGCCGACCGGGCGCCGGACGAAACTGCCTGTTGAGTACCCGCTGGAAGCGCACCGGACCGTCACAGCTGACCACTTCCGGTGCAGACGCCGGCCTGCCGGTGTGCCGGGACGGGCGAGGTGGTGGTCCGTCGCACGGTCGGGTCGAGCCAGCCGACCGTCTCTCGGTAGGCTGGCTCAGGTCAGGTGGCGGTCTGTCCGTGGGTCGAGTCTGGTCGGATGCTGACCTCTTGCGAGGCCGGATCAGGTGGGATGTCCGGCTGCCGCCGGGTCGGGAGGGCCCTGGTCTGTTGCAAGACGAGGTCAGTTCACATGCCGATCCTCTGCTGGATGGGCGAAAGCCGGGTGCCAACCTATTCCTGTGCTGGATCGGGTCGGTGGACCAGGTCAGGTCAGATGCCGTCTTCTCGCGGGGCCAGGTCGGATCAGGTGCTGGTCTGTCTGTGATCGAGGTCAGATCAGGTGTCGTCTCGCTAGGCCAGGTCGGGTCAGGTGCAGGTCTGTCGGTGGGCGAGGACAGGTCAGATGCCGGCCTGTCTATGGACGAGGTCGGGTTAGGTGTCGGGGCGGCGTCAGATGCCGGCAGGTCGCTGATCTGGGACCGGCGGGCCGCCGCCCCGTCGGCAGGCCGGCTCGGCTCGGCCGTGTGCAGCAGGTACTCGGCGCAGCGCAGCAGCACGGCCGGGATGTGCAGCAGGTAGCCGGCCAGCAGGACGCTGCCCACCGTGTCGGCACTGAGCGGCAGCACGCCCGTGTGCAGGAACACCACGACGGCGGCCAGCGCGTCGGCGCGCACGGCCGGCACCGACGACGGCGCGGCGACCGGCAGCGCCAGCCGCCCACACGGCTCCATCGCTGGCCGGCCGCTGACTGACTCACATGCCAGCCGGCGCTGCCGGTGTATCGCCGTCGCCGCCACCGTCGCCGCCGCCGCCGCTACCTCGTTTCTGAAGGCAAACAGTTGGATCGAATCGTCGTGCGGCCCCGCGGCCCCGCGGGTGCTCTCGGCTTTCAATTAAATGAGTCTGACTGTGCGTTTTTACGGCATCGTCGGCGGAGGTGCCGTTGTTTATTGGAATGGCGACAATAGTAGGGCCAAAGCGTACTGTGTAACGAGATTCATTTTGAACTGAACACGACACTACGTTCATGGGTACTCAGCGGCTGCAGAGTCCACGTCGCGTTGCTCGTGGCCGGACAGGTAAAAATAAGTGTTTTTAAAGTATATAAAGGGTATTAAAGTATACCTTTTAAAGTATATCTTTTAAAGTATATTAAAGTATACCTTTTCACAAGTATTGGGACTATTCGAAATGCGGAGGCACGTCTTCACACCAGCTTACTCCCGCGATTGGCGGCGAAGATGGCGAGGTTGGCTGCCTGGATGCCCGTGCAATATTTTTAGTGTTAAGCACACGGCCAGTTCAGCTGCACCCGATTCTTCATTCAGTCTGGTGGCGAAAGTGGATCCTTCAGACCGATTATCGACTCACCAGGCTGATAAAGCCCATGGAAGGACAGGGTGGGGGGGGAGAGTTGAACATCGGGAGAAACAATCCGATTGTATTGTTATATTGGTTGAGCTTGCCACTCCTCACGCGTGCAAAACTTCTGTGTTTGCTGTGACGGCTAGGTGTTTGTTGCTGAGCCACCTCCCCCGCACTTCCGCAGGCTTCACTAGTGTGGACTTGGAGCACGCAACCCTTACACTGGTGCCATGGATTTTCTTGCGACACAACTTCACCCGATCCAGTCGCAGCGTCTGTACTGGCCGACCAATGGGTATACTTCCTGCGATAGCCCGGCACCCGACCCGGTGTCTGTGTCTGTGCTGGCTGGCCAATGGGTATCCTCCCTGCGACAGCCCGACACCCGACCCGGTGTCGGTGTCGGTGCTGGCTGGCCGGCCAATGGGTATCCTCCCTGCGACAGCCCGACACCCGACCCGGTGTCGGTGTCGGTGCTGACCATCCGATCGTGGAGACTGAGCCGTCCGCCCACCGCCCCAGCCCCCGCCATCGGTGTTGGTCTTGTTGGACGGGGCTACAGAGTGGCCTTTCAGTCGGTGTGTCAACACATCAGTGTAATTGGCCCCGCTGTTCCGGCGCACCTATCAAGCCGCATAGCCCACGGCCACCAGGCAATATCGCTTCTGCTCTGTTGACACCGCTTTTGTCGGCGAATTGATGTAAAATATTTACGCTCTCAGTGGGGAATATGAGGTATTGTCAACAGGACTATTAGGGGTGGTTTCTTGAACGCGTTGTTTTGATGGCCGCCCTGAATTCCCAAGACTGCAATCAGAAAACTCCTCGTTGAGTGATACTCTGAATTATTAGCTGCATTGTCTCTGTTCTCATGCATAATGTCCTTTCCGTTTTGTGTTTTGCTTTTTGTTGAGGTATAGGTATGTGATGTGCCCTTCAACGCGTCCGGGTGTTTTTTTACATTGCCACTTAGCTGTTTACTCCTTCGTTTGTCGAATTAAATCTTGCTACATCGGACAATCTGACAATTTCCATCACAAATCGGGTGGGTTGCCGCCGGATTGTCTCGACAAGTAAGACCTGAAAAACTTTGGCGTCGGTAGTCAAGCGGTTCTCGCACCCGTCTCGTAGTGATGCAGCTCTGGGTTGAAACCACTAGTTGGCGGGAAAATCCAGTTCTCTGCGACATTCGCCTGTCTTCTTGGAATCAAGTGAATAACTGCTATTTGGCAGGGTGTTCAGAGGGCGTTATTGACGTATGCGTCATATGTGTACTCTCATAACGAACACACGTATTCATAAAATAGTTCCGATACTTTGATGTTCGAAACACCGAAAGCTTGAGCGATCTTTTTCCACGTTAAGTTGGTGTATTTGTGTTGGTAATGGTCTATTTGGTGTATGCACTGATGCTTATAGGCCCAGCCGATGGTATGCATTCGTGATATTAGGTTAGCGTTCCCTTGTTGGCGGACTAATCTTGACCTAACGTCACAAACTGAGGCGGATCATGTGGGTGAATGTGCACCGCTGTCTAATGAGCTGTGTGTCAGCTAGCTGTTGGCAGACATCTCAGCCAGGCCATGCTGTGGCGGATGTGTCGGCCACTGATGGTGCGCCTGCTCGCCCCACAGGTAAAGGCGGGCCTCACCCGTGCGCCGTGTGTCAGGCGCAGCTGGAGCACTTTGGCCAGTCGCGGCCGCTACCGGCCTCCCATGCAGCCATCTACGGCCTGACGGAGAACCAGGTGGCGGCCGAGGCACGCGTCTGCACCTCGTGCCGCTGCCGCTCGGTCAAACGACGCTACTCACAGTGAGTTGTCGCCGTCCTGCTCCGCCGACACCGCACTGGCCGCTGGCGCAGTAACAGGCGGCGCCAGGCGCGCACCAACTGTCGCAAACGGTAGCCGTGAACAACGTTTCTACACACCCGACTTCAATATTTGCTCCCTCCATCATTTTTTATCGAGCGTTCCTACGCACTTTGAAGAATGTTTGGAGCTGACGGGTGCTACTAGCTACTTCCCCGAAACGGCCGTTCGGAGCCGACCAGCGGAGTCGAGCCGCGGTGGCAGTGCGTGTTGATCCGCGGTTTGTACACGGAAACGGCACCACTGGCTTTGGCGTCGGCACATTGTTGACGTGTAGTTGTACCCGGGGGTGGATTTTTTAGTTCATTTCCTGAGTTTGTAAGAGTCTGCCAAAATCGAAAAATAGATTGCGTTTGTTTGATTAGAAACTCACATAATTTGGTAAGATTGAATGGGCATAGTCATGCTGTCGTCGTGCTGCTGAATAATCTTTGAATCTGATTGTGTGCTGGGTATATGCCGGTGGCAGTTGTCAGGTGTCTATGCACAGCCGCTAACGTCGGTGCAATCCCGCGCTGCAGCATCAAGTGTCCAATCGCCACCTGTCCGACGCCCAAGTTCCGCGTGAAGCGTCTCCGACCGCTGCCAGCGCGCTGGAGCCAGATTCCGGCCGACGTGCGTGACGCCATCGCCCAGGAGCTGCGTGAGTGATGCTCGACCTGCCATTGGCCACAGCTAGGCTGTGTGTGCGCGCGCTGTGGCCGGTCTGCTGCTTCTGCTGCTGCCCGCTGTTGTGCATTGTGTGCTGGCAACCGGTCTACACATGTGGCTTCTCCTCTACCGCCAGTACCGCACCATCACTGGGGTAGCAACGCTGTAGCTGGTTCGCTGTGTACTGAAGCCGTCCCGCTGTACCGTGACCGGTCCACAGCGGGTGCCCAGATCGGTTCACTGGGCTGTGCCGGCTCTCGACCTAGCAATTACCCACCACGGGGTAGGGGTTGCCGCTTTCGATGTGTGGATGACATATAGGAAGATGTAGTCTTAAAAAACAAAAAGTGCCCCACAATTAATGCCTTCGAATCATCTCTGTCAATCACCCCAGTCTTTCAAAATATGGATGACCTGGGACACAAGGCAGTGCTGGGGACCCAAATGAACCCCCAGTTTCCTACTTAAAAATGCCCTGAATCATATTACGGATATATAATTACTCGGTACATTTATAAGCCTGCCGATATCCGGCTCAGTATCAAAGAAAACAAGTAAAGTTTAGAACCCACCACCGAATGCCAGCTGTGATGGTGCCGGCAACGTGTATTTGTATGTAGTGCGCTAGAGTAGCACTAAATGTCTTGCATATGCTGCTGCCAAATGACTTCAGAGAAAGCATCCGAGAGCGGTTGGACGCGATCGAGATAAAAGTCCATGTAAAACCCACCTTATGATAATGATAATTGCTCATGATATGCTTACGGGCGCTAAATGACCAACCGTGGTCGATGCGCCCTAAAACCACAATCACTCACTCAATCACTCATGATATGCTTGAGGCTGTGGGAAGAATAGCCAGCATTTTGGACCCCAATGACCCGGCGACCATCATACCGGCGAGGGGTGAGATCAGGAGTGCCTCACTTGTCTTTCCGTCCATATGCTCCCATTCCAATGCCTATCTCATCACAACATCCATGTCCTTTATCTGGCCCTGCAACACCAACTATCCATACTATGAGCAGGCAGAGCAACTTCTCCCGGTCCTGCCCACCAGCTCAGTTTTATCGGGGTAGCCGCACCCCTCGGCCCGCCCCCGGGGTTGACGGAGTCCTCGAGGTTGAGGTCCCCCGTCGCACGGTGCTAGTTGTGAAGGGGGGACCAACACACCTCTTTGGTCCCGATATCCCGGAGTGGCGGGCGGGCCCGTGGGGCCTCACGCGGGCCAAGTGGCTGGTCGCCTCGGGCGGGCACACTTCCCGGTGCCCGCCGGCCCGGGTCAAGGGATGGGCAGTGCTGGATCCCGGTCGGGGTGGTGAGTCTCTCTCTCCCGGCCGGGCGAAGGCGCCGCCTGCCCCGTATAGCTCCTCGGGCGCCTGACGACCTCCCGTCCGCGGGGCCCAGGTGTCCCCCCACCCCCAGTAGGGCCACTATGGGGTGGGGCACCCGAGGAGTGGAAACAAAGCCACACTGCATGGCATCCACAAAAAAAACACTCCTGGTCCCTTTCACAGAGACCAGACAAGAAACTTGTCTGCCCCACGTATCCTTATTCTTCGAGGAAAAACGAGGTGTCTCGCCTAGGGCGTCGGTAGCTCGGTGGTTAAGCTGAGCGTCTGGCAAGCCAGAGGTACGGGGTTCGATTCCCCGCAATGCCCGCCCTTCCTGCCAGGGTGAGAGGCGGGCGACGCTGTATGGCCTCAGCTGCTGAAGGCGTCGTAAAGCGACAATCCAATCCAAGGTGTCTCGCCTCATTATCACCGTTTCAGAGGCGAGACGGGTGTGATAGACTTCGTAAGATTATTCGGTGCGAAAAATTGAGGGGTGGTTCCTTGGAAGTATAATTTGCGCGGGCAGGAGTGGCAGAGAGCGCATTAAAAATATCCGAGTTTACATACAGAGTGTCCGGAAGAATCAGAATGAAGTAGACGAGAATATCCCCATCACCATAGAACCGCACAAGACAAAAAATAGTTCACGTGGCCTTATAAACTGTTTTGACCTGAGGGACGTTCCTGAGGAAGAAATCGTAGGACGGCTTATCGGAGTTTGGGGTGACTGAGGCGAGGAAGATGAGGCTGAGGAGAGGCGAGGAATTGGTTACAACAAACAACGTGATTTTAGCATTCAACACCACCGATATCCCCCCCGAAATTCGTGTGGGCTACCCTCGAGTGAAGGTCCGTGTTTTTCTTCACAACCCAATGAGATGTTTAAAGTGCCAAAAGGTCGGACATACTAACCAATTCTGCCGGAACCGCCCTGCATGTGCCAAGTGCACATCCCTCGATCATAATATGGACAACTGCACCTCGGAAACCCCGTTCTGTGTGAACTGTGGTACAGGGCAGGACCCACACACTTGCTTTGATCGAACTTGCCCGACTTACATCAGAGAGAAAGAGATAGTTTACATCAAACACACACATCCAGCATTTTGGATGCATGATGTATGTATTCATTGCTTTTTGAATACCATATTTTTATTTTGGTTTCACCGTTTCACTGATATTACTCCCGTTTCACTGTTTCACTGATGTTTGCTTGCGCTTGCTCGTCCTGTTTCACTGTTTCACTGATGTTACTTTCATTTCACTGTTTCACTGATGATGTTGCTTGCAATTCAATGTTTCACTGACGATATTATGGGCGCTGCACGACCAACGCAGTCGACGCGCCTCTAAATTCCAACTACGAACCGAATACCCTATTGTTAAAATAACCTTGCGTAATGCGCTAAATTATCACGCTTTGGTCGAAGTGCCCTTAAACTCAAATAACTAACCTTAGTTAATGCCCTTTGTTCCAGTGGAGTTAACCCTTAACCCTTGTTAACCCTTTGTTTCCCTACTAAATATAACTGAAATCCTGAGTTCACTGAAAATCGTTGATTTGTGTGGAGGCTTGCATACATTTCTAATATATACAGATTCCCAAACGCACGAGGACCCCATATAAACGATGCCGATTCTACCTAACGTCTGCTAGTCCTACTTATGAATTTTGAAGTAATGTATTGTCATTAAGCTTGCATTTCAGCATTGGCTGGATCTTTCTAGGGAACTATCCATTTAGTTTCTATTGGACCCATGTTGTATTTTGAGTCCTGTATTGGCATCAAAATCTCGCATTCTTCTTATCTTGGTGGCTGGTCAGCACGAACTGGCTGGACTATTCCCTCCCTGTATCTTCAATATGCGACAGTTTTCCAACTCGCATTTCAAGTTCATGCTATTGATGCCTGACCTGAATATTCTATCCTTATTTATGTTGGCACACAATAAAATACCTGTTCCTTCCCAGGGACACTAACATATTTTGCAGGAGCATCCCAACTTCAGCAAAATAACCATACTTTACCTGCCCAAAATGTTTGCCTCTCTCCCACTGAGCCAAGACCAATTTCATAACACTCGTTATTATTGACCCACATTGTTTGTGACTAGCTAACATATTAATTGTAATTTTTCTTCAACTAATGCGCTACAGATCATGCTAATTGGCTGACTGTTGACCATGCTAATACTAACGGGCAGCGCGCCTGACGTCCGCAGAGATCACCCCAGAGGTGGTCAAGTGCTGCTCGGCGTGCCACAACCGGATCGCGCGCCGGCTGGCGCCGGGCGAGTCGGCCGATGAATGTGCGCAGTGGTCGGACGGCGAGATCGAGCGGCTGCGGGTGGCCCTGCGCGCGCACGGCTCCGACTGGACGCGCCTGGCCCAGGCCGTCGGCAACCGCAGCACGTCTCAGTGCAAACGCTTCTACATCGACCACAAGCTCAGACACAAGCTGGACGAGGTGATGGCCGAGTACAAGCGGGTGAGTCGCGCGCGGGCTGTGGCGAGGTGGTGAAGTAGGCCGCACTGTGGCTCGTGCCGTTCGATTATCGAGCGACTCATATCCATTCTCCATGAGATCCTACTTTCGTGCATTGCATAGAGTAGGAAGAATCTCTTCTTGGTGTACGTTTTGATATCTTCACTTCCAGAATTTGGGAAGAGTTACGGCCATAAAACAGGGAAGCACGAACATAGAGATTATGCGCAAACATGAGGCCGTATTTTGTTAGCAGTGAGCCTATTTCTTAGGCTGAAATCCGTGTGCGGTAAGCAAGAAAGCGTAGGCCATTTTAAGACGTACGGTGGAGCTAGGTTTCAAGTGTGCACAGTGCGTACATTGATTCCCATGTGGATTGGTCAAGTTTTGTTGAGCAGTTTATAAGGACTATATTGGCTGTTCTATGTGCATCGTGCTCGTGTCGTGTGCTTACTTGGTCGGCATGGGTGTGCTTATCCTGTGTGGACTGTTGTATGTCCATTTTATTGGTGGCATTTGGTTGCTTCGTCGGCAGGAGTGTGCTTGTGCTATCTCAACCGGTATATGTGTATTATAATAGTATCGTGGTTACTCTTCGTCAAATGTGCGCTTGCCCATTGTCCACTGTTGTGTGTATTGTGCTAGTGTCGCGTAGCTACTCTGTCCTTACAGGTGTGCTTGCATATGTCGAGTGTTGTATGTGTATTGTGCCAGTGTCGTGAGGTTGCTTTGTCGTCACCATTCTGCTTGTCATATATAAGCTGTTGTATGTCTATAATGCAATGTGTGTCTACCATGTCAGCTGTGTGTTGTAGCGGTATTATTGCATGACTCCTGTGCCAGCTGTTGTGTATTGCTGACAGTATTATGGTACAACTCCAGTGTCGGCTGTTGGGTGTGTAATGCAGTGTGTGCCTACTGTGCCAGCTGTTGTGTATTGCTGATGGTATTAAGATACAACTCGAGTGTCGGCTGTTGGTGTGTAATGCAGTGTGTGCCTACTGTGCCAGCTGTTGTGTATTGCTGATGGTATTAAGATACAACTCGAGTGTCGGCTGTTGGTGTGTAATGCAGTGTGTGCGTACTGTGCCAGCTGTTGTGTATTGCGGCTGCAGTATGGTATGTTTCCCGTGTCGGCTGTTGTGTGTATGATATAATGCTGTTGTATGTGCGTCACGGTGACGATCATGGCATGAATGCTGGTTTGCTTCCAATGTTTTTGAACGTAGAAAAGTTGTGTCGCAAATTGTGGCTGTCTGAAATGTAGTTGGATGATCTCTCGAACGGCTGTTGTGGGCGTTGGTGGTGATGCATGTAGTGCGTGTATTTTACGTTTTGTTATACCTTTGCTGCTTTGTTGGGAAAAAGCGATGATTTCATGGATGTTTTTAACCAATTCACCCTCGTTTCCTAGTGCACTCATTCAGTGCATCAAACAGGAAAGTACCAACTATTTTGGGCCGGATTATGGCGTAAAGCGAACACTTTTGCTTAGGTATATGGTGTATCGCTTGTTGTAAATATGCACTCGTAAGTGCATTTTGTTCAGTCTTTTTTTTTGCTGTAATTTCATGCTTAGCTCCAAAAGTGAGGTATCGAGCCCAGTCCTGATGTAGTGGTGACGTTTTGTTGGCGGCATGTGTCGACAGATAACTGGCGGCAAGGACAGCGCCGTGGTGACTGACGAAGAGGAGTCGGGAAGCTCGACGTCGAGCGCCGACGAGCCCGAGTCGCGCCAGCCGCCGGCCGCCGCCGAGCGACACGACAGCGAGTCGACCGCGTCAGCGTCGTCGCCATATGCCATCGTCAACGGCACGCTGAACGGCGACGGCACGCCGGACGGGGCGCCGCTCGCCGTGTCGGCCGAGCCGCCGCCGGCCGCCGCGCAGAGTCGGGCTCCGAGCAGGACGCCGAGCACGACGCCGGCGCTGACGACGGTGGACGTGGTGCCGGCACCGGCGCCGGCAGCGCAGGCGGCAGCAAATAGTGGAGACAGCTCGGAGACGGTACGTGGTCGGCGGCACACGGTGGAGGCAGCTCGGAGACGGTACGTGGTCGGCGGCACACGGTGGAGGCAGCTCGGAGACGGTACGTGGTCGGCGGCACACGGTGGAGGCAGCTCGGAGACGGTACGTGGTCGGCGGCACACGGTGGAGGCAGCTCGGAGACGGTACGTGGTCGACGGCACACTGTGGAGGCAGCTCGGAGACGGTACGTGGTCGGCGGCACACGGCGGAGGCAGCTCGGAGACGGTACGTGGTCGGCGGCACACGGTGGAGGCAGCTCGGAGACGGTACGTGGTCGGCGGCACACGGTGGAGGCAGCTCGGAGACGGTACGTGGTCGGCGGCACACGGTGGAGGCAGCTCGGAGACGGTACGTGGTCGACGGCACACTGTGGAGGCAGCTCGGAGACGGTACGTGGTCGGCGGCACACGGCGGAGGCAGCTCGGAGACGGTACGTGGTCGGCATAGCTGTCCGCTCAGCCGGACGGCAGTCACGCTGAGCTCACGGCTACGGAGCTCGGGTTGAGCGTATCCTTTGTTTTGATAATGTTGACCATGTGTGTTTCCCAGCAGTGTCAGATGTCCAGCTTGACATAACTGGTCATAACTGGTGGAGTGCAAACACGAAAAATATTTCCAGAGTTGCATATCGTTTTTAATCATTCCATTACAATAACGTGCTTTTAAATGGTGACTTAAATTTTAGGGGATGATTGCTTGCCACCTGGCAAGATCATGTGAGCACCATTGGTTTATGAACATTCCTTGGGTGTCCGTTACAGTGGTTGTTATGTGACCGGAACTTCTGTCGGCACGGCATTGTGTACTGGTGAGAATACGTGAGCGGCAATCGTGTGTGTGATAGCTGGCGGGTGTATATGTTTTGTATCCTGTAATTGATATAGCCAGGAAAGTGCCTTGGGTGTCAGTTGTGTGTATTGGCTGCAGTAAGGCTACAGTCCGTCCGCTGATGTGTCGCCAGGTGTCGGCCGACGAGACTACCCACGAAGTGGACGACCGACCGGAGCCACACCGGTCCGCATTCCGGTCGTTGCCTCCCACGCTGGTCTCGTCCCTGCCAACACTGCCCACATGCACCAATGTGATAATGGGCGACCTCATCGATGTTACCATCAACAAGTCGTTTCGCAACGTGATGGCCAAGTGTCGCGAGCCGCTGCAAGGGGGCGGCAGTGGCCCGCAGCCCAGTCTCACCATCAAGAGTCTGCTGAAGATTCCTGAGATGACGACCCAACCGCCACCGCCACCATCCTCCACGCTCGTGCGCTCGGACAGCAACGAGGTGCTCGACTTCAGTGTGCGCAAGCCGGCGTCTACGGTGACTACAGCGTCCGCTCTGTCGCCGGCGCCGCTGAGTTTCATTAAGCGACCGCTGGAGTCTGGACCGGCGGCGGCCGAGCGGCGGCCGCCGCCGGCACATCGCGGCACCGCGTTGGCACAGCGCGGTCCGACCGACCGGCACCGGCTGGAGCCCCTGCGCGACGTCTACTACCCCGACATTCGCATCCGCTCGCCGTCGCAGGCCGTCTTCATGACGGACCCGCGCGCACTGGCGCCGCCGCCGTTGCCGCACGCGCTGCACCAACGCACAGCGTCACCAGCGCCGCCACCGCGCGGCGTGCCGCCCAAGCTGGACCTCAAGACGGCGCCGCCGCCGCTGACCAGCTCACGCGCCGGTCCACCACCGGCGCACATGCCAGGCCGGCCTGACCACAAGATGGCGCCCATCTCGGTGCGCACCGGCTCTGGTTCCATCACGCAGGGCACGCCGCTGGCCAATATCCCGCACTCGGCGCCCTACGAGGGCTTGCTGCGCCCGCTGACACCGCACCAGCAGCACCCGGCGCAGCCAAAGGAGGGTGGCAGCATCACGCAGGGCACGCCGCTGCACCCGGACCAGAAGCGTGCCGCGCCGCCGCCGCCGCCCAAGGAGCACGCCGCTACCGGGTACGACTCGCGTGGTGTGCTGGTTGTGGTACAGGACGGCGCGCGGCCGGCCGCCGCCTACGAACACTACAAGGCGTCGCGTGAGTCGCCCGGACACCCGGCCTTTTCGTACCCCTCGGGCGTGCCGACGTCCTACCACCACCACCACTACCAGCAGCCGGCGCCGCCGCAGCCGGGGCCTGGGCAGCGCCAGCCGCCGCCCCCGCCGCCACCGCCACCGCCGCCGCCGCCGCCGCCGCCCGACCACATGTCGTCTCACCACGTGCTCATGACGGACTACATCACGTCGCAGCAGATGCATGGCCGTCGTGACACCCGCGCCCCGACAGAGCGGGACGCCCGCCGCACTCCCGGCCTGGATGCGCCGACACAGTCGGTCTACTACTCGCCAGGCGTGTCGGGTTACCCCCGCCATCCGGCGGCGCGCGACACGCCGCCACCGCCATCCCAGCACCACCGACTGCAAAGGCAGCAGCAGGAGCAGCAACAACAGCAACAGCAGCAACAACAACAGCAGTACCAACGCAAGCAGCGACAGCAGCAACCCCCGCACCAGCAGCAACAGCAACATCCACATCCAGCAGCAACAACACCAGCAGCAGCAGCAGCAACACCATCAGCAACAACAACAGCAGCAGCAGCAACACCACCAGCAGCAGCAACAACACCAGCAGCAGCAACAGCGTCAGGGCGTGATCCAGCGGCCAGCGACCAGCCGGCTGCCGGTCGAGACCGGCTTGCCGGTGTCGGCGTCGCACGACAGCTTCCACAAGCCGGCGTCACAGTACGGTGGCCAGGATAACCTGAGCACGCTGGTGGACGTGGCTGTGCAGCAGAGCAGTCTGATGGTGCCCGGTCGGGAGGAGCACCTGCGCGACCTGTCCCGCTATGGCCGGCCGCCAACCCATCAAGAGCAGCAGACACAGCAGCGCGCCAGAGAGCTCAGCGCCGCGGTCCTCAACAAAGAGGTGATGGCCGCGCAGGCGCAGGCACACGTGCAGGCGCTTCGCGGCGGGCGTCCGCCCGGTAATGAAAAGGCTGGCCTAACGACTATGAGTTTGATCGAATCCATCATCAGCCGGTCCATCAACCAGGAGGCGGCGGGCAGCGGAGGTCACGCCGACCGGCCGCCCGGCGATCCGCATGCGGCCGCCTATAAGATGGCGCACAGTCCCGCCGCCAAGGACGTCATGATCGTCGACCAGCAGAACGAGCGTCGTGCCGGTGCGCGGTCTGTGCACCTGGAGCCGGCCGTGCACGACGACGGCCGACCGGCGCGCTCGGCTGCTGCTGCTGCGGCCACCGTGCGGTCCGGCCCGCTGTATGCCGGCGCACGACCCCAGGTCTACCACCAGCTGGAGCCGCACGCGCGCATGGCTATGATGATGCCGCGCGCCAGCGTGGCCGCCGTCAACCCTCTGCCGGCGCCGGTCCGACCATTGGCGCCGCCCGGCCACCAGCAGCACCTGTCGCCCGGCGAGCGCACACCGACCGCCAGCCCGCAGTTGAGCGCACAGGATGCCTACCCATACCGCTACCGCAAGCCTGCTCCGCAGCCGTCGCCGGCCGATGCCGACCGGGAACGCTATGGCCGCAACGAGGAGCGGCACATCATCCGCGTAGCACAGGCGGGCTCGCCGGAGCGCGCCGCGCTGCGGCCCGACCAGCGGCTGCCGGCCGGCCAGCCGTACCCGGTCGTGTCGGCCTCAGCGGCCTCAGCGGCGGCGGCGGCCGCGGCACGCAGCTCCATGTTCTCACTCGACTATGTCAAGCATAGGATCGCCGAGGCGATGCGCACGCCTGACACGAGCAGCGCCGCCGGCGAGCCGGCCGACCAGCGCGAGCAGCCGGCGGCGCGCGGCACGGTGCGTCCGCACAGTCCCCGCCAGCCGGCCTACGACCCGGCCAAGCGGGCGCGCCTCGAGTCCGCACCGTCGCCATCGGAGCGACCCGACGACGGCGGAAAGTCTGCCGGCGCCGACCACAAGCCGGAGCCGGCCGACGCCGACAAGGGCGCCGACCACCTGAAGATGGTGATGGCCGCCGGGTACTACCCGTACCGGCAGGTCAACGGCGGCCTGGTGCCCCCGGCTGCCGACCGGCCGGCCGCCGCCCACTTCGCCAACTCTGGCTACCAGGACATCTCGGACGACGAGTGAGGCGCGCCCGTCCTGCCGCCGCCGTCGCCGCTGATCGCCGTCCGCTGCGTGCGCGGCCCAGATGGACTACTAGCTGGCGGCCACCGCTGCTGGATGTCGGCTCAACACGCTTACTTATTTTACTTAGAGCTGACAATATATCGCTGTTGATGTATTACTGTGCGACCCAGCTGTTCAACTCTGGTCAGTTTCCGTCTGCTTTCATGTGATGTGACTGGGCCGAACAGGCACCGATCGCAGGTAATCCGTGTAGAATGTTGTAACGCTTTGTCAGCTGCATGACCATGACTTGCTCATCGTGGCTATCTTCCTCATAGCCACAATTACCTTTTATATTAAGTCCATGTACAAACGCGTGCAACTTAGTAACCTGGATTATGTTTGTCACCGTTGTTTTTGAAGTGATCCAAGTGGTGATGTTAGCTTAGTGACTACGGCGAAACGCGTTAGCGATGTGCTGTGGGTGGTAATTTCCACACCTACTGTGGGCCGAAAGGCGAACGTGATCTCTTGTTATTATTGTTGAATAAATTGTATGATAACTGGTGAAATCGGTGTTCAGGGAAGAATTGAGAGTGATGGAAGCACGAGACCAGATAGACACAAGCATACACTCAAGCATACTCGGGATGTTTTTGTATGCAGTTTCCAGTTCGTATGGGGCTACCCCTGAAATGGTGCCAGTGCGGCTGAAAGGTAGATATGAAGTTTGGTCGCGATTGAAGAATGCTTAGCCGTGTCGCATCGCGCCTGAAGTTAAAATCGCAGATTCTTATGAACTGGCCTTTTACGGTAGTGTAAGCGCGCATCTCTAGTTTATGCTTGCCTGCATGTATCACAAACTTCCTGTTGATTGTAAGTTAATTAGCGCCATTTCGTCGATATTCACCAATCGGCCGTGCGTTTGCGCCGGAACCATGTATTGGTGGCACCATCTATTGACTTGTGTGAACAACTGAAGTCTTAACCTCCAGGTTTGTGCAGTCATGTTCAAACGGGTGTGAAAGGTTTACGATGCAAATTGCCCACTTGTATTCATGTTTTTAGGCCATATTGCAACTTTTCTTCCACCTGTTCCAGCCCATGCCACCCTCAATTGAGATTGAACTCGTGTGAGGGGGGAGTGATTTTAGGGGCGTGCCGGACCATGAAGGCCATTTGCGCCGCCTTTGACATCGGTACCTAATAAGCGACTGAAAACTTCCTTAGGAGTCTGTTCGCCACTGTTGCTTTTGGTATGCTTGCATTGGCGGGCAAGGGAATGTTGACTGATAAACCCATTGAGTTATAATTTAACACGAGAAATTAGCAGCGCACCTTGGAAATGTTACAGACCCGGTACAAAGGTTTCGGAAAGAACAACATAAACTATAAGCTGTCCTTGCTGCGCGATGAAGACACTGATAGAACACAAAATTGTTGTGGTGCTTCATACAGGTTCTTGAGCATGATTGTTGGGTAAAGTAATGTCAAAACAAAACTTGGGAAAAGGAAGGAATGCATTTACCTGATTGGTCTCCGTAAGTATAAATATGGAACCATGCCGTATCAGTCCCAAGTTGGAGCCCCTAAACCCCAATTCATCACCATCAGTCCCAAGTCAGGAGGAGCAATACAATCACATTGCGTACACTTCTCACTCACCCTGCATTATGCGGCAGTTCAATATTATATCTACGGGTGTAGCTTTTCAGACAAAATGCTCGAAATCTTAAGGAGCCAAACGCCATTTTGTGGCGCATGTTCACGTGCGACGCCATGAGCTGAGGTAGAAGCCAAAGCACCTCAAAGTTCCCTGGGTCGCGGCTCACAGAACGCAATAAAAGCTTCCTACGGCGTGAACCAAATACTTAATGCGGATTTGGAAGAAGATACCCAAATTGAAAGAAGTGGTATGGATTTGCGGGTGGCAAGTTATTTGGCGCCAACAATAAAAGGTATATTCTTATTAGCCTCAAGACTTTTTCGACCACTCATACCGCCACGTGCCCAGCACCCTGTTCCTTACGAATGTTAGCTCACACAGCCCTGCGGCCATTGATGATGCGATGCCTTGCACCTCGTGAATGCTGCAGTAAGCTTACAAGAAAATGTCTGCCTTTTATGATATGCCGGCGTGAACACAAATTACGGTGTTCAGTTGTTCCGAAATGATAAACCAGGAAGAGCACCTTGCGCACAACAATTATCCTGGCATCCCGTGCTTGGCACTCATGATCCAAGTTTTGACCAATACTTCGTAAGGACTCAAAATGTAGCTAAAGTCTGCCTTAGACGGTGAGCAAATGGCATCAGCATATGCATATATGCATCATCCTGACGCCACGCACTCAATCTGTAGAGGACGGTAGGGAGAGAGCCGCCTGTTGGAGAGGATTGGAGGATCGTCTTCCCAGACGTGGTCATTATAACGACTCAAACGCTACACTGGGTCATAAGCACACCTCTTAATCTGAAAACCGGTTACAAGCCACCAGACCACGAACAATGATGTTCTGCGACAGTGAGCATGCCGACTGTGTATCGGAGAGTTGACCTCCATTGTTGTTTTTTCCCTCGCGGACCTGCCGAGCGTGCCAGGCACGGCGGCCCGCCCGTGTCGGTCCGTCCGTGTCGCCTGCGGGCAGGCGTCGGCGCGCCGCGGCCGGCAGCTCGCGGCCGCAGCCGTTGCAGGCGCCGTGTGTGGGGCGGGCTGCGGGCACGTGCCCGTTACGGCGCGGGCAGCGGCGCAGACTGATCGGACGTGTGCCGTCGGCTCCCGGCCAGCGGCCGGCCGGCCGATCATGCGTGACCGCGATCCGCATCGCCGAGCAAGTCGTGCAAGGTGCAGGTGGTAGGCCCCAGCCGTTGGGGCGCCGGGGCGCTCCACTGTCGGGGACGGCAGGGAGGCCCGGCTGTCAGGGACGGTAGGGAGACTCGGTCGTCAGGGATGATAGAGGCCCGGCCGTCAGGGAGGCAGGGCGACATAACTGTCGGCAACGGTAGAGACCCTATTGTTGAGGATGCTGGGAAGACCCACCCGACCGTCGGAGACGGCAGGGATACATAGCTGTCAGGGACGGTAGAAAGGTACGGCTGTCAGGGGCGCTTGGGAGGCCCGACTGTCACGGACAGTAGAGAGATTCAGCTGTCAGGGACGATAGGAAGATCCGACTGTCAGGGACTGTGGAGACAATATAGTAGACATGATTTTCCGAGACATTAATGAGATATGACTGTCGGAGGCAGTAGGGATACCAGACCAACAGGACGGTAAGGAGACGTGCCTCTCTGAGCCGGCAGGGAGACAGAGACAGAACTGTCTGTTCAGCGGTGTTCTGCTGGCGGTCGGACGGCAGTGACCGATCTCGGCGGCTACGGAGCCGGCTCAGGAGCTGTGTGTGACACCCTGTCACCTGCTGACGAACCCTCTCTGAGCGGCAGATAGGGAGCTGGTTCGGTAGCTGTGTGTGACACCCTGTCACTTGCTGACGAACCCTCTCTGAGCGGCAGATAGGGAGCCGGCGCAGGAGCTGTGTGTGACACCCTGTCACCTGCTGACGAACCCTCTCTGAGCGGCAGATAGGGAGCCGGTTCGGTGGCTGTGTGTGACACCCTGCCACCTGCTGACGAACCCTCTCTGAGCGGCAGATAGGGAGCTGGCTCAGGAGCTGTGTATGACACCCTGTCACTTGCTGACGAACCCTCTCTGAGCGGCAGATAGGGAGCCGGCGCAGGAGCTGTGTGTGACACCCTGTCACCTGCTGACGAACCCTCTCTGAGCGGCAGATAGGGAGCCGGTTCGGTAGCTGTGTGTGACACCCTGTCACCTGCTGACGAACCCTTTCTGAGCGGCAGATAGGGAGCCGGTTCGGTAGCTGTGTGTGACACCCTGTCACTTGCTGACGAACCCTCTCTGAGCGGCAGATAGGGAGCCGGCGCAGGAGCTGTGTGTGACACCCTGTCACCTGCTGACGAACCCTCTCTGAGCGGCAGATAGGGAGCCGGTTCGGTGGCTGTGTGTGACACCCTGCCACCTGCTGACAAACCCTTTCTGAGCGGCAGATAGGGAGCCGGTTCGGGAGCTGTGTGAGACAGTCTCTAATTGACGGACCGGACAGGCTTTGCGCCCCTGTGCGGCACGCTGCAGGCTGGACCGGCGCCGCCCCACCACACCGATCAGGGACAACGAGAGCTAGGATCCTCAACGACACCCACCAGTGGATGCTCACGAAAAACACGGTGCAGCGAAGGGAGAAGAACACAGTACAGGTCACATCAAAACAGTTCAAAGCGTGTGAACCGTGAAATGCTGGTCACGGAGGGAGACCAGGAGTCGCCGGAGGTGCCGGTCCCTTCCACATGGCAGACTGACGAAAAGGCAGAAACCAGAAATAATCGTTAGACGTGGCGAACATTGATTGACTATTTGGATTTGTTGGCGCGCCGACTACAAGGCCATTTAGCGTTCATAGGTGCCGGCCCGGCCCTGTGTAGAAGCGTGATGCGAGGAGAGGCAGAGAGGTCGGACGGTGTCGCCAGAAGTGCCGGGTGTCTGATGCGCGGAGGACAGGGCGATAACGGACCATAATTTATCAGCCAGTGTATCGAAATTTCACGTGGCGACGCGGTGAACGACCTAGGCTTCATCAACCCGACCCGGCCGCACCAACTCGTTCTGTCAGTCGCACCCGACCCGCTGCCGGAACCGGAAGACATGCTGCGTGGCGGCAAGGAGTGCGTGCTCAAGTAGGACGAGGGGAGGCGGTGCTCCGCCGTTGCTTGCTCGCATGATGCGCACAATGACGTACACACACACACACACACACACACACACACACACACAAACACACAAACACACACACACACACACAAACACACAAACACACACACACACACACACACACACACACACACACACACACACACACACACACACACACACACACACACACACAAACACACACACACACACACACACACATATATATATATATATATATATATATATATATACACATACGTGCATGTAACTATAAGTATATATACGTATATATATATATACATCGGTATATCAGAACAATATACCTCCACGTATTTCCATAAAATGCATGTATCTAGATATCACATTGTCGAAATAAAAAGACATTAATGAACAGTAGGCAGTGACGTACCTAGGATTTGGGCTAGGGGATTCACGGATTTCGAGGGGGCCACCTGCCAATTTTTTAAAAAAGATCCCGGATTTCCACCAATATTCTTTTTCTCGAAGGGGTACCTTTCATCTATATTAAAACGAAAATTAATGACCAATTTGATTGTCCTGTAATTTCCTCCTTGAATCTACCACCATCGTTTCTGAGTCACAGGATTTCACCCCTAACTCTTCTCATCCTGTTTGAAGGTTTTTCATTCCAGTTCATGATGCCCGTTCGCCGAAACTCCAACGTTCGTCCACATATACGCCCGCCTTGCGCATGCCGCGCATTCGTCACACTATCTGCGATTCTTCGATTTATGCTAGGCCTCCCACGTTTTGCTAATTGCTGTTACATGATAGTTTTGTTCGATATTTCGCGTGGGAAGTGCTTCGGATGGGATTCGCTAGAAAAATACGATCATTCAATTTGGTGATTAGTTCCCTTCTTTCCACATTTTCTAGTGGTTAAGAAACCCGGAGACCCGCTGAGCTTTGATGCATCTCATCTCTTTGGTTCAATATGCACCTAGATTGGCCACCGAACCTGGGCGCTGGTTCGGTGCTCTTTTTTGGGACCAGTTTTGTTTTACTTCGTCTACGGACGTGTTTTAAGGCTGCAGCCCATTTATGTTAGGGGCCCCGGCACACGTTTCAGGCCACGGTTCTTCGGATAGTTTTCTTTTGTGCACAGATGCTATTTTTGAGGTATCGGCGCGTTTTCGAAACTCTGGTGAGTATATTTAGTGTTCGGTCTTCTTGTTCCTTCTTTAGGACAATGTCGCTTTTTGAGGGCCCCATCTGTTTTTTAGGCTCCATGCGGTCTCATGGACCCAGTGTGCTTTCAGGGTCTCCGTTTCGTAGAGCCTCTGTGTGGTTAGTTAGATCTGCAACGCATGCTTGAAAGCCTTGCCGCTTTTTGCAAGACTAGGTTCGCTTTGGATGGCCCGGTGCATTTTCGGCCTTTCATTGTGCTCTTAGAGTCCAGCTGTGTTTATTTGGGGCCCCTGATCGCACATTTGTGGGGTCCAAGCACGATTTGTGGAGGCCCGGGATAATTTATCGGGGTCCCCGCGCGACTTTTCGGGTCCAGGCGCTTGGTTACAGGGGGATCCCAACCAGGTTTCCTGGCTCGACGCAATTTTTGGTAACTTCCTTTTAGCTTTTAAAAGTATGAGCCCCATCCTGTTTTTTTTTTCGGGCACCGGCGCCATATTTGTATGTCCGGCTGTGATTTGTTGAGCTCAGGTAGTTTTTTTTTCGGGGCCGTACGCGATTTTTGATGGCATCTGGTGGTATGTTTGGGCTCCGGAGCGATTTTCCTGGCTTGGGCATTTATCTTCTGAATCTGTCCTTATCTTGGAGAGCCTCGGGTTTATTTTTATCGAGTCCAGTTTACATTTTTGGAGCCACGCTGTGCTTGCAGAGCGGAATAGTTGATACCCGGACTCGGATTTTTAGGCTACCGACAGGAATGTTGGGTCCCGATCACGATATTTGGGGGTTTGACATGAGCTTGACATGAGGCGCGTTGCAATTAGCTGAGCCTCAGCGCGGTTTTGATGAGTTCCTGCGCAAATTTGCGGGGTCCCGGTACGGATTTTTTGTCCCCGCTATATATATTTAGAGCCTCATACGCGAATTCTGTGGGCCAAGAAGCGAATATATTGGGTCCCAGTGCTCTTTCCACTTTGGTACGCCACTGCGGCTGCTCAAGGATTTTTTTTTAGCTGATGGCACCATCCGGAGTGGAAAGGCAATTGGATAATTTTCTTTCGGGACCTGCTCTGAATTTTTCGGTGCTCGGGGCAATTTGTAGGGTCGAGTTCTAATTTTTG
Source organism: Imbricaverruca yamaguchii (assembly GCA_034440575.1). NCBI lineage: Eukaryota > Metazoa > Arthropoda > Thecostraca > Neoverrucidae > Imbricaverruca > Imbricaverruca yamaguchii. The sequence continues at coordinate 1,078,053 of JAOTOL010001489.1, read as the reverse complement.
GAAGCCCCCTGCACGACATTTGTTTGGTTCCGGTACGATTCTTCGAGCTCCCAATGCGAGTGACATTCCGGGAAGGAATTTATGTTTGGGAAGCCAGCTGCGACTTGTGGGGCTCCGGCGCCACAAGATTTTCAAGGGCAGCGATATGAAATCTTTGGCTCTAAGTACAATTTTTGGGGGGTCATTTTTGGAAGGTCCTAAAGAGACTTTGGGGACCCCGGTGTGATCTGTCGCACCGATAGCACGATTCTCAGGGGGCCGGAGATACTTTTTGATACCCCCAAGCTCAGAGTGATTTTCAAGGCTCCGAACAAAACTTTTGGAGCCCTCGTGATATTCTTTAACCCGGGCACGGCACATGGCCCTCAGTTTGATTTTCAAGAGCCTGGGTGCGAACCTTTGAGGCCCCGGCGTAATTTGCAGGGGCTCGGCCCGCCCTTTCGGGCGCCAGATAATTTTAAGGGGCCCCGGTGAGACTTCTTGTGCTTACAGCGTGATTGCCAGGGACATTTTTATCTGACATTTTGAGGCCCCAGCATGATTTTTCGGGGTCTCGGTGCGACTTTTTGTTGGCCCTAGCGGTCTTTAGGGGCCCGGTCCCATTGATGGAGACGAAACGTAATTTTTGGGGGCCCCGGAGTGATTTGTCTGGCCCCAAAGTGATTTTCAGGAGCCTTGGTGGAATGTTGTGGTCAACAGCGTATTTTTTCAGCGCCCCGCGCGGCTTTTTTGAGCCCCAATATAGTCTATATGGGCCCCGGTGCGTTGTTAAGGGGAACATTGTTGTTTCTAGGGCCCCTGTTCCACTTTTTGTGAGGCCTAGTGTCATTTTTAAGAGCCCGGGACGATTCGTTTTTGGCCCCCAATGTGATTTTCAGTAGCCTTGGTGGGACCTTTTTTAGTCCAGTGTCATTTTTAAGGCGCATGTGCGACGTTTTGAAGCCCCAGTATGATTTCTAGGGGCCCGGTGCGCTTTTTGGGGTTCAACGGTATTTTCAGGACCAACTGCCCTCTTTTTGGAGCCCCATGTTATTTTTAGGGGTCATGGAACGTTTTTATGGGCCCTAATGCGATATTCAAGGGCCTTGCTGCAATTGTGGACCCCAATATCATTTTAAGGGGCCAATGCGCGATTTTTATATCTCCCAAGGTGATTTTAAGAACCCGTTCGAATTTTTTTGGGCCCGGCATCGTTTTCAGGGCCTCCTGCGCGACTTTTGGGCCCCAGTGAGATTTTTAGGGGCCTCGTACTATCTTTGGTGCCCCCAGCGTGATGTTCAGGGGCCCCTGTGCGGCTTTTTAGGCCACCAGCGAATTTTAGGGGCCCAGTGCGCTTTTCTGTGGCCCCAGGTTGTTTTTTAGGCCACCTGGCGCAAGTTTTCCAAACCCCGGGGCGATTCCTGGGGTTCGAACAACCTCCCGGGGGAGCATGGCCCTTTAGCGCACCCCTTTGGAATGCTACCGACAATAGGAAGGTTCATTCTGTACTAATTATGGAAATTTGTCGGTTTCCAATGTTTTCCCCATGACTTGATTGATCTGGTGTCAATTGGTACCAACTGTTTGTTCGTTTTTAAAACAAGAATCCTGCGGGGTTGCTCATCGCGCCAGGCAGTTTCGCTACTTTTATTTTGGGGTCCGAGTGGTAACTCTGAGCCAGTGGGAGCAAGTGCGCTAACCTTCACCTGCCCTGAATTGTCCGGACGCAGTGAGTCGTTTAAAACGAAAATTGGCCACTGGTGATCCATACTTTAAAAACTACAGCTACTTAAACACCAAACAATTTGTCCGTCTAAAGCCAACATAAGCCAGCAGTCATAAGTCTTTCTAGCTTCATAAGTTTCATAGCCCTGACGTTGGTCCTTAGTATTCCTCACAACCATCATTAGCCATAGCGGCTCCCATTAACTCTTCGGGTGGGGGTGGGGTGGGGGGGGGCTTTTAGCCCTCAAGGGTCCTCTCAGGCTTCCAGGGACACTGACTGATTATCGACAGTTTCTGTTGTTTCAAACACATTCTAGCTCTGAGGCTGACTTTCGGTATTTTTCATCTCAATTTCCAGCCAACAGAGATGAAAAATATATCAGATGTTGTTCATTCATTAGAAGCCTCTCTCAACATTAGAATCCCAGCAGATCTCTATGACTTTCACGAGATCCTCATTATCCATCAGTGCCATCCACTGCCTTTAGAGATCCGTCGCGTTTCTGAATTGTCCTGTCTAACTCTCTTCTCGGGGGAATTTCATATCTGAGATGGGTACTAACTAGTCCTCAGTTCTTAAGGCCCTATTTCTCCTTCAGGAGCCCTTTCAAACTCAAAGAGCATCCAAGCACTTTCTGACCATCAGGTGCCCTCTTTATTCCTCAGCTATTAGGGGTCCATTCCAGCTGAGGCTTTTCTTTCCGGCTGATATGGGCATTGCAGGTTTCGGACGGGTTCTCTCGTCTTCACGGCTCTTGCCAGCCCTCAGGATGGACGTCTTTAGGTCTCAAAGGCCCTTTCAACACAAACAATTAGATGCGCTAAAATTTTCCTCGGTTATACCTTTGCCCCTCAGGGTGGTCGCCTGTAGGACCCCATAGTGCTCAATAGAAGGGTGGGTGCCCCTTCACCCCTTGGAAACTCCACTGCTTTTTAACACCCCGAACTCCTCCATGGACTTAGAGGCCCATTACGCAGCACCGGAAACCCTCCACTTCGGCTCGAATCGTCTCCGTAGCTCGGGGGAATCTTTATTTGCCTGAGGCCCGCTGACAGCTCTGAGCCCCTCTCCATCAGCGTGAACCAAAGCTATCCAATGGGTTAGCTTTGGTCCCCTCTTCAAAAACGTGGGCATACTTTGTCACACAAGGGACCCCCTGTGCGGTTTCGGCCCCCATCGGCCCAGGGGCCCTTCATGCCGGCTCTGGGCCCTCTCCGGCAGTCCGGGGTCCTCTATCGGCGCAGGGATCCTCCTTAGCGATTCAGGATCTCATCTGTCAGGCAGGAGGCCCTCTTTCAACAGCTTCGACTTCCTCCATCAGGTCTGGGGCCTGACTTGGGCCTCATCCGTCGGCTCTAGGATCCTTCCTGACGACCCGAGTTCCTCTCCGACTACCAGGGCCCCCTCCGTCGTCTCAGAGGCCCCCTTTGACGACCCAGGGCATTTTCCGACAAGCCGAAGGCCCTTTTTCAAATGGTTGGATCCTGTCTCAGGTCACGTGACCTCTCTTGGCTTGGGGTCAACCGATAGCCCAGGGGGCTTTTTATTGGCTCCGGCCTTCTCTGTCAGTCCGGAGGCCCTTTCAACTGTCCGGCCCCCTCGTCGACTTAAAAACCCTTCAAGTTAGCCCAGCCAAAAGCCCTGAATGTTTTCCTGAAGGCATTCTCCGTTTCCTCAGGACCCTCCTCATAGGCCCGGAACCATTTCCGTCAGCCTGGGGCCTTTTCCTCGCTCCAAGGCCCTATATGTCTGCACTGGCGGGCCTTTCGGACCCCCCGCACCGACGCCTTGAGGGCCCCGTCCGACCCTCCAGGTGTTTGACCCCTTCGCCCCCTCTTCCTGGCTACGCCACTGCCTGGAAGGAGCCTGTCTACGGCGCCGTCAGGTGGAGCTGTCCGGAGCCTGCGCACCGCCCTGAAGGGGATCTGACCAGGTGGACGGGGCCGGTACGGCCGTTAACGGTTCCGACAGAGCGGCTGTGCCGGCCGGTCCATGGCCGGCTAGTCGCCGCCGCAGGTGCTGACGGAGAGGAGGCTCGAGCTGTGTTCCGGCCGCGCTGGCAGCAGCGCCGACTGTGACAGCTCATTGACCGTGCGGCGGTCGGCGGCGTCCCACTGCAGCCGTGCCCCTCCGGGAGCGGATCGGTCGTGCCTGTGAGCCAGCAGCCACAGCGTCGCTGGGTTTGGCGCGGACACAGTCGTCATGACAACACCCGGTAAGGAATAACGCCGGACAGGTCATGCATATATGTGCAACTGTAAGGATGGCAGGATAATGCCTGCAGTCATTTAATTTGGGTTCGTTTATCGTGATTCAAACCGCCTATAGGGCATTGTTATATTAATATTTATAGAGGGGCACTGTCATAGCTAATATTATTTGAGGACATGTCATGATTAACCCGCACTTTGTTTAACAATGCCTTGGAATAATAAATCAGTGATAAATGTATATACCAGATGTAGTGTTTATTTAATAACTGCGCAGCCGCAATACATTCCAACACCGCATAAAAGTTGCAGCTTGGTGTAATCAGCAGCTTCTCATATATGTCTCTTCTGAATTACGTCTCAAGATATGCACGGTCAATCCTGACATTGATGCCACCATCCTGTGCGGTTTTTATTTCAGATAAAGAACACAATATCGGCAGCATAAATCCTGAACTGAGGCCATGGAATTGTAACACGCTCATCATACTTCAGCTGGTAGTTTGGTTTGGGTTCTCACGGACTCGTGATTATGATGGATAGAGGCATTCATGAACATATCACCGACTGCATCCCAAGCGACAGCCGGATGAGACCAATCAGCCGACATAAACCTCATCAGTAAAACATTGCGCAACACCATCGAACCTGGTCTAGCGGTTCGTCTTCGCCACAGCGCTCCCATAGTTATGCATGGTAATTAGCGGTGTGTGTGTGGGGGGAGGGGGGCAGATGGTTGGATGGCTACCTGTCAGCAGCCTGAGTGGCAGGGTGTATAGGGTGGTGAACTTAAGTAGTAGAGTGGCGCATCATGTCAGCCTGATAACGCCAAGGACCCAGAGCACTCCAGACGCCGGCTCTGCTAAGCTGCAGCCACGGCCACGTGTGAGTCTACTGAGGTTGGATGCGGCCCGGCTACCGCAAACTTTGTCATACCGGATGGCACGGCTACTTTAATATGCATGTAGGCAGTTGACCATTTTGACTCCAACACTGTAAAAAGAAGCTTATCCTCCCGGGTGGGGGTTCTAATCGATATGGTAAAACCAAGCTCTCTACTCCAGTTTTGTTTAAATAGGCTTTTAGGTGCAATATCGGATGCAACACGTAACATCCTTGATATCGTAGCACCATGTTTAATTTAAGAATGCATATAGTGCTATGAATAGCGAATGAATGTTAATGCGACATTTAGAGCGGGTATTTTGTAAAGGTAGGAGGGACAGGAGGTGCATCACCAGGCCTGGTGCCAAGGTGAAGAACCTGGTACCAGTGGTGGCACAGGTCACCGGTGATCACCAGTTCAGCACAGTCATAGTGCATGTATGGGTAAATAACATAGGTCCTGCTAGGAGTGAGGAGCTTCTGCGGGAGTATAGGGCCCTTCTGGCCACCCTGAAGGGTACCAATAGAGTCATTGTAACAGCAATTTTGCCTAGAGCTAGAGCCTCCCCTGAGTGGAGCTCTAGGGCACTGGCAGCTAATGCCAGGGTAGGAAAGCTCTGTCATGAGCTAGGTTTTACATTTGTAGACGAGTGGAGCAGGTTTTATGCATCGTGGGACCTCTATCAGAGGGATGGCCTGCACTTCTCTGAGATGGGGGTCCATCTCAGGTGCTAGGCAAAGTGTACGAGCATGTCCTTCAGGGAAACTAGGAAATTGGGTGGGGAGGGATGAAATTGCATTGCCAACTCAGGAATATTCCAATAGTGTCAGCCAAGGCAATAGAACCTCAAAGTCTGCAAATAGGGACAGCAGCAGTTCAAGGGGACAGAGTGATAGTTCATCTAGTGATAAAAGAACTCAGTATGAAAAAGCCAAAGGTGGTATGGAGCATTTGTTAAGTGTATGATGTTTAATGCTCAGAGTATCCGTTCAAAATTTGATGAGTTCAAGTGTTATGTTGCTGAGGAGGAACCAGATTTTGTTTGCATTACGGAGGCATGGGTCAGTGAAGGGTATTTTGGAGATAACTTGCAGGACTATGAGATCCAGGGATGCAATATGTTTTCGTGCAATAGGGGTCCAGCAATGAAAGGGGGTGGTGTAATGCTCTATATTAATAGCTTATTCAGTTCTCAAAAAGTAGCAGGTGGGGATAAAAATGTGTCTGTGGAGTCTATTTGGTTTGATGTCACTGTGGGAAAAGGCAACAGCAATACTCTTAGGATAGGAGCTTTCTACCGATCAGGAACCCTGCCACATGCTCAGCAACTGGAGCTTGACAAGGTGATTTGTGAGGAAATCAGTAGAAACTTTAAGAGGAAGTGCCTTATTCTTGGTGACTTTAATCTAAAAGGTTATGAAAATGTTGGTGTTGGCTCCCATCATGCAAAATGTTTAGGAAATACCTGGAAGAGGATCTGTTCTTACACCAGTTTGTATCGGAACCTACCAGGCACGGTTCATTCTTGGACCTTGTATTCTCGGATTTAAGTGACTTGGTTCAAGACTTGACTGTAGGCGAAACTCTGGGAAGAAGTGACCATAACATAGTTAGATTCAAGGCATATGTAGGGGAAATTGTCAAGGATAATTTGGTAAAGGTTCCAAATTTCAACAGCTAGCTAGACTAGCTTGCTAGCTAGCAGCTAGAGCAGACCTGCATGAGAGCGGCTTTAAGTGCCATCAAATGGGAAGAAGAATTCTCCAATTTAAATGCCTGTGAAATGTGGGAAAAGTTCAAATCTTACATCAAGGAAATTCAGATTAGACATGTCCCCCAAAAGCAAAGACGCAAAAGAAGGGTAGGAAAGCAAGCATGGCTTACACCAGACTTAATAAAAGCAATTAAGGCTAAGAAAACTGCATTTAGAGTCATTAAAGAAGCCTCAAATGTCGTTAATCTAAAGGCGTATCGAAAAGCTAGAGACACTGAAGCAAAAAACCAGAGCAGCAAAGCGAGCAAAAGAACTGGATTTAGCTAGAAACTGTAATGGGGACAGTAAAAAGTTCTTTAGTTTCTACAAGCTGAGTAAAGTTTCTAGCGCAATTGGTCAACTGGAAGTAAACGGGACTACATTGGGTGAGGATAGTGAGATGGTTGAGGAGCTGAGCAAGCAGTTTAAATCAGTGTTTACATTGGAAGATATGACCAATCTGCCGACCGTACACCATAGTTCAGTGACATGGGATCTGACAAATGATGTCATAAGATTTAAAGCATGATAGTGCATGTTGTTTACAATCATGGACTCAGGAAAATAAAGCCAAACAAGGCAGCAGGACCTGATGATATTTATGCTAGAGTGTTGCGGGAAACTGAAAAGGAACTGGCATTTCCACTTAGTATAATATTTTGTAGATCAGTTTCACAAAATGAAATTCCAACCGATTGGAAAAGGGCAAATGTAGTTCATATTTTCAAGAAAGGAGAAAGAGGGAAAGTTGAAAACTATAGGCCAGTAAGTCTCACATCCCTAGTCTGCAAGGTACTTGAATCAATTATCAAAGATAGAATAGTTAGTTATCTGGAAGGTAGCATATTGATTCAAGACACTCAACATGGGTTTAGAAAAGGACGATCGTGTCTCACAAACCTCTTGGACTTTTTGAACTTCGCCACAGAACAATTTGATCATGGAAATCAGGTTGATGTAGCATAGACCTTTGACAAGGTACCCCATAAACGGTTAATGATACAGCTTCAGTCCCACGGTATTGCAGGTAGCATCTTAAAATGGATAGAGTTGTGGCCTTCAGATAGACAGCAAAGACTTATGCTAAATGGTACAAAGTCATCATGGCAAAATGTTCTTAGTGGAGTCCCCCAGGGGTCAGTACTGGGGCCACTACTGTTCATTATATTTGTAAATAACATTGAAAGTGGCCTAAGCAGTAAAGTTTTGAAATTTGCGGATGATTTGAAGGTATTTAGGGCAATAACAGGTCAAGATGAGCATATCTCGCTGCAAAAAGACTTAGACGAACTTGTGAAGTGGTCCGAAGAATGGCAAATGAAATTTAATTTTGATAAGTGCAAAATCATGCATGTAGGTAAGCAGCATATGAGGGCTCCATACTTGATGGGTGGCCAAGTGCTATCAGTGACTCAACAGGAGAAGGATTTAGGTGTTATTCTAAACACAAAACTGGGGGCATCAGAACAGACCAAGGAAGCCAGGAAGAAGGCACCGATAATGCTCGGGGCAATAAATAGGAATGTATCATACAGAAGTGAGGAAGTGATCAGGAAGCTTTACTGTGCATATGTCAGGCCACATTTGGAATACTGCATCCAAGCTTGATCTCCTAGCTATGAAAAGATTGTTGGCTTTTAGAGAGAGTACAAAAGAGGGCTACAAAAATGGTTAATGGCATAAGCAACCTGGCATATGAGGAAAGATTGAAGAAATTGAATATGTTTTCACTTAGATATAGAAGGCTGAGGAGATCTCATCGAGGTCTTTAAATTTGTCCATGGTCTGGAGAGGGGATACTTTGGGGAAATGCTTGAATTGAACAGAAATGATGCAATTAGAGGTCATAAATTCAAAATTAATGTTAACCACAGCAGAACGAGGTTAAGGCAAACTTTCTTCACCAACAGGGTAGTGGAACACTGGAACCAGCTGCCAGAAAACATTGTCAGTAGCAGTACATTGAACATCTTTAAAACCAGCATAGACAATCATTATAAGAATAGAGGGCTTGCTTTTCAGTATTACAGGGAGGGCTGATTGACAGATTTGGTGGGCAACTGGTTCAATGTACAGAGTGCAACCAAGAAGGGCCCTTGTGGCTCATAGTTGCACTAATCTTTTATGTCTTGATGTCTTAATGGATACAAGTGGTGTTTCTTTTAACGTACTATGGGTGCTGTGTAAAAATGAGTGCCTTTGAGGTGCAAATATTTTAGCTTGATCCATCAAGTTCTCAATTCCATCACACTAAACTGTCATATACAAGCATCTTGCTGTTGCCATTGAGATTCGATATAGCACCAAACTATTAAATGCTGATATATGGTACCGATTTTGAAGGTACTATTGTGAAAACTAGCACCATTTCTGGGGGGATTGGGGAGTGGTGGGGTAAACGACACCTTCGAACAGTGATGAGCTCGAAGACGGTTCGGAAGTTCCCCCTTAGGAGGCGACAAGTCAGCTCTCCCTGGCTATCTCCCCGAAGCATGGCTGGCTAATCGCAACACAAAGTCAAATATTACATAGTATCGAAGTTCAGATAACTACGCAGATCGTTAGTAATGCAAATCTTCTTGTCAGTCATATCGCTTTCGAATCGCTTTTCCACTAGCCACCCTGCACCGAAATATTACATGTGTACAGCTTGTTTATATATATATATATATATATATATATATATATATATATATATATATATATATATATATATATATATATATATATACATATATATATATATGACACACATATGTTATCTAAATGTATTCCAAAACGTCGGTTGAAGACCCCCCGAGACGGGACGGGTTAAAATAAAAATTAACATATGAAATATGAAATGGACTCTTAACAAGGAAGTCAGTACAACCGTCAACCAAGTTTTCAGTCGTCCTACAAATCTGTTACCAATCTCTAATTGAATTGTGTGGTAACCCATCTCTAATTGAATTGTGATATGATGGATTTCTACATTTTTTTAAATTATTTTTTTTCCTTTAACCGCCTCAATTTATATAAAATGGTGGGAAGATATTTATCAGCGTGTGTTTCGTTCAATTCTGTGATTTACTTTCGTAGATCATCCATAGGGAAAATCTCAAATTTCAATCCGTCATTTCGTGGCTTTCTTCCAATCTACATCGGCCAGAAATGACTCAAAGGTCCCAAAATCGATGTCGAAGTTTATCTTAGAGGAATTTTCATGAAAATCGGTGCAGTAGTTACTGAGATCGCCCATCGGGCATTTTCTATTGTTGTGATTACAGCGTTTCAACGCCATTTTGTGGAAATTTAGAGACATTTGAAGGAACATTCATTACCGTTGTAGGTCAAAACCACTACATTAACTAAAAGACATTTATTATTGCACATTTCCGACATACACTTCGTAATTACTGAGATCGTCCATCGGGTAAACAAATGGGAATTATAGACCCCCTCGTTGTATGACGACTAAGGCTTGCCCGTGGACACGTGTTTGCGCCTTTGTGTCTTGACGACACAAATCTGCAATCATGGTTAATGTACCTTTGCTCGAACTTTGGAGAACACGGCCGATGTTGTCAAAGCCTGCCGATGCGCCTGCACCTTCTGGGTGATGATGTCACTGGCAATTGTCAGTGACGTCATCACGTCGACCAGACCAACTCCTCACGGAACAGAAAATATGCCCGGGGTCAAGAAAGCAGCCAGTCATGCCACGTTGGGTGGAGTGGGACGGATTCCAAGAGAAGGAACCTAATTTCGAGATGCTTTCTCCTGGGCATGGCACGGCAAGGAAGGAACAAATTACAACTCCATTGACTATATCTTACTCAGAAACGTTCCATACATAGAAACTTGACTTATCATGTTGCGGTGCAGAAGTAGTCACAGGAACAAGAGCCAGTAAATGCACTCGATTCATCACGCTGCCGAGCAGGCAAAGTGAAGTGACCCACCCCTCTGTCCTCAAACAGCTGACGGATGCCAAGCAGCACGCCAGCAGAAATTTGAAGTGTTTCCTTGTCAAATTCAAGCTAAGTTGGAATGCACATTCTCGCTCGTAGTGACATATGTGACATGACAAGCTCTACAGATCAGAAGTCTTACCCACATTTTCACAGCTCTGCCGGTGTCTGGTACCGATGTTGCGCATAACACCACGCCTCACCCCACAACGCTTGCGAACGCAGCGATGGCGGCAATTGACGCGGGAACGGCGTCGTGGCGCGGATTATTCAATTATGTTTCGAGTTTGCCGCTAATTAGCAGGTCATTGCAGCTAAAGTTTCCCGCCAAATTTACGTGCGCAATTAGCTACTTCTTGCAAGCACTCGCAACTCTTGGCATCTTGGTCTTTTGGTGTCATGCTGATAACGCTTAGCATCATTTTTTTTTTAAATTGGTACTATTTCCCTGCATACCGAACTTCAAACTGCTTGTTATTAGTATTTGCTATGCTATCATGCATTTGCTACGTTGCATGCCGTTCAAAAATAAAATGAACGTTTCGTAAAAGATGACATGATGATGTGTTCCCGCAGCTCCGAGACAGGAACGCTTAACTATTAGCATGATAATGTATCATCGGTGCTAAAAACGGCATTGAGCACCTCGTTAGCATACATTTTGCAATCATGGGAACTAAACTATTTCCAGTGTTGTTGAAACCAATTTATCAAATGTTACGTGGCGCGAACAACACGAAACGAATTTACTGAAGATGTTCACTTCTATTTGAGAACCCAATCGGAACCGAAACGGTGCGGTGGTAACCTGTCACACGGAGGTAATACTGGCAGAACACTGGCACGTGTTCACCGTTTGCATTATGACCGAGGTAACCGGCAACCGCCTACACGTCCATGGTCTATATTTATCAGCTTTATATATATATATATATATACACATTATGTATATGGATGGATTCCAGTATTATGCGTCACATCATGTCATGTAAATATCAAACCATGATCATGACCTCGCACGCCCATGACCTTCACGACGTGCATGACCTCGCACAAAACCATACTTTAATGCTGCATGCCCTGATTTGAAATATATAACTTGAGCTGAGCTAGTAGCCTGAATCGATCCATCTAACTATCTCATGTGGGCCAACTGGCCCGAAAGCTCTCTATATTTTACTGAAATAATCCTAAAGCCACTGCATAAACGCTACTTTCCTTACCCAGACATGCAGCTATCAATATGACCCGAAGTCATTTATTTTCGTTACGTATTAGTTACACGATCTGACGTTTATGACAGTCATGTTCGTACCTGAGCCAATTTTTAGTTTTGGGTCGCCCATTTTCGGCCGGGTCCATCATGCACCACATGCTGAGGAACTTTGCTCAACATTAGTTACATGTTGAGCCGTATTGTCGTCATGGAGGCAATGGATACATCCATGATCTAGTACTCCTGCTCCTGATGATAAACACTGCGCTACATGGTGCAGGTGCTATGGACGAGATTTCCTTCTTTACTGCTGTGCTCATGCTAAGTGCTCTCCGATAAGTACAATAAACACTTTTCGTTCGCAAATATTCTTTGGAAATGTAATGATCCAAGCGTTATTTCTGGGCACGTGGGTTTCATCAGTATTGGAGATAGTTGTCCGAGAGAAGAGCACATCGCGGGAAAGTTCAACGCGAACCCAACTTACAGAATGTGAGTAGTTGAGGATCGCCGAGTAACAGCGAACATTGTCAGTTGCCATGGCAGCGAGTAGTCGAGGATCGCCGAGTAACAGCGAACATTGTCAGTTGCCATGGCAGCGAGTAGTCGAGGATCGCCGAGTAACAGCGAGCCTCGCCAGTTGCCATGACAGCCGCTCTTTTCCCGGTCACATCTGCACCAGTACATCCGAACCGCAAGCCGCGAGTATCGCGATCCTGTTCCGTACGCCACCACAGACCGGCCGCCCGCACGGTCAATGCCAACTCCAGCAGTACGACACGAGTCGCGGCCCGTACAAGGCTGTGACCGGCAGCACAGGTCGCTCTCACGACCGGCAGATGGTATTGCGCTCGCGTGACCCTCGCCATCCACCGTCAGATGGATGTCTGGTCCACGAGGTGCAGACCAGATCCGGCACAGGTCATGGGCCGTCTCAAGGGTCACCGCGACAGGTCTGGCACGGGTCACGTGTTATCTCAAGAATCACTTGAGACAGGTTTGGCCGCAGCTGTGCAAGGGGGCAGTCCGCGACAGGATCCAACCACATCGTCAGGCTGTGTGGTTGGAAACGCGACGTGCATTCACTGCACACCGCGCATGCTAATACATCAGCAAGTGCATTTCCATGCATGCAAGATAGCTCGAATTTCAAAGGCGCAAAAAGGCGCATCAACGTGCATGACTGTATTCTAAACCTATTTTTATCTCCCAAAGTAATTGCTTCTTGGAAAGTATATTATGTGTACATACCATGTCTACCACTTCCCCAACGAGTCTAACTGAATCAACACATGGCTGTTGGCCCGGTATCTAGTAGAAATCAGATTCCACATATCCTCCCAGCCTATGTCTTACCAGGTGTCCTGCAGAATTATGCAGCAGCTGTCGTGCCTATGTAATATGCCATGTGTGGTTCAGTCGAGGCCAGTGACCTGTAACTATCACACGGCAATACAAAGCACACAGTTACGGCCCACAAGGTGCTATTGTTCACCGACACGGAGAGGGCAAAGCCTCCGACTGGGACGCCACCGGTCGGAGGTTGGAGAATCTCAGGCTCCGGCTGGGACGCCACCGGTCGGAGGTTGGAGATCCTCAGGTTCCGGCTGGGTCGCCACCGGTCGGAGGCTGGAGATTCGCAGGCTCCGGCTGGGACTCCACCGGTCGGAGGTTGGAGATCCTCAGGTTCCGGCTGGGTCGCCATCGGTCGGAGGTTGGAGATCCTCAGGCCCCGGCTGGGACTCCACCGGTCGGAGGTTGGAGATCCTCAGGCCCCGGCTGGGACGCCACCGGTCGGAGGTTGGAGAGACTGTATGTACTAGTTGGTTGGATATTTGGGCTTAAGGGCGGATAGACTGCGTTGGCTACACAGCGCGACCGTAAGTACTAGTACTGTAAAAACAAGTACTACTTTAAGTTATTGCAACTTCAGAAGAAAGTCGGGAAAACGTTGCAAACACTGAGAAAAACGTGAGAAGCGTATATATTCTCTGAGAATGGCAGACGCTCTCAATTTTCTCCATTCAAATCAGACCACACAAAACGAACACTTGATGAGCTTGATTCGAGGATGCAGCCTCGAATAAAGCTCATGATTGCGGTTCAGGTTCGCTTTAGCAGGCTCAGTTTCCTCTGAATGTGCTCCTGCCCCTCTGGTCATGTTCAGGCCCCTCTGGTCATGCCCAGGCCCGTCTGAATGTGTCCAGGCCCCTTCGGTCGAGTTTAGACCTCTCCGGATGGATTCAGACCTTTCTGAGCGTGTTCAGGCCCTGCGGGAGGACTTCAGACCTCTGAGTGTGTTCAGACCCATGTGGTTGTGTTCAGGCCTCCTGGTCAGGTTTAGAGCTCTGTGGTCGGGTCCGGCCCTCTGGCCGGGTTCAGGCCCTCTGGGCAGGCTCAGATTCGCCAGAGTCGCGGTGGAGTCGGTCTGGCGCGGCCGGCCCGCCAGCGCACATTCTCGGCGTCAGGTCAGCCGTGTCAGACGTATTGGGACGTCAGCTGAGACTCGTGGGCCGATTATCGGGCCGACGGCCATCTGGCGTCCGGCGCACTCGCTGAGGCGTGTCGGCACGGCTTCCGCGGGCCTCGAGCGGCCGGTGGCGACCAGGAGCCGACGACCGTCCCGGCCGCTCAGTGGGGACCAGGAGCCGACGACCGTCCCGGCCGCTCAGTGGCGACCAGGAGCCGCCGACCGTCCCAGCCGCTCAGTGGCGACCAGGAGCCGCCGACCGTCCCAGCCGCTCAGTGGCGACCAGGAGCCGCCGACCGTCCCGGCCGCTCAGTGGCGACCAGGAGCCGCCGACCGTCCCGGCCGCTCAGTGGCGACCAGGAGCCGCCGACCGTCCCAGCCGCTCAGTGGCGACCAGGGCCACCGACCGTCCCAGCCGCTCAGTGGCGGCCAGGAGCCGCCGACCGTCCCGGCCGCTCAGTGGCGACCAGGAGTCGCCGACCGTACCAGCCGCCCAGTGGCGACCAGGAGCCGCCAACCGTCCCGGCCGCTCAGTGGCGACCAGGAGCCGCCGACCGTACCAGCCGCCCAGTGGCGACCAGGGCCGCCGACCGTCCCTGTTACGGCCGCCACCAGGCGGTGTGCTGGACATACACGGCTCACTGCTGGACATGCACGGTATACCGCCGCCACACGGTATACTGACGCCACAAGGTATACCGCCGCCACACGGTATACCGCCGCCACACGGTATACTGACGCCACACGGTATACAGCCGCCACACGGTATGCTGGCGCCACACGACATACCGGACCTACGTCGCAAGTCGCCGCTACACGACAAGCTGGATATACACGGCATACTGGATGTGCACGGCAAGTCGCTGCTGCACGGCATGCTGGTTGCACATGGGATACCGCCACTACAATGTATGCTACACATGGCATACCGCCGCTGGCATGCTGCATATGAAGGACAAGTCGCCGCTACAGGCTATCTGGATATAGACAAGTCGCCGCTACCAGTCATGCACACGTCATGCCGAGTGTAAAGCAAGCTGCGGCCCGGCCATCAACCTCCACAGACCAGCCGCCAGGGCCTGTGTCACTACAGACCTGCCTCCAGCGCACCACAGACTAGTCCCCAGAGCCGGTGTCGCCACATATCTGTCTCTAACACATCACACACGAGTCTCCAGAACCGGTGTCGCTACAGACCTGTCTCTAACACATCACACACGAGTCTCCAGAACCGGTGTCGCTACAGACCTGTCTCTAACACATCACACACGAGTCTCCAGAACCGGTGTCGCTACAGATCTGTCTCCAGCGCACCACATACTAGTGCTCAAACCGGTGCCCTCACAGACCTGTCTCACACTATCTGCCCATGTCAGCCTGAACCACAATATCTACCCGTGTCAGCTCCCCCGACACGCTGAGCTGTTCCGTGGCGCTCACTATGAGGTCCATTGGACCCCACCATCTGCCCGTGTCAGCTGGGCCACACCATCTGCCCGTGTCAGCTGGACCACACTAGCTGCCCGTGTCAGCTGGGCCACACTATCTGCCCGTGTCAGCTGGACCACACCATCTGCCCGTGTCAGCTGGGCCACACTATCTGCCCGTGTCAGCTGGACCACACTATCTGCCCGTGTCAGCTGGACCACACCATCTGCCCGTGTCAGCTGGACCACACTACCTGCCCGTGTCAGCTGGACCACACTATCTGCCCGTGTCAGCTGGACCACACTACTGCCCGTGTCAGCTGGGCCACACTATCTGCCCGTGTCAGCTGGACCACACTATCTGCCCGTGTCAGCTGGACCACACTATCTGCCCGTGTCAGCTGGACCACACTATCTGCCCGTGTCAGCTGAACCTGGGGACCACACCATCTGCCCGTGTCAGCTGGGCCACACTATCTGCCCGTGTCAGCTGGACCACTACTCCCTTGTGCACCATCTGCCCGTGTCAGCTGGGCCATACTACCCCGTGTCAGCTGGACCACACTATCTGCCCGTGTCAGCTGGGCCACACTATCTGCCCGTGTCAGCTGGACCACACTATCTGCCCGTGTCAGCTGGACCACACTATCTGCCCGTGTCAGCTGGACCACACTATCTGCCCGTGTCAGCTGGACCACACTATCTGCCCGTGTCCGCTGGACCACACTATCTGCCCGTGTCCGCTGGACCACACTATCTGCCCGTGTCAGCTGGACCACACTACCTGCCCGTGTCAGCTGGACCACACTACCTGCCCGTGTCAGCTGGACCACACTACCTGCCCGTGTCAGCTGGACCACACTATCTGCCCGTGTCAGCTGGACCACACTAGCTGCCCGTGTCAGCTGGACCACACTATCTGCCCGTGTCAGCTGGACCACACTATCTGCCCGTGTCAGCTGGACCACACTATCTGCCCGTGTCAGCTGGACCACACTATCTGCCCGTGTCAGCTGGACCACACCATCTGCCCGTGTCAGCTGGACCACACTACCTGCCCGTGTCAGCTGGACCACACTACCTGCCCGTGTCCACTGGACCCCACCATCTGCCCGTGTCAGCTGGACCACACTATCTGCCCGTGTCAGCTGGACCACACTAGCTGCCCGTGCCAGCTGGTCCACACTATCTGCCCGTGTCCGCTGGACCACACTATCTGCCCGTGTTTAAATCAATTTGCTTCTTCTCTGGCGACAACCCAGAATAAAAACATACTTCCTCCTGTATCAGGCCTACTCCCATCCCGTGCAAAACACCTGACTGCGCGGGAAGTTAGGACTGTTCCCAAGGCAATGGAAAAGCCTAGTGTGGGTCTCATGCGGCTCCCTAGCCGTGGTGATTTTAAGTAATATATATATATATATATATATATATATATATATATATATATATATATATATATATATATATATGATGGAACAGAAAGGTAATAATATGTAGGGTTGGTATCATTAGCGGACCTAAGGCGATAGCACGAATTTTTCCACCCCATTCATTTTTCACGATTGATTACAAACTTTACTTCCTCAATTCCCATTGATCTCTCTGGTAGCAAGGATAAAAGTATAATACATGCCCCGGGCGCCCAAAAGAGAAATACTTTGAAGACAATTACAGATATTAAACATTTTGTTCCGTTGAATTAAAAAGTCCGCTCATCCAAAATTAACATTCTGGAATCATTATGACATGGCGGCACGATCTCCATCGCGCGCTGCCGAAAGCGACACCTGTTCCGTTCTTCCGCGCCGGCACTTGTCGATGACGAACCGCTTCGCCATCTGGGCGTTACGTCATTGACCTTTTCCTCGTGACTGCGAATCACGACATCCGACTAACGGCATACTGGCGCTATTGAACGGCCTTACCCCGCCAGCTGGATAACCGGCTCGACCAGATCTCCAGCTGTCAGGCGACAAAGGCTAACAGCCGCAGCTGCTGCCAGTTCTAGCTGGGCTGGCACACCTTCCGCTCGTGATACATCACGCGGTGCGGCTGTTCTGTTCCGCTGGGGTCTGGGCCGTCGTCGGACACCGTCGCGTCAGCAGGGCCAGTCGGCGCTTCGAGGCTCGACGCGCCAGATGACGCCCACAGAGGACGGTCTGTGTCCAGGAGTCCACAGGAGTCCTGATCGCGTCCTGATCGCGTCCGGACGGCAGACGGACGGCGGACGGCGGCCGCGCCCGTGTCGCGTTCCTATTCCGGCCGGGTCGGGTCGGCTGTGGCGCGGGCGGCAGCCGGCCGGCCGTAATCCGGGTCACCGGTGAACAAGAAGTTGGCCGCCGCCGACCAGTCGCCGAGAGCACACTCCGCCGACATCTCACCGGCATCTCACCGCACCGGCGTGACCTACTGAAGTCGGCAATACGTGCCGCACGTGACACAAAACGGCCGCAACTCTCTCGGCTCGGCGTGGCAAGCGGCTTCAAGTATTGCGAGCACGCAACACAGCACAAAACAGCCGCAACTCTCTCGGCACACGTCACGCAGCTTTAACCATTGCGAGCACTCGGCGACCCATGGGTTCTGATTGATGCCCAAGATGAGCTACTGACTTACAGAGCCGTTGAGTGGATGTTCTTCTCATAGCGGCGCCATGTCAATGACTACAGAGGCATGGGGGAAAGTTTGCACTCTGGTGGGTGCTCATTCAGTACGCCAGTGGCTTCCCATTCAGCGTGTCAATATATCAGGCTCGGTGACCCGAATCGCACCGGGCGAGCCTCGCCTTCAGCTCTGCTGACGCCGTGCGTCATGTTTCAGGCCTGCTGACGATGTTGGTTCTGCTGATGGCCCACCCCAGCTGGGCTGCGGTTCGACAGCAGGCTCGACGCTCCCTGTCTGACAGGTGAGATACACCGTCCCATGGCCATCCGTAGCTGACAGGTCACACCTCTGTTCCCGGCTCCCTCTGGACGACGAGTCGGTCAGATTACACCTGTTCCCCATGCCACCTCTGGCTAATAACCACACCTCTGCCTTAGGCCGCCTTGGCTGATAGCAGCGCCTCTGCTCCAGGCCACCTCTGGCTGACAGGTCAGACAACACATCACATCTCTGTCTCAAGCTGCCTATGGGTGATAGCTACACCTCTGTCTCAGGTTTCCTCTGGCTTATAGTCCCACCTCTGCTGTCCCAGGCCACCTCTGACTGATAGGTCAGACAAAACATCACACCTCTGTCCCAAGCTGCCTCTTGCTGATAGCCACACCTCTGTCTCAGGCAACCCCCGGCCGACAGGTCAGACAACACGTCACACTTCTGTCTCTCAAGCTTCCTCTGGCTGATAGCCACACCTCTGTCCAAGGCCACCCCTGGCCGACAGGTCAGAGAACACGTCACACTTCTGTCTCAGACTTCCTCTGGCTGATAGCCACACCCCTGTCTCACATTTCCTCTGGCTGATAGACACTCCTCTGTCCCAGGCCACCCCTGGGCGACAGGTCAGACAACACACAAACACCTCTGTCCCAAGCTTCATCTGGCTGTTAGCCACATTTCTGTCCCAGGCTACCCCTGGCCAACAAGTCAGACAACACGTCACACTTCTGTCTCAGGCCACCCATATCGGTTGTCAATGTGGTGCCGCGGCCACGGGGAACGTCCAGTCACATGGGCCTGGGCGTTGCGCCGCTTCTCGCCGCCGCGCGGCAACACGGCCGCGCCGTTACCAGCAGGATGGACGGCGCTGGAGTGCGGCGGAGTGCGATGAAGTGCGGAGCGGTACTGACAAATGGAGTGCGGTGTCTCAGGCGTGCCCGTGCCAACAGCGCCGGCCCCGAGTCCTCGGTGGCGCGGGACCGTGGGACAATCTCGGTTCGTAGTGGCCGACGGCGCGCGTCCCGGTACCGTCAATTTCACCCACCGCCGACCACGCGGCACTCGACCAGGCACCGCTCTGTCGGTCGGCACGTCAGACCTCGCTAGACACGACTAGCCGCCGGCGAGTTGTTCGACCGTCGCCGACTGTGACCTGACGTGTGCGGTGTGTTTCAGACTGGCCGACCAGCAGTGGCCGCTCGACGAGCGGTCGCAGGCGCCGCCGCTGTTCCGCTACTACGTGCTGGGTCGACAGGGCGAGGTGGAGCGCACCTTCCTCTCGCCGCACGACTTCGCCGCGCTGCCGCCCGGCCGCCACCGGGAGGCGCTAAGCGGCGCGCCCGCGTCCGGCGGCCGGCCACAGCTGGACAGCGTGGTGGCCACCATCGGCACCATCGTCAACGCCGAGGCGGCCGCCATGGGCGAGCGGCGTCACAACGCCGTCACCCTCTACCCGGAGACGCCGGAGAGCCGATACCCGGACCAGGAGACGGAGGAGAGCCGGTACCCAGACCAGGAGACGGAGGAGAGCCGATACCCAGACCAGGAGACCCAGGGGAGCCGCTACCCAGATGCAGAGGACACATGGTCCCCGAACTCAGACCTAGGGACACAGGACATCCAGTACCTGGACCCAGAAACACAGGACAACCCGCATTCGGAGCTGGGCCCGATGCAGCGGGTCCGGTATCACCATTCAGGGGTACGGTATCCGATCCCGGTTTCGATAGTGCAGGAGGGCCAATACCTCAGCCACCCGGAGACGGAGAATGGTGATTCTTCACCGTTGCCAATGCCTACCTATGGATCCGAAGAACGGGGTCCCGTCACAGAGGGATTGGCAGAAACAAATGCAGAATCTCAACAACAGCCCGAAGGGATTCATTCTGAAGAGTTGCCAGCTCTATCCGAGATTGCCGGCCATGGCATTGAAGGCCCACTTTATGTGCCAGATTCCGAGGACCCATCCTACCCATCGGAAGTGGACTCGGAGGAACCAGTCCACATGCTGGACTTCTTCCCATCAACTCCCGCCGAGTATGAGTCAGTGGCACCGGGCTCGGGTCCGGCAGTGCTGCCGAGCGCCCTTCGGCCGGCCGAGATGGCGCTGCTGTCGCGACACAACGTGCAGCTAGTCTCCGACCCTGAGGTCGCCATGATGACCGAGATGCCGCTGGGCAAGGTGGCGTACCTGCAGGCCGACGTGCCCGACCTGATGTCGGCGGCGGGCGAGCACGTCGGCTACAGGGTGGCGGCGGCGCGCCGCCCGCCACCTGCCAGTCGCTGGACGCGGCCGGAGATGCCCGTCGGCGTGCGGCCGTTCTCCGCCGCCGAGTTGCTGCAGCTGCTGCCGGCCGACGGGCCCGAGCCGTACCTGTACGAGTCGATCTCCTCCCGCTTGATACCGGGTCTGCACGGCGGCGCGGTCGGCGCAGACGCGGCCGCCGTCCCGTCCGCCGTCCCGTTCACCGCCGATCAGCAGCAGGCCGGCCAGGCGCAGTCCGCCGCGCTGATCAACCGACAGACGCTCAGCCCCGACCACCAGCAGACGATGAAGAACCTGATGCACTTCTTGATGGACCAGAGCAGACCCAACAGCATGTCCACAGAAATTCTGGCGGAAAATGGCAACGTTCCTCCAGAGAATGCAAATGAAAACTCATTCGAAACCGGCGCCCCAATTGCTCTTCCGGTTGGTACGGACAGCTTCGCATCGTCTGAAGGATCCAAGCCCCCGACCGCCGCTTCGGACTCCTGGACCGCGCCGGAGGTAGCGTCGGCCGCCACATCATCTTCAGACGAGCAGCTCTCTCTGGAACCGGACGACCTCATCCTCGTGCCCTCCCAAGACAGTCCCAAGACCGACAGCAGGCTTAAGGTCGGGCCCGCAGACCGGCCTGGGGAGCTGGAGGTCAGGCCCTCAGACCGGCCTGAGGAGCTGGAGGTCAGGCCCGAGGTCGGGTCCCGCAGACCGGCCTGGAGGAGCTGGAGGGCAGCGGCGCCGGCCCCGAGTCGCCCGGTGCGCAGTCGGAGCCGCCTGCCACGCTCACCTTCACGCTGTCGAGCCTGTTCCGGCCGGGAATGCAGGCGAACGGCGGCCACAAGCTGGCGGCGTCGGCCGCGGGCGGCTCTGGACATATCCTCGACGGCTGGACGCCGGCCCCGCCGCACGACCACTGGCAGCGCATCGACGCCCTGGCTCTGGCCGAAGCTGACTCGGAGTACGAGGCGCGGGTCGAGCCGGCGGCAGTTCAGACGGAGCGCGTCGTCGTCGGGGAAGATCACGGGGGACACCAGGGGACGAGTTCTGGGGGTGCTGGTTCGGACGAACAGCAAACAGCCGGCACTCAAGGCGCCCATCACGGAGACCATGACGGAGATCACAAAGAGGCTCAGGGAGAAGATCAGGACGAGCACCACGGTGCGCATCACGGGGAGGATCATGGAGATGGTCACGGTGAACATCACGGCGAGGATCACGGAGGCCACGGTGAACATCACGGAGGGGACCACGGAGATGATCACGTTGAACATCACGGAGGGGACCACGAAGAGCATCACGGGGCACATCACGGCGGCCATCACCACGGAGGCCACGCTCCGGCTGAGAACAGTGTTTCGCTGCTACAGCCGGCCGAGGGAAGCTTAGGCCTGGAGGATAGTCTGGACTCTCTGGACGAAGAAACCAAGACATTCGTGAGCAACAACAACCGTCTGGCGCTGTCGATACACCGCACCCTAGCGCCCGATTACCCTAAACAGAATATGGTGTTATCCCCGCTAGGTGTCGCCAGCAGTTTATCAATGCTGTTTCTGGGGTCGCGCGGCGACACTGCCGACGAGCTGGATGGACTTCTCAAGCTGGACTCGATGACGTCCTTCAACCCTCATGTGGGATTCTTCAAGTTCATACGGTACATCAACGAGGATAGAAGTCCGCACAAAACAGGAATCTGCAACATACTCTACAAACAAGTGGTGGGTTATTTTGTGTTGTGCTTGTCGCGATCCGGTAACTTTATGTACTTAACTACATGATGAACTAACCGTAGATTACATTGCAATGCACTAAACAATGTTGCATTAACATTTGGCCGTACGTATGCAGGAAGAAATATGGGGATCGTCATTACTTACTGTCACTCGCTATCCTGCAGATGATGCTGACGATGCTCATGCACGTACGAAACCGCCGAATGCGAATAATGCAAAGATGTCATGTGCTTGAAGACACGAGACACAAACGCTTACTTATAGCTCTGTGTTGCAGGACAAGGGCGAAATGTTCAGCGGGTACCACTCGCTGATCCATCGATTCTACCGACCTGTGATCAAAGCCTACGTAAGTTCCGTCCGCCTTCACAGCACGCCAGCGCAGTAAGACCCCGCCGTCGTTACTGCGGCGTGGCGCGTGGAACTGGTGGCGAGGGCCGTGGACGACCAACAAACCCCTTGTTGTAGTATTGCACATAGATAATACCCACATTTTTTAGTCTCGCACTCATCAAATAATGGCGACAGCCACTGGTTCCAGCCTGCATGTCGTATCATGCAAGTACCAGTCCAGGCCGTCACAGGAGCAGTCCACATGGTAGCTTCACGCGGGGAGCAGAACTCCCCAGCTCCTGCCCACGAAACATGAATTACCCGGGTCGGTGTGTGCCTGGCTCGGCGCCGAGTTCCTGTGGCGTGTTCCGGCATGTTGGCGCGGTTGATGCGCTGTGTGATGGCCGACACATCTCGACCGCCGCTGACGACAGACCTGACTGGCCAGGTGGACCTGGCGACTGTCGTGGTCCGGCGAGACGTCAACCGGTGCATGTCCCAGGCGACAGACGGCCAGGTCAGCAACTTCGTCACCGACTCCAAGCACATACCAGGCGTGGCTCCCTCCTTAGCGACTGCTACCGCCACCTTCTTCAATGTAAGTCACTGCTGAGCCTTCACGTGCTTCAAACGCTTCATCCTTTGCGCCAAGGAAGTGTTCCAGTTCCCTATCGTGCATTTGATTTGATGCGAATGACCATTAAGATCTGAGCTTGATATTGCTGCCTTCTGAGCTCGCACTTGGCTGTGGTGCTGGTCCGGTGATTTTAAGTGGACATCCGGAGTGGCTTGGCACGGAGGTGCTGCCACGCAATCATCCGCCACATACGCAGGTTCTAGCCGTCTGCACCTTCAGATCACCGTCTTATAACACAGCTTTATGGAACATACGTTGATTTCACCAGAGTCCTTGCAACGGACCGCCTTGTCTCACAAGATATCGCACGCCGACCCGACGTCACGCCCTTTCCACCAGGCTACCCTGTCGCCGTCGCTGGACGTGCAGCCGGTGGACATGCCGTTCCTGAGGTTCCCGTCGGCGCAGCGGCAGGTGGTGGGCACGGCCGGCCTGCGGGTGCGCGGTCTGATGTCGGCCGGCTACAGCGCCGAGCTGGACTGCACCGTGGCGGCGCTGCCCTACAGCGGCGGCCAGCTGCAGCTGGTGCTGCTGCTGCCCGGCACCGCGCCGCGCTTCAACGTCAACGGCCTGGCCGATTTCGAGTCGCGGCTGACGGCCGACAGGTGGCAGCAGGTGGTGCGCGCCGCCACGCCGCAGCCGCTCGAGGTGATAGTGCCGATCGTGGGGCACTGGACGGCGGCCGACCTGCGGCCGGCGCTGCGCCGGCTCGGCGTCAGCGCCGTCTCGGAGCCGCAGCGCGCCGACTTCTCCGGCGTCAACGGCATACGCGACCTGACGCTGGGCGGCCTCCTGCAGCTGACCGAGTTCCACCTGGGGGACAGCGCCGTCCTGCACCGGGGATTCGCGCATCACGGCGCCGACGGGGGCCACGGGGGTCATGGCCATCACGGAGCCCACGCAAACCACGGGGGTCATGGCGATCACGGCGAGAGTGTGGATCACGGCGGCCATGCGGGACACGAGAGCCACACAGACCACGGCCAGCACACGAAGCACGCAGACCATTCGGACGTCGGCGCGCAAGTGTCGGCGAGGTCCGCGAGGTCGGTCAACTCGCTGTGGGTCGTGGGGGGCGCGCGCCTGCCGTGGGAACGGGTGACCAGTGTCGGCCAGCGGCCGGTCGAGTCGCCACCGCCCCAGCTGCGAGGCCCGGTCGCCACGATCAAGTTCGAGCGGGCCTTCATGTACGCGGTGCGACACACAGCGACCGGTGCCATTCTGCTGACGGGACGCTTCCTGGACCCGCAGAGCTTCGTTTGAGCCGCGCCCACAGACATCTAGTGAACAGCAGAGCAACTAGTGACGTGCTTCGCTGCCACCGGGCGAGCGGTCGCGAAGCAACAGGGCGGACATAACCCCACATACTCTGTAGGCATCCTGTCGGACAGCCGATATCACCAACAGCCAGCGGAGGTGGTCGAACAAAGGTGACCAGCAACTGACAAAGCGCTGTGCATAATGGGCGCTGACATTTTTACCCGTCGGATGCCCGCATCGAGCTGGATAATTGGTATGCAATTCGTCTACGTGAAGAAGGAACCATTTAGAGAGCATGGCGTGGAATGTGAGCATCGAACGGCTGGACTTGCAAGCATTATAATTTAGACACGCAGGGACCTGCTTTGCCAATATGTGAACAAATGTGTAACTCCCAGAATGCATGATCAGCAGCAGTAATTGGTGTTCAATCATCTGCAGCTTCACCCAGCAGTTGACGTGTACACAGCCCACCGCGACCTGTGAGTACTCGGCGATGAGCTGTTGAAATGTGCTTTGTTGCTATTTATTATTAGTATGCGTTACATAGGTGTGCGTATTGAATGTTCAGAGTATCAATTCGAGGTTTAAGTGGTGTTCTGGATCTTATACATTATTATTGCTACATAATACATCCTACAACATATCACCATGTGTTGCGCCCCATCATGAGATGCTCATAGCCAATAGCCGTTGTGGTTCAAGTACGTTTTTTTTTGCTTGAACGCATGATGCATTTCCGCAACACGCCGCTGAATGGCTTCGTAATACTCCAGTTTGTAACAAAATTGTACAAACCAGAATATCTGCTGCGCGAATGTGCTGAAATCACTGACGAACACCGCATGCAGAGCTCATGTGTTTCCACAGTGGGAGTCGTCACCACGTCCCACGAAACCCCATGCAAGATAGAATTACGTCTATGGCATTGCATGGATGTAATGGACCCAAGAACCCGCTCGCCTTTCCCTCCCCTCATATGGAATACGTCGAGATGCTCACGGCTGCGATTCACATCATTTACTGCAGGGGGCTCCATGATTAGATCCAAGGAAAGGCCGATTGACGTCTCAATTCATGTATTTAGCAACACGCCGGTAGACGGACAACAGCTGCTAGACCGGCGGCCGGCCGGGCATAGTCAGGTCTCACTGACAACACAATACCGGCGGACCAAAACACCAGCCGACGGCCGGCCAGTCAGGTCTGACTGTCAGCACAACACCAGCGGACCATAACACCGGCGGGCATAGTCACGTCTGACTGTCAACACAATAGCAGCGAACCATAACACCGGCGGCCGGCCGGCTAGTCAGGTCTGACTGTCAAAACAACACCAGCGGACCATAACACCAGCGTACGGCCGGCTAATCAGGTCTAACTGTCAACACAACACTGGCGAGCGTAGTCAGGTCTGGCTCTCAACACAACACCAGCGGACCATAACACTGGCGGGCGTAGTCAGGTCTGGCTGTCAACACAACACCAGCGGACCATAACACTGGCGGGCGTAGTCAGGTCTGGCTGTCAACACACCAGCGGACCATAACACCGGCTGGCGTAGTCAGGTCTGGTTGTCGACACAACACCAGCGGACCATAACACCGGCGGGCAGTCAGGTCTGGCTGTCAGCACATCATCGGCGGGACATAGCCAGGCCTTGCTGTTGGCACAACACTGGAGGATATCATGGTACAGCTAGGCCTAAGTGTCTTGTCATCTAAGTTAACCCGATCATCAGCAACAACCACGCAACCATCCACGCCACAGCAGCGCCCAATTGGACTGATTCCGTGGATTGTGAACTATTGCAACCGTGGACCAGCAAACGCTTCATCAGTGGACGTGACTGAGAGCCGTCACTCAAGGCTGAAAAAACACAAGCCGCCTTCAGTTAACACGGACTTCGCTTTGCTGGACGAGATCAACGCTAAAGGCAGTAGTTTTAAGTGTTTCATTATACTTGCGGTCAGAACCCTGGAGATTCACGTAAAAACTACGGCCGGGATCAATCCGATGGGCGCTCCGGGGCCTTTCATCGGCGCTCACAACACGCTCTCCAACGCACGCATCTGGCTTCTCAGCTGGCATCTTCCGAGACTGGACGCACCCTGCCCTGGCATTATGCACCCTGACGCCGTGAGCAATTATTCTCCTCGCAATCGAGTGGACCGACCGCAAAACGTTTTGTACTTCTCGAGCCGAACAACGAACTGAAACGGTCATTCACGACCTGACTTAATCACAAACTAAAACGCTAGTGGACATCCTTCGTCTTACCAGCACACATGAAACAACCCGCACACATACTACCCTGTCTCGGCCCCCTAGCCAAACCCGTTATCAGTCATCTCACCAGCGTACATGAAGCAATCCAAGTTACCAGGTAAGCGGCACATGTCCACGTCCCCCCAATCCAAGGTGCCAGGTAGGGGGCACGTGTCCACGCCGAAGACCCGGTCACAGTCCTGTTACCCCGCTTCCGGCCCCTCAGCCAGCTTACCAGCATCGCACCAAGCTCCAACACACATCACCACGACACACATCTGTGCAGAAGAGCCGCCTCAGAACAGCTCACTCAAGCAGCTGAAAAATACTCCCATACAAGAAATAAAACACGCCTCACTCGCGCAGCAGCCACTCAGCCTCCTCGGGGTATTCCTCTGCAGGGGATAGTCACTGCGCCCCCCCTCGGGCTACGGCGTCGGCCAGGACGGCGGCCAGACGGCCGGTGTCGGTTGGCACGGGGCGCCGTTCAGTAGGACAGCGGGAAGTCGTCGCCCCTGTCCTTGATCCGGCCACCGTCGCCCTCCGACACGAACCTCTTCCGGCCCCTGCAGCACGGGCGGCACGTGAGCGGCACGAGGTGGTACGTGGCCGTCCCGAGGCGACACGCGAGCGGCGCCGGGTTACGTGTGAGCGGCGCCGGGTTACGTGTGAGCGGCACCCAGAGCACGTGACAGCACGGGGGTTACATGAATGAAGCGACATCTCTGAAAACACGTGCTGCAGACACTAGATGTTCGCTGAATGGTGTCTGTAAACCATGCATTCTTGTGCAAGTTTCAGTTCATATTGAGAAGTCTCATGAAGTGTCAGCAGTATATGAAGTAAGCCGATGAAATGGGTGTAGTCTTTGATGGCCACGCTGAGACGCTGACATGGATAGCCAGTAAGAGATTGCTCTGCTATGATGTTATGATGCTTATGATATCTATGCATTGTGTTAAATAATCACTAACTACAAACAAAATATATGCTCTAGTGCCCACATCACATAATAATCCATTGTCAACCAGCAATGCCTCAAAGCCTGTCACATCGGGAAGAAATCACTGAACGCTGTCACAACGAAATAGCTTTTTTATAACAAATCTCATACCGCCTATATGAACATATATCGTTAATACCAAGTATGATAGCTCTGGAAGCAAATTTTCATCGTTTAAAAACGACTATTTGGTCTCAATAGCACATCAAATTTTCACACTTCATGGTGATGTACCCGCAATAACAATTCCGTTATGAACGCAGCGAATACAAAATATCCGGAGCATTCATACCAGAAATATACGCAAACGATGATTGGGACAATTACAAGATGCCAAATAGCATGTCAAAACACACCTTGGTCGATGCTTGACAGGACAACCGGAAACTAACCGGAAGAACTCGAACTCGACGCACTCGGGTTAGTCACTGACCAACAGACTGATACACACATTAGAGTACCGCTACACTGGCGCCACTGGGCGGCGCACCGCTCCCACCTGACGGGCAGCTTCCTCTTGGTGTCCGAGCTGATGATGCCGCACTCGAAGGCGAGCGCCACCAGCCGCTCCACCAGCGCGTGCGCGTTCGGCACGTCCAGCTGGATGTCGGCCAGGCCCTCGTAGACGCGAGCGAAGCCCTCGTCCATCTGGTTGGGACTGAGCACGCACGCGTCGAACATGGCCTTGAGCACGCGCACCAGCTGCCGGATCGACTTGTCATCGGACCGCTCCACGGCCATCGTCACCGCCTCGTACACCAGCTCGTGGTGGAAGTGCGGCACTTCCAGCTCCTTCAGACACCTGCCGCGCCGAGCCCGGCGTTGTCAGCCGCCTCCAGACACATCACGTCACCCGGTGGGGGAGCTAGTTAGCACGCCTGGCAGCTGGCAGATGTTGGATGCAGGCCGAGCAGCCGAGACGCTTATTGGAATAGCAAGACGTCATCAACGCGAATAGCAGGTGACACCTGAGAATCTGCCGCAGTGACTGATTTTACTAGACATCTACCCCCATATCACAGTACAGCACCCTCATTAAACATTTAAGGCTCCCGACACCATGCCTGCCGAACCGAACCGACATCATTTACCAGTCCGCAAACCCACTCTCACAATGCCCCAGACTTCTTCGTGAGTGCCTAACACAGTACCTGATGGCCTCGTCAACGTCGTCGGACTCCAGGAACTCCTTGAGCAGCAGCGTCATCTGGTTGATGAGCGAGCGGACGGGTCGACGCGCGCCGCCGCAGCCCCACACGTTGTCCAGCAGCACCATGCCGTACTTCATCTTGACCAGCACGTCGGCGTGGTCCAGCGCCTGACTATGGCACAGCAGGACACAGCAAGGCTCACAGCGGCACATGGCAGCACGAAGCAATACAGCACGGGTTACAGCGATAGATGATGTTGTATGGCCATCCACCAACAATGCATGACTACAAAATGTCCGCCTTGTGACCACAATAGGCAATGCTTTCTGATCATGAACCCGGCGCTCAACCTTGCCCTTGTGGCCTGTCATGTACTTGTATGACCAGACGACACTCGATCTTGCCCCTGTGACCGGTAAGGTACTCACATGGCCAGACGACACTCGATCTTGCCCTTGTGGCCGGTCAGGTAGGCGGGCGGCAGACAGTCGTCGGCGACACAGCGGGCCATGAAGTTGCCCAGGATGGTAGGCGCCTCCGGACAGTCTAGCGCCAGGTCGGGCAGCGCGCCCAGCAGCGTGTCGAAACCTGCGGCGGTACACCACTTCAGTCCCGCCTGACGAGGTCGGGTCGGTGACCTGGGGTCTGCCGCGAGCTCATGATTAACTCGCGAGAGACGAAGATGAACGTGGGCATCATAGGCATATACCAGGGCACCCTCATAAAACAAGAGTGAGCAAGACATTCTACTCTATATAGATATCGATTTGGGTCAGACGGTCACCTCAGTAGATGTGAAACTAAACTCTGTAGACGTTGGTCCTGGTAAGATTCCCACAACTGCAGTCGTGACACATCTGCAGATGTTGATCTGCCTAAGATGTCCAGGTCTGCAGCTGTGATACTCACCTCTGCAGATGTCCGTTTGGGTGAAACACTCCTGGTAGAGGTCCGAGATCAGTACGGACGTCATCTCTCGGTGCGATGGTTTGTGCTCCATCGCCATCTCGATCATGGTAACCACAATCTGCAGTCATGAAGGCGGGCTCAAATCGATTCTCGTTCTTAATGTGCCAACCACAATGTGTCGTCATGATCTCAGGCCACCTCCTACTCTCAGTATGGTAACCACAATCCGCCGTCATGATCCAGGGCTCATGCCTAAATCCAATTCTTAGTATAGTAAACACAATCTGCCCCGTCATGATCCCAGGCGCTTCATGTCTTGATGAATGAAGTGGGGTTGAAGACAACGTACATTACACCCACTGAATCATACGAATAGCTATTGCTATGCTAATGCAAAAGCTACAGGTAGATTCATTAGAGCGAAAACATATTGTGTATACCCAAGGTACAATTAATGCGCTGCGTTCTGGGGAATCGGTGCAAAATGTAGTCTTCAGTCTGTTAAGGGGGTTTGCCATTCGCATGAATTCTTGTAAAATACCGAACTGTTAATATTAACAAAGTCTGATTTCTCTTATTCATCCGTACGTCCCCGAAGTTCTTCGGTGCCTGCTGCACAACTCATTTCATTTCAACACGGCGCGTTCATTAAGAGTCAGGGTACCAGTGGACATATACAATGTATCAATACGTGTAGTACGAAGAAGAGGCCAGGTGGCTCGGCAATTTGAGAATAAAATCAGCCTCTCGAATTCATGGCGATTAACCCGAAACTGCATGCTGCTCGCTGATGTGCCTCGCAATGGCTTCGAGCAGGGACCACTTCCTGGACACAAGGAAACACTGACTCATACATGATGCGATTTGTACATTTGCGTGATCAATCCCAGACGAAGGCGTTTCCGGCAAACTGAGCGCACGCACGGACGGATCAGTGATAGAGTGAGATAACGGAATGGCTCAGAAGGGGATCGGAGTGGTCGGATGAGCGGTTGAGAGGTCGGGTGAGGGAACGCGTGGTAGTCGGGTGAGGGAACGAGTGGTGGTCGGGTGAGGGAACGAGTGGCGGCCGGGTGAGGGAACGAGTGGTGGTCGGGCGATGGAACGAGTGGTGGTCGGGCGAGGGAACGAGTGGTGGCCGGGTGAGGGAACGAGTGGTGGTCGGGTGAGGGAGCGAGTGGTGGTCGGGTGAGGGAGCGAGTGGTGGTCGGGTGAGGGAACGAGTGGTGGTCGGGCGAGGGAGCGAGTGGTGGTCGGGTGAGGGAACGAGTGGTGGTCGGGCGAGGGAGCGAGTGGTGGTCGGGTGAGGGAACGAGTGGTGGTCGGGCGAGGGAACGAGTGGTGGTCGGGTGAGGGAACGAGTGGTGGTCGGGTGAGGGAACGAGTGGTGGTCGGGCGAGGGAACGAGTGGTGGTCGGGCGAGGGAACGAGTGGTGGTCAGGCGAGGGAACGAGTAGTGGTCGGGTGAGGGAACGAGTGGTGGTCGAGTAAGAAATCAAGGTGGCCGAGTGGGGTAAATATAGATAGGATGATGTATTGGGTGGTGGGGTGAGGGATCGAGTGGTCGGGTGAGAAATCGAGTGGTCAGGTGAGGATGGAGTGACCCGGTGAGGGTGGTGTGACCGGATGAGGGTGGTGTGACCGGATGAGGGTCAAGTGACCAGGTAAGTGGCCAGCGTGACTGGATGATGGATTAGTCGTCGTGTGAGCGATCTGAATGGCCTGACAAAGGACCAGTGTTGCAGCCAAGGCAGCCGCAGCGCCAGCCGAGCAGGGTGTGCCCGTTGGCCCCAGAGACCTGCCGCCGGCCTGACACTGGCGACCTTTGACCCGTCACCTTGAGCCGGACTGTGTCGATCACGCGTAACCTTTCGATGGTGGCCACAGCCACTCGCGGGTGTCAGCCGTGTGATCTGCACACTGCAGAACGGCGGCACGGGACCCACACAGGTCGGCACCGTCAGTGGAGGAGCTGACAGTGACTCTATGCCGCCAACCTGATCCACCCAGAGCCAGTGTGTTGAATTGAATGAATTGAATGAATTCCTGAAACACAAATGCCGCTCTCAAAATGGACTGAATGCATTCCATGAAGACTGCAGTTCCTCACACGGGCCACGCCGTCGCTGTGTTGTTGTTCCGAACACCTGGTCGCACTGGTGACAGCCTCGGTCAGATGCCCTCCGGCCAGATGCCTTGCCAACTCTAGATAGCGCGCCAGCTGATGCAACAGCTGCGGATGACGCAATTTCCAATGCAGGGGAAGCGTATCCGCCCGATTGCGACTAGAAGTAGTGTTGGCGAGGACCCGGGATTCGACGTCGGCAGCGCGTCGGCAGATACGCTTCGAACACCAAGGGCGATGGTGACAGCGGAGGGAAAACGCTGCAGCCCGGTGGTGCAAACCCATTTACATCCCAAATTGCCACGCTTGGATGGAAATGACAACCACGGGATAGCGATTTTCCACCCTTGCTACTCCTGTTTAAATTTTGCACCAAGGTTCCCAATTAAACAAAATGCGGAACAAAAGCAAGGTAAAATGCGTGCTTGAGTCAAAATCAGCGCTGGTACTACTGGATAGCTATGGACATGAGCACAGAGAGTAGCAGTTAATACATGAGCCCTTCTTGCACACTGTAGCCTGATACAGGATTACATAAAAAGTCGCCACACAGCCCTGGTCGCGTGGGCTATCGGCCGGTAAGGGTGGTAGCGTGCCAGAAAGGATCATCCGACTACTTTTGCCATCCGGAGCATGCATCCGGTAACGCCCAGGATTTCCAACCTTGGGCAAAATGCCAAGGACATTTGCAGATTACCTTAGAGCATTATCTAGATTGCACTAAATTTGCCTTACAGTGGTTGCCTTGCACTAAATATTGTTACTTTTCAATGCTTGTAATCACAACTTTACGCTCTCCTACTGCGGATAATTTTCTCATTCATTGGATTGGATTGTGGCTTTACGACACACTAAGCAACTGAGGTCATATGGCGTCGCCTGCTTTTCACCTTGGCAGGAAGGGCTGGGATCGCAGAGAATCGAACGCCGTACCTCTGGAGTGCCAGACACCCAGCTTAACCACTGAGCTACCGACGCTCTAATTTTACGCTCAAAACAATCTCAGAACTTCTAAACTCCCTGTCCTGCAATGTTCTTATCTGAAAGGAGAATAGCACAAACATGAACGTTTTCAGTTTCAACCACACTTCCTTCTTCGTTCGATACACCAAGGGTGACTGCATAGAGTCGGCGTACCTAACAGGCGTACCTGCATAGTGTCGGGGTACCTCACAAGTATTAGCGCTGCATAGTGTCGGGGTATTCCACAGGCACAGCGGCATAGTGTCGGGTACCTCACATGTAGTAGCACTGCAGTGTCGGGGTACCTCACGGGTAGTAGCATTGCACAGTGTCCTGGTAAGATGCATGCAGCAGCGCTGTATAGTGCTGGAACACCGCAGAGTAGCTGTGCACTACACAGCTCCTGCCCGCCATGTCCCCGACAGCACAGTGTGCAGTATAGTGCACCCCGACACTGCACGGTGTGCAGCGGCGTGACACCTGACAAACGGCGGCGCTGTGCACGTTAGGACAGCCGTCAGCTGGCTGCCGGGTCAGGGTACCTGTCAGATATGGCGCCGTGTGATGACCAGGCGGCAGGCAGCAGGCGGTGCGGTCCGGCTGCTGACTGGTCACCACAGTGCGGGTCCTGACTTGTGTCCAGAACACGCCGCACGGTTACGCAGGGAGCCGCTCCGTTTACCTGCGACGGGGGCGGCGCGGGGCGGGATGAGGGCCCGGCAGCATCAGGCGGCGACTGCAGGCGACAGGCACCGGCGTCACGTGGCAGATGGACACGTGTGCCAGGCACCACGTACCAGATAGCGGCTGTGCATGTTGATGGCCCGCCAGTTGTCGGTAAGCGCGGCGTCCACCTCGGCGGTGTCGCCGTGGTCGAAGTACTCGAGCATCAGGCTGTTGGTCAGCTTCTGTGGGGGACGGTCGGCCGTCGCTGGTGACGCCGCCGGCAGGCAGACGTGCAGTACCGACACCACGGGCGGAAACATGGCACTGCTCTGGACGTTTGCCATCCAGAACGCCACCCTTCCCAGAACACTATTCACTGCTTTTTTACAAAACAAAATGAATGAAATTGTTTGAATGACGTTTGACGAACATGCCGAAAACTGACTGGGAAGTACACAAATAAATGTGATGTCAGAAAGGGAAACAAAAACATCCTATCGTGGGAATAAAAAAAAACTGTCTTCCCAAAACTCCGAAGGATAAATCCAACCGTGTTCAATATTTGAGACCACTGCTGCATTGGTACCGCGGCCAGGTGGGCGACGGCGCAGCTGTATTCCGCACATTTCACAAACAAACGTGCGCAAAGTCGGACTACTTTCAGGGCAAAAACAAAACGAAACAGTAGCAATGTTCTCCCACGCACATGCATTAAAAAAAAGAATTGCCACTCCGCCTCGAAATCTTCCAGCATCGCCCAGCAATGTGTCCGGCATCTCAGCGGAAGCTATTTAATACATCACAGCTTGGTAAATCGACTGGTTGTGCTTGTTTTTCTGCAAGACATGTGCTCATTTTGGGGGTAGATAATAAAACCAATGCTCAGCAGGTGATGCAGTTGCATCCATTCGGATTGCATGATCGCCCGTGTACGGAATTTCGCCATCTACGCCTATAAAGCGCTGGGAATGTTCTCCACACCACCACTAGCATTTCCAAATCAAACGGACAGAGCTAGCGATATGGAAAAAAGTGTGCTACACGTCACGACAGTTCGCAATTGATACCAGATATCTGTACTTTGGGTCTTCGAGTGACCTGCCAGTTCACAATAAGGTCAATGTTTCGAGAAAAAATGGAAGATTTATTTCATTTGTTGCCTGTATGAAAAGAGCACTATATATGCGTTTGAAATATTCACTATGCTATTCACCAATGTATTTGAATAATAACCAAGTAGGATTTGTTGTAATCCACCCCCATAGGTAAGAAGTCAAATGAGGTCAGTGTTGACCTCAATTTAGAAGGTTCCAAAATGGTACCCGAAAGTACTATTTTGTAATATTCAGTATTCAAAATAAACGCCTTTTTTCAATCGTCCAAATTAACCTGAATGCAACTGCTAACCTGGTCGTCTGCTTTGACCTAGGGTTACCTTGGAAAATACATGACCTATAAACATAGGTCATCTGAATTGCCATCACCCTAATACACGCATCATTGGTGATTTTGGAGCAATAATTGAGATTAATTGCGGAAAATTCGCGACTTGAGCCAAAACAGCGTGACATGTTCCGTCCTATGACGTTATACGTGAAGGACTTGAAACATCTTCACTTATATAGCAATATGGTCGACAAAGGACGCCCTATAACCCATACCAAGCAAAATCGAGGTACCGCGCGTCGTTCTGAGATCGCTAAAAACCGTATCGGGGTGGGGGAGGATTGAAACTATGCTGCACGAGCGGGGGTAAATATATTTGAAATCAAAGTACTTTCGAAGCAAAAACCCGCAAGCCGCAAAACCTAATTTTGGTAAAGAGGAATTTTGATAATACACGTATTATAACACATATTTTGATAATACGCCGGAAGTTCCATTAATCCTTTCCCGAAAGCCACGGAAACCATTTTTCATCCTAAACCATCAATGCAATATAACTAAGACCATCAAACATAAGGCTAGCAATGACAATTGTGCCATTTAATAGCCAAATACCCATGAATGCAAAACTCTTCCCTCATTCTGGAAACATTGGTTCCGGTATGCCAAGTAACGCGTTGAAACGCACTCCTCAAAGCAAACCTAGCAAGGCCTCAGCTCTTCATGTACCACCAACAAGCCACCGTTCCTTCAACAAGTCATGACAAGGCTAACGTATGCACATCGCACCAGGTTACTTTTAATAATTAACGGAACATTTGTCCTACAGCTGATTGGCCGATGGGCCGATGGTGGTGTCTGATATGTCTGTGACATTAACAATAAATCAGCATCCAAGAAAATCTAATGCAATAATTACCAAGCCCATCAGAGGTCCAACCAAACAAAATATCGCGGCGACGGAATAAAAGCTCCTGATCATTGATTTACTCTTATTTTTGGAGTGCTACGACAGCATCTCAACAGTCGACCATCTCATCCATTTGTAAAACCGTCAACAGGTCTAATTTCAGACAGATGCTGGCAACCCATCCTCCCCATGAACAAACATACCGTTTGGCAGCCATATTGACTGTCGCTTTACGAAGCACCTTCGGAGAGCGCTGGTTACGAGGGGTGAGATTGCAGCCGACTTTTGTCCATTATCGGGGCGTCTATTGTCATGTAAGTCACCCACCGCCAGAGCCACGCTATCATCAGCCATGGGAAAACATCTGCCACCAAATGTAGGGCGCATAGTTCATACATCTTTAGAATAGGATTCGGAGCTATGCCTATCATTTTTAATGTAATTTAACGGGGGGGGGGGGCGCAGTGAGGAAATTTGGTCGGAGGGGGCATTTTGTTCCGGGAGAGCGCCATTCATTTTCGTTTTTCATGCTTTGAAAACCCACTGACCGGGGGACGGCATTCGTGCTTTCTGTACGAGCGCCGTTTTCCAGTAAAAATGGCGTCACATCTAAATTGATTGAAGGCACATTCTCGTTACTCGCCCCTGGGCCCTCCAGTAACGTAACCCGCGACGTAAAGGCAGGCACATGGAGCTTCGCTGTGTGTGTATGTGTCTGTGTGTGGGGAGAGGGGGGGGGGGCGAATCATTCGCTCCGAGGATAAAAACTAAAACTATGAACTTGAAATTCATAAGCGTCATGTGAAAAGCAGGGTTACCATTTGGTGGGCGTACGCAGGACTTGAAGTGCTTGTGAAATCTTTGACAGGGTGCTAATATTCAAGTAGCCAGAGATATTCAGAGCTGTTACGTATTAAGTACACATTTTATGATTGGCTGCCATGTTCATTCATACCAAGTTAGTCGCATTTTACGTTTGCGACACATACATTCTGACTCTTGCTGTTTCGTGACAGTGTATCGCATTGTATCACTGCATCAGTGACAAATTGGAGATCATGCGGACTCTGGATTTGACTCAATGGCTATGTCTACGTTAGCGTACCAGGTATGGTGTATAACCTCAAGTGGCCCCGTAATTGTGTACGCTACTTTTAAATTCATGGAACACCCCCGCCTGAAGCAACCCCAATGTACGTCTTCGTCCTCAGTTTATGAAAATGTGTTTAACCTTACTTTGTTGGGTATCATTAAGTGGGCATTGCAATTATATATCCAGGTGAAAGATGGCCGGATTAGGGGTCATTAAGAAAGGTATGCCCTCATCACAAGATGTGACAATAATGTTCATTGCGAAGTTGACTTGACATCCAGCTACTGAGTGAGGCTTACGATTTTATTTTGTATTATTAGGATAAGTAAAATTTCACCCAACATATTGCTGATACATTGGGAGAATATCAGTCAGACTTCGAAGTCATGAGCAATGAAATGAATTATCGGTAATCACATTTGAATTGACCTGGGTCAATAGACTGACATACCCTGGGGAAGATATATCGTATGATGGGAACTGGAGGTCAAGCAGCCGTCCGCCGCAGTTCTATTCGCAGGCTATTCCAGAAAAAAAGCAGGACAGATGATCGTACTCATAACGGTGCGGATTAGACATTGACGGTGATGCCATTGCGTGGAAGAAATGGATTTAAAATGGCATGCAACCTCCCCACGCACCATTCCGGATTTGCTTCGTATGTCTTTGACGTCAATATTGGCTTTTGGGCCATCACGTAAGGCCCACATCATTGTGCCATCACGCAACACTGCTCATAAACGTCACGATAGGCCTTTAAGCCTGCACCGAGTTTGGTATACTAACGCGTGCGATAGCGTGTGGGGAGGGGGATCTCGACTTGCTACGATATCAGAATCCAACAAACGGATTAGAAGCATGCCACTAGCATTGCATCTCTACGTTTCGCTTAGCACCAATAAATACCTGTGGACTTGCGTTAGGTGACCTATGACGTTATAAATCGGATTGAATACAGACATTTCATTGATAGCCTTACGCATACCTAGACCGAATAATTGAAGTCGCCGAGCTTCGAACGAACACAAAATGGCTACTCCTATTCCTGCAAACAACTCAAGTGGCCACACCACCATCTTCTACAAAGATAGCAAACAGCAGACGGCTACGACACACACAATGGCCACACTTACAGTATACTCGAGGACGATGTCGTGTGACCTGTGTCGGGGCCGCACGGCCGGGAGTGCGCCCGCCCACCTTGATCTCCTCCTCGGAGAGCTCCACGGTGACCGACTCCAGCTTCACGCCGCCCTCCATCGAGTCCGAGTCGTAGTTGGGGTCGTTGGCGTCCACGGCCGACGCCGGGCCCTCCAGTTCGGAGCCAGGCCTGCCCCAGACGCCCTTGCCGCCGGCGCCGCCTGTCGGCCGGCGGCGGCAGGTCAGGCCACACGGAGACCGTGACCTCGGGGTCAGCCGGCTACGGCCAGTACAACAGCACGTGAGACATCGCGGGTGGCCGAGCAATGTCGGCGCATCGGCCCAGTAGCAGGCGATGTGGCACAAACGGAAATACGTGGGGGCGTGTGGGGGGGGCGAAGTTTGAACTCCAATGAATGAGGCACATCCAGGAAACATCTAGAACTGGAATGCGATATTGATAACGGACAATCGGTGATTGAGTGGTGATGGTCGGCCATGCGTGAATATTTGCCACCAGTGCCAGGGTGCTGGAGGCTAAAAAAACAAACATTTTGAAGTGATAATGACGATAGGGTACTTACAGGTTACTAGGCATCAATATGCCACATACATAATCACCTCTTCACACACTCAAATTGTGCCCCTAATCATTCAAACTTGATATCCCTAAGGATTGCACATTAACCAATTTACGACTGTCCAAATAAAACTTGAAATTTGTTTCTATTCAGTGGATAGGAAATTAACTGTAGATGTGGAGGGCCAGGGCGACTGTTACGAGTGTTAAACAAGAAAATGGTGGTTTGGTTTGTTGCTGGGCACCTAATAATAACCAAACAACATATTTTTATGCATGAAGCTGAATGTTGATGAACCAAGAGTGCTGTAGAAATATATATATATATATATATATATATATATATATATATATATATATATATATATATATATATATAAAGCATACATTTGACAAAGTATAATTGATCAGCATTAATGTTACACGAGCTCACCTTTCTTCGGAAGTCCTCTTCCCCAGGCACTTCTGGATCGTCTGCTATTCTTGGATAACTTAGAGGGAGTCTTGGTGGGCTCAGGCTCAGATATAGAAATTGATCTGACTCTCTTAGATTTTACTTTTAAGTGAGGCAGCTTTTCCTTCATGCAACTCGTTCGTTGAATGGCTGAGGCCTGAGCAGAGCTGTTCACGTTGAGCGAGTCTCCGCTCGCCTTGGGGTCAGACTCCATTCTCAGTTTGAATGGGATGATGCACTGGTTCTCTCCAGATCTCTGAAACAAGCATCAGTCAGTGCATTCCATCAGAATACCCAGCAGTAGCTGCTGGTGCCAGAAAGCTATCATAATGAGCAGGAATAGTCATTCATTGTTCTCCGGAGCCTAAATCATTCGATCGGAGTTACTTTATGCTGCAGGATGAACTTATTTATTTTCTTTGCTTTGAATATGCAACTAAGATCAGCAAAATTTGACAAAAATGTTCCATTATTAACTGAGTGTATGATACTAACTCATGCCTCTCAGCATTGTATCACACTCTCTATGGCTGATTTCCTCAATGATAGAGCTCATCTATTGCAGCAAACCTGAATGCAAGCCCACATATGAC
Source organism: Imbricaverruca yamaguchii (assembly GCA_034440575.1). NCBI lineage: Eukaryota > Metazoa > Arthropoda > Thecostraca > Neoverrucidae > Imbricaverruca > Imbricaverruca yamaguchii. Next base: position 1,038,089 of record JAOTOL010001489.1, on the reverse strand, counting down.
CCATCCTGTGAAGAACAAGCATCCACATACACATGCAAATGTGTGATCCTGGGATTAAAATGGATGAGCACCCCCATTGGTTCCCCTCTTTGGGATTAAAATGGAGGCAATGAGCCCCACACTTGTTATAAATTAGCACGGGTGGCCTTCATTTTACAGTAAGTTAAATATTAATAAAAGTCATAAAAGTCATAAAGTCATAAAATGTTAAGGCTTAATAAGGGCCACAAGGGCCCATCTGGGTCAAGCCTGTCTAGAAGATATTAGAAAGTACATGTTCACACCTATCAATTCCAAACCCATGCAATCCCTCCACCTGTGCCACCACAGCCAATCTCATCAGTATGACATCGCAAAGGAAGTTGCCAAATCCACTGCTAGGTACACCCCATAACATAATACTAGCATAATGTTATACCCTATATAGCTAGTGAAAATACTCAATATCCCATGCATCACAAGTTAGAATTCAAAAACAACATTTTCCTGTCTAAAAAATTTATCCACCCTACTTTTAAAGACATTCAATGAGGGACTCCCCACTGCATCAGCAGGCAGCCTATTCCATTGGTCAACAACCCTTTGACTGAAGACCTGTTGTCGTTTAACTGTCCTGCACCTCATTTTGTCTAACCTGAATTGATGACCCCTATGGGATACTCTAAACTGCAGAGCATCATTCAAATTGACCTGATCTAGCCCTCTAACAATTTTGTACATTTCAATCATGTCTCCCCTTAATCTCCTATACTTGAGTGAGTACATATCTAATGCATTAAGCCTTTCTCCATATTCTAAGTTACTTAATCCACTGACGAGTCTAGTGGCTTTGCGCTGGACTCTTTCTAACATATCTATATCCTTTTCTAGGTAGGGGCTCCATGCTTGTACAGAGTACTCCAAGTGGGGCCGCACATATGCTAAGTACAGCTTTTTCATGACTTCCCTGCTCTTATATTTCACACTTCTATTTATGAGTCCCAGCATTCTGAGTGCCCTATTTCTAGCTGAGATACATTGTTTTTCTGCTTTAAGGTCTTTTGAGACCAACACACCTAAGTCCCTTTCCTCTTCAATAACATCCAGTTCCCTCCCTCCCATTTTATAACTGAATGTCTCGCCTGCAGACCCTATATGCATAACCTTACACTTATCATAGTTGAAAGTCATCTGCCATTGATCAGCCCACTCTTTTAGGTCGTCCAAATCTAGTTGAATATTACTAGATTGATCTCTGCTGTTAGCCACTCCTACCAGCTTGATGTCATCAGCAAATTTGAACACTCTATTCCTCAGCCCTACTTCAATGTTGTTCACAAAGATGATAAAGAGGAGGGGCCCTAGAACAGAGCCCTGTGGCACTCCACTCAGAACATCTTTCCAACCAGATTTACATCCATTCAATACTACCCTTTGTTTCCTTCCCTGCAACCATGCTTCAATCCAATGTAGAACTTTTCCTACAATCCCATGTTGTTGTAATTGATGAATTAACCTTCCATGTGGAACTTTATCAAAAGCTTTGCTAAAGTCCAAGTACACAACATCCATCCTGCTTTCATTGTCTACTTCTTTGGTAACATACTCAATGAACTCCAATAGGTTAGTTAAACAAGACCTTTGAGATCGAAATCCATGTTGAGTATCCCTTAAAAGGTTGTGCCTATCAAGATGAATCTGAACATTCTGTTTAACCAGCTTTTCTAGTACTTTGCAAACTAATGAGGTCAAACTGACTGGCCTGTAGTTTCCTACACTCTTCCTATTTCCCTTTTTGAAAATTGGTACTACACTTGCATTTCTCCAATCTTCAGGTACTTCTGAATACTCCATAGATCGCCTGAAAATGATACCTAGGGGAGTTGCTAAAGCTTTAGCACACTCTACTAGGATCCTAGCATATATTTCATCTGGTCCGGAAGCTTTATTAGGTTTTATATTCTGCAACTGCTTCTCTACAGCTTCTGTAGTTATTGTAAGATCCTCCAGCATATCACCTGCCATGGCATGGCCTACAGATGTTCCTATTGTACCAGAATTATCTTTAGTGAAGACTGATGAGAATTGCTTGCTTAGGGATTCCACAATGTCGCAATCATCAACCACTATTTCCCCATCTACCTCCAGTGGTCCTACACTACACTTTTTAGCCTTAAATTTATAGAAGCTAAAGAATCTCTTAGCATTACCTGCTGAACATTCTCGAGCAAAGTTGATTTCAGCAAGTCTTTTAGATGCTCTAACACACCTCCTAACTTTATTTCTAGCTATTCTATATGATTCTAGGTTTAACCCAGAGTTAGTATCTTTTAGTTTCTTGAATGCTTGTTTCTTTGAGTCCAGTAATTGCTTAACTTCCCTAGTCAGCCACGAAGGGTGCTTAACCCTGTTTGATCTAATTTGCCTACTGGGAATGAACCTATCCTGACCCTGAAATAGCTTATCTTTTATCATTGTCCACATTTCATAAGCATCTAAGCCATTCAATATGACTTCCCAATTAATTTCACTTAGGAAGCTCCTGAACTCACTGTAATTCCCTTTTGTAAAATTTGGAATCAATGTTCTGTTGGTTGCTACCCTTCCAACATATAATGAGAAGCGTATAATGTTGTGATCACTATTACCAAAGGTCTCTCCTACGTTAACATTTTGCACAAAATTTTCCTCATTAGTAAGCACTAGATCTAATATTTTATTTTCCCTTGTAGGCTCGTGTATCATTTGAAAGAAGAAATTGTCCTCAAAACAAGCCATGAAACATCTTTCTGATTTGCTTACACCTATTGTTTTGTTTGCCAATCCTGCTATGTTGAAATCCCCCAACAAAATAGTTTTCTCCTGTACTCTCCTACTTATCTCTTCCTGCATCAGCCTGTCAGTGTTTTCATTCTGGTCTGGAGGTCTATAGAATGCCCCAATCCTAAATTTTGTTCCATTCTTCAGAATTATATCTAACCACAAAGATTCTACTCCTGCACTATGTACTCCATCCTCTATGGAATGACATTTCATTACTTGCCTAACATACAAGAGAATGCCACCTCCTATCCTTGCCTCTCTTTGATAGGCATGCATGTTGTAGCCTGTCAATTCAAATTCTTGCAAGTTGTCTCCAAACATGCTTTCGTTAACCCATGCTTCTGTTATGCACACCAAATCTAGCTGTTCAGACAACATATATGCATGCAGTTCCCCAATTTTGTTCCTAACACTTCTGGCATTGACATAAAAACATGATAAATTATTCCTTCCATTGCTTGCTATGCTTCTCTCTTTATCAGCTACATCCCCCCATGTCCTGCCTAGTTTCCCTGTTTCCTGTTGAGAGCCTCCTCATACCTATTGCTGAGCAATTCCACTCCTCTCTTGCTCAGATATAATCCATCTAAAGCAAACATCTCCGTCCTCCCCCAAAACTCCCCCCACAAATCCAAGAACTGCACCCCAAGCTCCTTACAAATGTTGGCCACCCTGGTATTGAGCCCAATGGCCCTCGAATACCACTCCATGCTTGCATGGACCATAGGGAGGATGGATGTCACCACTCCTCTTTTCCTACTTCCTGCTAAACTACCTATCAAAGCCCTATAGGCTTTCATTGTTTCCTCTGTATTATTTTTTCCTACATCGTTAACTCCAACCTGCACAATTACCGTTGCACCCTTTCCACTTCCCCTCATTACTCCCTCCAGCCTATCCCTAACATCTTTCACCTGCGCTCCCGGGTAGCAAACACGCATCCGTCTGCTGGGGTTCTTGCTACAAAATGTTCGATCCATGTACCGAACCCTGGAATCCCCTATGACTAAAACCTCTCTCTCTCCATCTCTATCTTCAGCCGTCTGGTCATCCCCACCTCCGTCCCTCTCATCATTACCTTCCCTCTCCTCCAGTGCTTCAAACCTATTTTTAATTGGGACGCCCATGTCCACCTTCCTTAGCGCCAGTCGGGTGCTATGGCGCCTTGCCACCTTCCAACTGCCACCATCCCGGACCAAGCCATCCGAACTCCCATCAGTCCTCCGCTCGGGCACCCGAGTTGCCTGGCTGGCACCTCCCATGATGGGTCCCGCCACCAAACACTTCAAGCGCTCCACCTCCCCCGTTAACATATCTAACCTCTTACTCAAGTCCCCAATGATTCCCACACAGTTACAATTCCCACAGTCTCCTTCCATTTTTGTTGTTGTTTTTTTTTCGTTCTACTCTTAGTACTAAGTCTAGTTACTGTAAGCTTGTAGGCCTACAAGTATCTACTGTAACATATCTACAGTAATACAGTAATATAGCCTCTAAGTATCTACAATACACTATAATCCCGTATAATTACACTAGATATGAAGATACCTACTGTAATTTATGCCCACTATTTTAGTCCTAAAATCTATCTTAAACTTACACACCAATTTGACACAAACTTATTCACTACAGAAGCCTACACTATAGAATTATACACTCTAGAATTACACACTACAGAGCTCACACCACACAAATATACACCACTGAATCAAACACTGTAGTACCCGTCCACAACACCCAACAATCCTGCAGTTACACTAGGATATGAAGATATACCTAGTGTAATGCTATGCCTACTATCTTAGTCTTAAAATCTATCTTAAACTTAAACACCAAATTGACACAGCCAACACCCTTAGAACTTAACAAAATGGCGCTGGGCAGCCTCCCTGGGTTAATATAGCCTAATTTGCTGGTCAAAAATACTTATTTGATAAAAACTGTTGAAATATACGCTCAGAAGCAACCGCTAAATATCTATACACAATTTATCCCAGTACACCGTCCTTTTCCGCAACACTTAGCTTGTATGTAGTAGCCCCACCATACACGTGTTTCCTCCTCAACGCCTGGCGGCAGCTGATATACCTCTAATACCTCATAAAATCACTACAAAAATTGAATCACACTGCAAATTTACATCTGGTGCCCAGCACAGTCATCAGAATGTGCTCGATGAGCAGGGTCAGAAACCACCACCAAAAATCCTTCTCAAAAGTGACATCACTAGGGGGCTTATGAGATCATAACTAGCATCATGTTTTGACGTTATGAAGTATACCTTGTGGAGTTTTTAAACAATTTATCTTCTTTTTATATTAAAAAACCTATCCCAGCTTACCAGAACATAACAGAAATTTAACGAAAAATAGTCTCCAATTATTATTCAATGGGAAAAACCACATTTCACTCTAAACCATAAAGTAATGTAGCCTGGCTGAACCTAACCCATTGTTTGCTTTATGGATGCAAAATGCTTACAAACATGTCTTGTAGACACCTTAAAGCTCTATAATATATGGCTAGGACATGTTAGATTAGGCTTTTTAAGTCTGGAATTTTTTAAAGTCAAAAAAGAAAATTCCTTTCCTCACAAGTATGTTAGTTCAGGCTGCTTTTGCTGCTTTAGTTTGCAAATTTGCAGTTATAAAATGTCCATGCATTTTTTTCTTTACAAAAATCCAATAAAAAATCCAACCTAATCTAGCCTTAGCCCTTTTTAGAGAAAATTAATTACTTTCACAGCTTACAATAAAAGCCTAACCTAACACACCTTAACAAAATAAAAGCCATTGGGTATCATTGTGCTCTAAGGTGGTAACAGGACAAATGTTTACACACATTTACCTTCATAATGCAAACAAATGGGCTAGGTTTGGTTAGGTTAAGCTATGTAAGATTAGCTAAGTTTTGTCTTCTCAAGTACAAAAATTGCTGCTTTTGTAAAGTTCAGATTAAAAAAAAAATATTCAAAAGCAAACTGATGTTAGGTCAGATTAGGTTGTGTTAGGTATTTATATTCCAAAAGTTTTCAGAAAATAAATTGCTGTAAAATTCCCCTTTTTCTCAAAAGGGTCTTAGGCCCCAAAGGTCTTCTGTTAGGCTCTGTTAGGCTCAGTTATGTCAGGCTATTGTGCATCTTAAATTTTGTTTTTACACTTCATTTCATGCCATGCTACCTAACCCAAGGCCCCTTTTTGGTGCTATTTTGTTCACAGCTTGAAAAGTATGCATCTGCACAGAAACTTAATGGTGTCTTCATCTTAGTCACATCCATAAACATTGCATAGTAATGACAAAGGTGATATATACGATGTGTCATCATCCCTATTGTGCAATTGAACACAACATCATAGCCACAGACTCAAAATCAGCATTACAGAGCATAACACCCAACACCAAATACAAACACCCCCTCATACCCAAAATACTATGCATCCACAAACAACTCACCATACCACAACAGCCAACACTTCTCTGGATCCCAAGTCACACAAACATACACGGCAACGAACACGCGGACACAGAAGCAAACATAGCCACAACACTACAACAAACCACGCATGTCCCTACTCACAACCTGATTACTACCCCACAATATGACAGGCCATCAACAAACACATACAACAAACGTGGGATACAGTAACAACACAGCTACACGAAATCATATACACGACTCATGAACAACAATGAAATAGCATATGCCACACCTGTTTCATAGCAGTACCAGAGCCAGTAGCAGTGTCAAGTGCCGCGAGGACGGGGCATCGTAAGAAGCGCAGCTTGTCTGCCCCTGGTCACAGCGGCAGCAGCAAAAACACGCCAAGGGGACGGTGGGACTGGGCGATACGACGGCAGAGTCAAGTGCCGCCAGGACGGGCCGGCACAGGGAGCGCCGCCAACCTGTTAGTAGTCACAGTAGAAGCAGAAAAAAACACGCCAAGAAAACGGCAGGATCGGGCGGTAGGAAACCAATGCGAAGTGCCGCCAGAGCGGGCAACACAGGAGGCGCCGCCAGTCCGCCCCTGGTCACGGTGGCAACAACAAACACGGTTACAAAGGGCAGAACCGAGCGACACGACACGATGCACAGCAGAAACGCTGACACATGGCCGGCAGTGTGAGGGTGGACATCCTATCGCTGTCTGGTGACACGATGGCGGACCTGCCTAGATGCCCGCCCTGCGCTCTGCCGAGCAGAGTTCTTGCGCAACCAGCCGATGCGCACATGCAGCCTAACTCGAGTCAGCCTCCATCTCATACAACTAGCCAAACTCCTATCTTTGGCTGCCGGCTACATATGACACCCACCCCGCGTCTCACGATGCTGGTGTCGCCTGTGCAGGTTGAGTCCATGATGGAGCAGACATCATAATTGAACTGGTTTGGCATCGCCCTCTACCACGTATGTGGCATGCAGCGCCCGCCGCGACCGATGGTGATTAACCAAGAGCTGGACACAACGGCCAGGAGCGCCTCTGGTGCTTCAGACGTCGGACAGCCAAGCACTGTATCGACGCCTCATTTTGTAGGCGACAAAGCCGACAACGACGGCAAGGCCGTCCTGCTCCAGTTCCAGTTTGCTGATGATGGTCGTGTTAAAATTCATGTGAATCGAAGTGGCATCAAACTAATTGAACTGGCTCTTTATTTAGCTATACAAAGATCGATGCGCCCTTAAGCCCTAATAACTAACTATTTAGCTATACAAAGATAAGATATGAATATAAGGTAAGCAGCATACGAAGGCTCCATATTTGATGGCGGTGGCCAAATTCTACCGATGACTCAGCGGAAGGACTTTGGTGTTATTCTGAACACAAATTTGGGGGCATCAGAACAGACGAAAGAATCCAGGAAGAAGGCACTGAGAATGCTTGGGACAATATATAGGAATGTATCATACATAAGTGAGGAAGTCATCAGGAAGCTTTACTGTGCATGTCAGGCCACATTTGGAATATTGTGTTCAAGCTTTGTCTCCTAGTTATGAAAAAGATCATTGGCTTTTAGAGAGTACAAAATATGGCTACAAAAATGGTTAATGACATAAGCAACCTGGCATATGAGGAAAGATTGAAGAAATTGAGCATGTTTTCACTTAGATATAGAAAGTTGAGAGGAGCACTCATTGAGGTCCTTAAATTTGTTCATGGTCAGAAGAGTGGATATATTAGGTAAATATTTGAATCTAACAGAAATGATGCAATTAAAGGTCATGAATTCAAAATTAAAGTCAACTACAGCAGGACAAGGTTACGACAGTCTTTCTTCACCAACAGGGTAATAGAGCACTGGAATCAGCTGCCAAAAACCATTGTCAGTAGCAGCACATTGAACATTTTTTAAACACCATCAGCAATTATTACAAGAATAGAGGGTTTGCTTTTCAGTATTCCAGGGAGGGGTGATCAACAGATTTGGTGGGCAACTGGTTGAGTGTTCATAGTGCAACCAAGAAGGGCCCTTGTGGCTCATAGTCACACTGATCTTTTGTGTCTTGATGTCTAAGATGCTCCAAAATGCAGCAAGCATACCAGACAAGCATGATGCAACACTCCATACCATACAAATCTGATAGGAAGACTAATTCATGGAATGACACCAGGAAAGACAGATGTTGACACTGACATTATTTTCAGCTGCATCTGTGGCCAGGATCATAATCATCAGAGGTAAAGTGGTTGGAACAAATGGATTGGCTGGTTGAATGAACTCCATCAGCTCCTTTTGACTGTCAACCAGGTCTTATATGCATTTGCATTCTTGGAAACATAAGCATGTTGGTTGGCAATCTCTTCTTTCCATATGTTTCTTCCAGATGTTTGAAAAATAAACCATAGGATACTGACACTAAATTTTGTGCCACCTTCTCCATCTCAATCATGATACATAAGATAAGCAGCATTACTGCAGGTTAAGATAACCAACAGAACAAGTTTTACACACATTTTACCTCCATGAAACATACAAGGGGATTATGTTTAGTTAGGTTAAGTAAGGTTAGGGATTTGTTATAGGCTATAAAAAAATATCTTGGTGGGGGAAGTTATTTTTCTTGTAATTTAGTCTTTCTTAAAAACAGTTTCAGTTAGATTAGGTTTTTCTGAATTTGAAGATTTTTTAGAATATTTTTTTTTTCTCTAGAAATTTTCCAATTTTACAAAAATATTTTGCTTTCTTGCATAGATGGCTGGGCTAAGGTATGTCATGTTACATCATTTTTTCTTGATTTGAAACATTACCTTTTATGCTATATTGCCAAACTCAGACCACTTTTGGGTGACTTGCTGTCTCCCAACTGAACAGCATGCCTTTGCAGAGGAATCAAGTGGTCTCATCATGTTGATCACATTCATAAGCATTGTATTAGGAAAAGAAATTCCTTGAAATCATAAATTACCTAAAACTGTAAATTTACTGGATAAGCATGATCAGCATATTCCTTATTAGATACCTAATACAGAATATACCTGAATTCCCATCACTTATTAATGACAGCAAAAGTCACTTAACATTGCAACTACACGCAAGACACACAACAGAACACTATACAATAAAACTACAACTATGACGTACATACATTGAATGCAAAGTGTGACAGACATAAAACCAAGCACAAAACAACCTACGAGGGAGCTATGTAACAACTGCTATTTATGACTCAACTGTGCCATCTAAGAATTTGAGAAAATGCTTGCCCCTAAAACACTGCATTTGTGATGGTCGTCACCTAATTCACAGCCAAACTGAGGATGATAAAATAACAGCCAACACAATTCCAAAAACACAGACGTTATATGATAAGATTTAGTAAGAGTTTAATTTAAAATATTTCCATTTTCAAATGCATGAAACCAGGAAATGAGTGGCCACATCATGATTATGCTGAGCACATTCATAAACATTGCATTCAAAAAGAAATTTCAATAAATCAGAAATTATCTTAAAACTACCAAAAACTACCAGATATAAGCCAACCTACCCTGAGCTATGCTGAACTGTCTTTGAAGAAAGCTTTTTTGCAAGCTTTAGTTTTTGCAAGCTGCAAGCTTTAGTTTTTGGTAGTGGGGGATTTCAACATAGCAGGATTGGGAAACAAAACAATAGGTGTAAGCAAATCAGAAAGATGTTTCATGGCTTGTTTTGAGGACAATTTCTTCTTTCAAATGATACACGAGCCTACAAGGGAAAATAAAATATTAGATCTAGTGCTTACTAATGAGGAAAATTTTGTGCAAAATGTTAACGTAGGAGAGACCTTTGGTAATAGTGATCACAACATTATACGCTTCTCATTATATGTTGGAAGGGTAGCAACCAACAGAACATTGATTCCGAATTTTACAAAAGGGAATTACAGTGAGTTCAGGAGCTTCCTAAGTGAAATTAATTGGGAAGACATATTGAATGGCTTAGATGCTTATGAAATGTGGACAATGATAAAAGATAAGCTATTTCAGGGTCAGGATAGGTTCATTCCCAGTAGGCAAATTAGATCAAACAGGGTTAAGCACCCTTCGTGGCTGACTAGGGAAGTTAAGCAATTACTGGACTCAAAGAAACAAGCATTCAAGAAACTAAAAGATACTAACTCTGGGTTAAACCTAGAATCATATAGAATAGCTAGAAATAAAGTTAGGAGGTGTGTTAGAGCATCTAAAAGACTTGCTGAAATCAACTTTGCTCGAGAATGTTCAGCAGGTAATGCTAAGAGATTCTTTAGCTTCTATAAATTTAAGGCTAAAAAGTGTAGTGTAGGACCACTGGAGGTAGATGGGGAAATAGTGGTTGATGATTGCGACATTGTGGAATCCCTAAGCAAGCAATTCTCATCAGTCTTCACTAAAGATAATTCTGGTACAATAGGAACATCTGTAGGCCACGCCATGGCAGATGATATGCTGGAGTATCTTACAATAACTACAGAAGCCGTAGAGAAGCAGTTGCAGAATATAAAACCTAATAAAGCTTCCGGACCAGATGAAATATATGCTAGGATCTTAGTAGAGTGTGCTAAAGCTTTAGCAACTCCCTAGGTATCATTTTCAGGCGATCTATGGAGTATTCAGAAGTACCTGAAGATTGGAGAAATGCAAGTGTAGTACCAATTTTCAAAAAGGGAAATAGGAAGAGTGTAGGAAACTACAGGCCAGTCAATTTGACCTCATTAGTTTGCAAAGTACTAGAAAAGCTGGTTAAACAGAATGTTCAGATCATCTTGATAGGCACAACCTTTTAAGGGATACTCAACATGGATTTCGATCTCAAAGGTCTTGTTTAACTAACCTATTGGAGTTCATTGAGTATGTTACCAAAGAAGTAGACAATGAAAGCAGGATGGATGTTGTGTACTTGGACTTTAGCAAAGCTTTTGATAAAGTTCCACATGGAAGGTTAATTCATCAATTACAACAACATGGGATTGTAGGAAAAGTTCTACATTGGATTGAAGCATGGTTGCAGGGAAGGAAACAAAGGGTAGTATTGAATGGATGTAAATCTGGTTGGAAAGATGTTCTGAGTGGAGTGCCACAGGGCTCTGTTCTAGGGCCCCTCCTCTTTATCATCTTTGTGAACAACATTGAAGTAGGGCTGAGGAATAGAGTGTTCAAATTTGCTGATGACATCAAGCTGGTAGGAGTGGCTAACAGCAGAGATCAATCTAGTAATATTCAACTAGATTTGGACGACCTAAAAGAGTGGGCTGATCAATGGCAGATGACTTTCAACTATGATAAGTGTAAGGTTATGCATATAGGGTCTGCAGGCGAGACATTCAGTTATAAAATGGGAGGGAGGGAACTGGATGTTATTGAAGAGGAAAGGGACTTAGGTGTGTTGGTCTCAAAAGACCTTAAAGCAGAAAAACAATGTATCTCAGCTAGAAATAGGGCACTCAGAATGCTGGGACTCATTAATAGAAGTGTGAAATATAAGAGCAGGGAAGTCATGAAAAAGCTGTACTTAGCATATGTGCTTGGAGTACTCTGTACAAGCATGGAGCCCCTACCTAGAAAAGGATATAGATATGTTAGAAAGAGTCCAGCGCAAAGCCACTAGACTCGTCAGTGGATTAAGTAACTTAGAATATGGAGAAAGGCTTAATGCATTAGATATGTACTCACTCAAGTATAGGAGATTAAGGGGAGACATGATTGAAATGTACAAAATTGTTAGAGAGCTAGATCAGGTCAATTTGAATGATGCTCTGCAGTTTAGAGTATCCCATAGGGGTCATCAATTCAGGTTAGACAAAATGAGGTGCAGGACAGTTAAACGACAACAGGTCTTCAGTCAAAGGGTTGTTGACCAATGGAATAGGCTGCCTGCTGATGCAGTGGGGAGTCCCTCATTGAATGTCTTTAAAAGTAGGGTGGATAAATTTTTTAGACAGGAAAATGTTGTTTTTGAATTCTAACTTGTGATGCATGGGATATTGGCAACTTCCTTTGCGATGTCATACTGATGAGATTGGCTGTGGTGGCACAGGTGGAGGGATTGCATGGGTTTGGAATTGATAGGTGTGAACATGTACTTTCTAATATCTTCTAGACAGGCTTGACCCAGATGGGCCCTTGTGGCCCTTATTAAGCCTTAACACTTTATGACTTTATGACTTTAAAGCATTGTTTTGTGATAAAAATTGGAAAATTTGCATAACTTACAACAAAAACATAACATAAGCTAACTTCACCAAGCCTGGCCTCTTTGTATGCTTCATGGATATACAATTTGTCTAAAACTTGTCTCGTGGTTTATTAAACTCCAAAAATACCAATGAATCCAAAAACAACATTGTTGCATCATACAATTCCATTGGAAACCTTACACTCAGCACAGATCAGTGATATAGTTACATAGTAAGAGAGTATTCAATGGTTCAAAAGGAATAACTTGACAATGAAACTGAAACAAAATTACGAAATTTTGCTTCCAGTACACACGGCAATAAGCTACATACCCCTCACCTCGAGAAATCAGTTTCGTACTGAGGTCACTAAAGAAAATATGCGTATTTGCATAATATTCGATGTTCCATTTGGCATCCCTAGCTACTACAAATGACGTCAAAGAAGTCAATGAGCTGAGGCCGTAGCACGCAAAAAAAGGATAAATGTAACAAGCCAGCCGCCAATTATCGCTGTAGAATTCCTGAAACCGAAGGGTTTCATTTGCTGCGTGCCTTTCAGGGCATGTGGTTGACAACCAGCTCATTGTTCAGGTATGACAAAAGGCTCAGTCAACGAGGATGATTCGGCGAATCTACTTTTAACACCATGATGCTTCAAATAGTATTACGGGAGCTTGTTCGCCCTGTTTAACTGGATCGCAAAAGCGCAGCCAAAAGGAGCCCAGGTCCCCTTAGCAACCAAAAATGCACTAGATCAAGGAAGAAAATGAGATGGTCATCACGCGAAATCCCAAATTTTCGACCCGCAAAGCGCTTCGAGTGCCACGTTTATTTCCTTTTGAGGGGGGAGGGTGGCCCATGGGTGTTTATTCTTTAAAAATATTTGAGGAGGAGGCAAAACAAACATTGAGCGGATACTTGCTCCCTTAACGCGCGCCCTGGAGGGCCTTAGAAAATCATGCGTAATGGAAGGGGGGGGGGGCGGTTTCCGCCCCCTAAGATCTCGGTTTCTATTAAAGCTGGAACAACGTAATTCACAGGATGGATGGTTACGGTAGTAAACTCTATTGTATGCAAATTTCATTACCTTTGGTCAATATCTTCCAAGTTAAGTGAGGTAAAAAATGTCAACATTTTCTATTTTCCGTGGCTTGACTTGTCAAGAGCCCTGTCCCGCTTAGTGTCCTGTCCTTCCTGAACGCCCTTTCAGTTACTTGGTGCCATACCTTGCATCGTGTCCTGAATCCCTGATTGCTCCGCCTGCCGTAGTGCCTTCCCCATTGGCGTAATAAGAGGGGAACAGGAAACTAGTCCCACTTTCCGGCGGCGCCCCGTCTGACTGGAGGCAGGCGTCTCTCTGACTGGAAAATGGTACGATGGCCTACAGGATGTTGGAGCGCACCTACTGAAGACATTTTCAGCCGAAGGCACCCCTCTGTGCTCAAGAGGCACGCCAATCCAGGGACACTCCACTTCACCAATTCCCTGGCAATTATATCAGTCAGTTGCGCTCCACTGGGGAAATAGCGTCCCCTAAAAAAACATCTCCTCAGTCCCCACTTGTCCTGCCGCTCCCAAGCCCTTGTCTTCCCCCTTTAGTGCCTCACTCTCCTGAACGTCCTGCCTTCCCGGGTGTCATCAGTGCACTGTTCTCCTGACAACCCACTAAATGCAATGCAGAATTTCCCGTCCCCTCAGTGCCCTACCCTCTGGATCGAGTCCTCTTGAATCCCATACTTCCTCCTTGGTGTACACCTTAGTGCCCAACTGGGTGTCCAACCCTTCTATGTGCCCCACTTTCCTGAATGCTCTGCCGATCTTGGCGCCGCACCCCCATTGTGCCCTGCCCTTCTGAGTGCCCTCCTGAATATCCTACCATCCTTAGTACATTTGCACTAAATGTCCTGTCCTGGATGCCCTACCTCTACTAGAGCGCTGCCCTATAATGCTCTACCCTACTTAATACCCTGTCCTGGGTACGCAGCTCTCCCAGGTGACCTCACTCATTGCCCTACTTATTGTCCTACTTATTGCTATAAATAGGGCAATAAGTAAGGTAAGGCACATATCTAAATAAGAAAGGCACTTCGGACATGTCCCAAGTGCCCGCTCTCATTGGTGCCCGACCATCTTTAGTGTTCTGCACTCATCGGTGTCCTATCCACTAATGTGCCCTTCTGAGCGCCCTATCCAGAAAAGTGCCTGCTCTACTTAGTACTCTGTCTTACTAAGTGCCCTCCCCTTCCTCAGCTCCCTTCTCTACCGAGCATCGTGCCCAGCTTCGGACAGATTCAAAGGCTCAGCCGATGAGAGTGAACGGTTCGCTGCTTCCTTAAGGAACGAAAAATACATCAGCTATTTAGTGCTTTGCCCTCATAGGGTGTCCCCTCACCTCCTCTCTTTAGGACTCTCATAAATATCATGCTGAGTGCCTTGCTTTCTTACAAACTTCTCAAAGGTCGCTTGCGGTGCTCACGCGTTGCATTTGTATGCGAGTCGGACTCCGACCGGTGCCGCTTGGAGGCGCCAGCATCGCGCCACGCGGCGGCGTCCCCGGGGTAAGGGAGGACAGTCCTTGTTCCCGCCGGAGGACGGTACACTTCAAACCGCCCAAGTGCCACCACCGACAGCAGTTGCTGCCAGCGATGGCCTCACCCCGGCCCGACTTGTACCCGATGTCTCATGTGGCAGACGAGCGCCTCCACTTTACCGTAAGCCCGGGACACAGCCCAGAACACTCTACGAGCCAGGTGCGTAGCTCAGGAGACCATGCAGGGATCCGGGGCCGGCTGCGACAAGTCAGTGCCATTACCACAACCGGCGCTGGTCCCGACCGGCTGGTCGGCTGGGCCCCAGCTCCAGCAAACACCGCCAGACGGTGGCGTACGGCTGGGTATACGGGTATACGACTACACTATGACCGGTTATGGGGATAGCGCCCCGGGTTCAGGACTGCAGGGGGACAGAGAAGTGCAGCTTTGTTTGCTTTTGGGAGTGCACTTACCCATGTTGGCGTTGCCCCTCCCAAATAGTTGCAACTGTTAGCATTTGACTCTATATGGTATGCCCCTGCCCTGTCCAACCCATTTGGTCCCGCTCACCTCACTTCCTTCATGCATTGTGCCCTCTCAATTACTTTTATAAATCTACACCTATAGCGGGAAAAAGGACGCAGGAGGTCTAAGGGGCCTCCTCGGACACCCAGGCTAGACGGGATTCTGTGGAGTTTTTGGGCCCTTTCCAGGCATGGGAAAGTCGGCGTTGTTACCCGCATGCATATATGCATGAATGCAGGCGATTTTGTTTCTCATTTGGAAGCTAAAAATAGTATTTTAGCCTCATTAGAACATCCGGTAGCATAGTAACTGATGCTCGCGACAATTAGTTGTCCTTCAGACGACACATTTTTATCTAGTGATGCTTGATTGCTGATTGTCATGGCGAGGGGAAAAGTGACGACATGACTTTTGAACCGGAGGAGGTGATCGATGGGGATCGATTTTCTTCGTACAAGGGATTCTATGAGATTTCAGAAGTCCGACTTTTTAGCTCAAAAGGAGGCCACATGAGTCTGCTTGCACTAATCGTGTATACGAGAACATTTCCCGCCTGCTCTTACATGAGCCGCAGACCTCAACATTTGTCGCTGGCCGTCCGAGTGACGTTGCAGGCGGCCTGGGCAGTTGCCTGCTTTGCATACAGCCTTGGTGACTGGGAGGCCGATGCCGTCCCTATGCTCCAGTCAGCTACTCCCACCAATCGATAACTCCAGCCAGACTATCGTGTGGCAGTGCTGTGACGGCGGACATGGATGATGCTGCAGCATAGGTGCACTATTGTGTTTAGGATTGGGGACGCAAAGTGGACCTGAAATGTCGCCGTCAAATACTGGAGAACACAATTTACGTATGGCTTAAATGACATCCCTAGCATGCACACATCCCTATGTTCATCTTCATCCATTTTATGTTTGTTATAAATATTTTTGGGTGAGGCCTGGACAAACGCGTTATAGCTTTGATGGCGTGTCAGACCGGACCGTTTGAGGGAGTATGGGAAAAGGGTGGGGGTGGGGTGGGGGGTGAATGGGTACCCCTGCTAAGGCATGCAAAAAAACCTCCCTCCAGTATTCATTGACCCGAATGATTCGGTCGTAACTATCCTGTCCCCAAAACGTCAACTGGAATCATCACAAGCAGGGTAGGGCAGGTTAGCAGCACATCTAGTGGCGGGTCCCAGGGTCCGACGACTTTCAATTATGTCAGGTCATGTCCTTCCCCGAATACCAGAACGAGAGGAAACATGGCTTCTACAACTTTGTTCAGTTATAGATGTTTTCTACTCAACATGTGCTGATTTAAATTGATCCTCATTCTTTGATCGTCATGAATCCGAAGTAATTTCCTCTTATGACGGAAAGCTGCCACTAGCAGATATAGGGGACACGGGGGCACATGCCCCAAAAACGACCTGGAGAGGTGGACAAGCTGTCTTTCGGCCCCCCCCCCCCCGCCCCAAACAGGTCGCTAAAATGACATCAAGATATCAGTTTGACGGTACATATGAAGGCATGTTTAGAAGAAAATCAACTACGTGGGAGAACGGCGATATAATATGTACGAAAGTGAAGAATTTGGCCGGGATCGGCGAACTTGCTCTTACGAAACGAATACATTTGCGGATCACTAGAGGTTCTACTACATAACAAACTACTAAAATAGACCTCGACACATACGGAACCTTGACTTCATGAAAAGACGAGGAGCTAAAAGTGAAGCGCTTTCCCCCAAAAAGTAACATAAAACTAATTGCATACATACATTTCCAGAACACAAATGGAAAGCCAATGGAAAACCCTGCCTCGCTCCTGGTGCATGCGTGTGATGTAGATGATCAGGGGCGTTCTTGAAATTAGGTTAGTTGTATTTTTTCTAGTTGTCGAAAATAGGACACACTGGAATGATAGTCGTGAACAGCAATCATAACAAAACAAGACGTTTCTGTTGGTTGAGATGCGCTTGAAGAGCAATGCCAGATGTGGCGAGTCCTAAATACACTGCAATGTACCAGTGGTAGTTCGACGCACGAACCCCAGTAAACCGACGGCATAATGCGCCAACTCAATGTGACACATCTGTGTGGCTTCCAGGACCACTATAACGCTACACAGCAAGCTGGCGATGAGAAGGTCGGTTGCAAAACGCCCACACCTCCCGATTGTCCTCGACTGCGAGCCGGAGCCATCGCCTATGCATCTGTGGTGCTGTGACGACACGAAGCCGCCGCAGCCGGGGACACAGACGGGGCGACGCGGCCCGCGTGCAGCGATACGGCGCTCTGTCCAGCTGCGCCGGCAGCAGGTGACCGGTTTGCCCGCGCCGGGGTGCGCAATACAGCTGGCCCGGTGCCGAGTGCGCCGACAACAGCGGTCGGCCGGCCGGCATCGTCACGACGGCCTCGATCGGCAGGAATGCGACCACCACGAGCGGCCCGTGTGGAGGACGCCCCGCCGAAGTGAATGTGTCCACCCGGGCTGGGATGTTGCTCTGGCCGTGCCGGCTGCACCAGCACCAGGCGCGGAACCCTGCCGAGTCTTCAATGGTTCAGGGTGGAGGGATTGCAGGAAACTTTGGTAGATGAAATGTTTACGTCAGGGTCGTCATCTCGGTTCTCCGTAAGATGGACCTGGGCGTACATTGGGGACATGATGAGCGATACTGACTTACCTATGGTTACGGTACGAACTTCAATGGTAATAAAGGTAGAGGTAATTATTGAATTATAGAGCTTTTAAACGGCACGCCGCGTAAAACAGTCTAACTTCAAGATGGCAAAAAAAATTATATTACAGTATCAGACAATTGTAGTAGTCATGGCAGGGTCGGTTTTCAAGAATAACCGGGGTAAACATTGTTTATCCAATTTTCATCACTCTGGAACTTAATTTTGGGTGCATTTTTGTCATATATCTTGATTAGGCAGTGGTGAAAGCGATTCAATCTGAAGGAAAAATTTATCCTTTGTCTATGTGTGCACTTAGATACACCAAAATGTCTTATTTAATCTGATTAATTGTTTGATTATGTTTCTTTTGCAAACCGCCGATATATGATAATTTGATTAATTTCCAACCTCAAAATTTAAATTATTTTCTGACATTCTAATCATGCATAGCAATGCTCAGTAGCAAACATTTTCAGTGAAGAGATAGTCTGTACTATAAATTAAACCAGGACAAATTAGGTAGCCTGGAATTGACCTTCATCAATGGTACAGTTCATGGGGTCATGCGTCATTCACTTACACATTACTTACCTTTAGCCCCACGATTGGTGGTAAAGCAGAACAAGCATGGATTCGTCAATAAGTAGTGCCCACTTGTTAGCTGTAGTGAGCTGGGTAAGCTCAGCAGCGACTTAAGGTAGTGGTGAAATTGAACACAAATCGACCGAAGCACTTACTCCGCTTCAGGCAAGGTGTATTTAGGTAACTAGTTCGTGTACATCTGAGATCCTTGACATATCTGACGCACAGGGTCAAAGCTAATACTGGGCACGTTGTTTAGCGGCTACTGACGCTCTGCGGGGGGGCGGGGAGAGTGAGTTAAGAGGCGCGCCGGATCATAGAGATCATTTGTGCCGCTTTTAAAGCCAGCGCTAGACGGTTGGGACGGTTTTGATAAAGCTTTAGTTTACCTCACCCCTCCGCAAGAGAATTTCTGCTTTAGGGTGGGGGAGGGTTGGCAAGAAAGTTGCCTTTTTTTCCAGAGTGCCAGACTACTCTTGTCGAGGAGCACCGCAGGATCTTTACCGTGCGGACGAGGATTGCTGACACCGCCTCCGACTGTTGCATGCTAGTGTTCGTAGTTATCACTTGCATGCGTTTTAGTGGGGATGGGTGAAATCATGCAGGACTGTGTGAGCTTGGTACGGCGTTCTCATAATTCGGCTCATCTACGTCTGATGATACCTCTGGGTAACCGCTTTACGCTCTGCTAATTTAAAGCAAGTCGGCTCATTCACGTGCGATATAACCGATAGGCGCAGGCGTTCTTCGCCATAACCCATCAATCCTTGATATCTTCATGGATAATTATTATAGGATGCTACTTCGTATTTAACTTATGATACCTACATTTATAATACGAGTACCGATACAAGGACATTAGGATACAGATACGTAGGATATGTTAGCTTGCTATACTTATTAAAATTGGCCCTTTGGTGGCAAGGTTCCCCGCCAAATCCCTACCCTCCGAGTGTATTGTACGCAGACAATATGTGGACGGTCCCTATGATCATTAGATAGCCGGAGGGGGTACCCGGATGGCGATTCCTTGAGCAAAACAGGGGCCACCTGAACCCCGGGCTCCCTTGGCTGACCACCTTTCGCCGCCCGTGCGTCCAACACCACCATCAGGGGTACACCGAGCGCCTCCCTGCCCTTGACAAGGCTTGACCGAAGAAGACGAGGCCTCCACACACCACCAAAGTGCACCCTCGGGACAAAGACAAAGACAAAGACAACGACAAAGACAAGGACAAAGACGTACATCCCGGCTATCCACAGTAGGCTCGTAGCTAGTACAGCCTATTATCCGAGTTTTAGAACAAAGGTCATCAGTAAATAAGGTCCGTCACAGGCGCACATAAAAACATCTAACAATTGTTCGCTGGTTATCTGGGCTTAGGGCCACATCCACTGTGTTCATACCAGCGGCACGGAAAGAGTCAGCAGGTGCGATGAGAAGTCAGCAAGTATGAGAAGTCAGCAAGTATGATGATAAGTCAGCAAGTACGATCAGAACAGTCTGTCCAGTCCCACGCACAAATGTTGCCTAAGGCGGCGAGTGAACCGGCAGTCGCTTCAGGTCGTGCGGCAGCTCATTATACGGGGCAGGGTTTCGAGAGCAAAAAGGGCGCCTGCCCATCTCTGTCTGCCATTTGGGGACGTACAAATCCGGTCCCGATGGGTGTGGGGGGTCACTGTGTACGGCTACAATGCTTATGGTACCGGCTAACAAAGCAGACTCCTGCAGACGGCGCACCTTGTGAACCAGGCGCAGCATGTGGCACGAGGCCAAGTCATCCTTGCTCATCCAGCCAGGGCACTAACATATCCGCGACATGATAAAATTTGGCTCGTCCGAAAATAACTTTCGCTCCACAGTAAATATTTTGCTTAATCAGAGAAATATTACTTTGGGTGTCATTACCGTACACTGAAATGCAGTACCGGATCTGAAAGAGAACCAAAGCACCGAGATAACAAATGGTGACAGGTGGCCTCTGAGTTGCGACGAACCGGCCAAAGTTTCGAAACATCATTTGGTTATGTTTGAAACATGCGAGCTCCAGCTGAGGGTGCGATCAAAAGTGAGTACTAGGTTTATACTTCTGAACAGGGGAGCAAATGTTGATCGCGAAACGTTGCCGGAAAGCTGGGAAGATTGCGCAAATTTTGTTAGGTGCCAACTACCATACCACCCACTTGCCGCGTCCCAAAAGTTTTCCGCCATGGGACCAGATCATCCGTACCTTTAGCTATGTTGATCAAGCAGACTTTTCTTTTAATCCCCCTCCGTGCTCGTTAAGGACGAGGCATTTTGGAAAACGACGCGAAACCAATGGGCGAAACATTTTCTGATATACCAGCCTCCTCCTCCTAGCATAGCCGTACGTAGCATCTAGTCATAAGTAGGGACGGATACAATTATTTTCTTAGATTTCGATAATATTCCACCTTAGTGCAAAACTTCGGCAAAATCGGCCTCTGGAAGAGGGAGTCCGCCACCTAGATCTGTCAGTGGTGATCCCCCTATATCGGCCCCTGGTTTTAGGTTCGGGTTAAGATACTTATATACAATGTCTAAGTTTGTTCCATCCTCATAATGAAAACAGGAAAACTTTACAGAAAGCATGAGACTACTTATTTTATTTATCATCACTTTCTGCGAGTGTGTGCAAACTTCGATTCATCACCAATGCCAACTTTCACTATGGCCGGTCCTTATTACGCGAAACTTCATTTGGCCTCGATCGAACAGGTGTCCAATGCTATCGTGACAGCAAGATTTCCCAATCAGCTGACTTATTGCCGCCAGCTGGCCATATGCATGTCGAAACACATCTGAACACGGGGAAAATAGATAATTGTCCAGAAAAAATCCTTGGTTTGCACCCTATACTGCATTTGGTGTCCTCAGAGCAATCGGCGAGAACGCACGGAAAACGGGCACCAAATAGGCACGCAAAAACCAGCGCCTATTAAGGACGCAGAAATTAGTTGCATCACGTGTAAGCAGGTGCGTCGCCACCGGAGGGTAGGGGGGCAGCGGGGGAAATTTCCCTCCTGCCGTGAGACTGGAGGGGCGCCGCCCCCTGAAATCGGAGGAGGCCCCAGGACGAAAAGGAGGCCCTCAGGACGAAAAAGAGCCCCCAGAACAAAAGGAAGGCCACAGGACGAAAAGGACATTCTACAAATTAGGGGCCTCCAGGAGGAGGCCCATAATTTGACAAAGAAGTAACCTAGGAGAGAGTAGGATGCCCCAGAAATCAAGAGAGTGCCAAAAATTGACACGGAGGCCCCCATGGTGAAAAGGAGGCCCATGACGAAAAGGAGGCTCCCAGGACGAAAAGCAGGCCCCCAGGACGATAAAGAGGCCCCCCGGGACGAGAAGGAGGCCCACAGGACTAGAAATCCCCCAGGACGAGGAGGCCTCCAGGACGAGGAGACCTCCAGGACGAGGAGGCCCCCAGGACGAGGAGGCCTCCAGGATTAAAAGAAGGCTCTCCAGGACGAACAGGAGGCCCCGAGGACGAAAAGGAGGCCCCGGACGAAACGAACGCCCCCAGGACAGCAAGGAGACGCCAAGACGAAAAGGAAGCACCCAGGATGAAAAGGAGATTCTTTAAATTCGGGGGCCCCAAGAGGAGGCTCATAATTTGCCAAAGGAGTCACCTATGAGAGGGCAGGAGGCCCCAGAAATCAAGAGCGTGACAAAAATTGTCACGGAGGCCCCAAACATTGCAAAGGTTCCTCGGTACGGGAAGGGTAGCCCAATAAAATGAGAGAAGGCCCTAAGACGAAAAAGAAAGCCAGTGGATATCAAATGAGGTTTCGGAGCAGGGACGACGCCACCGGGCTGGGGGCAGAGGGGGAAATTGTCCCCAACCCCTGCCTTGAGACTGGGGGACATCGCCCCCGGAAATTTTAGGAGACCCCTATCCGTAATGCATAGGGCAAAAAGGTGAGCAAGGAGCCCGACGAAACAGAAGATGATGCTGTCAAGGAGGCCCCAAGACTGACAACGAGGCCCCCAGGAAATATAATCAGGTTCCGATAAGAGACATAGAACAGAGATTGGGAGGAGGCCCTAGGACGAAAAGGAGGCCCCAGGACGAAAATGAGCCCCCCGGACGAAAAGCAGGCCCAGGACGAAAAGGAGGCCCCAAAGACGAAAATAATGCCGCGGAGACAGACAAGAAGCCACCCAGGGTTAGACGACAAGGCTTCCGACGGGTGGCAAGATATTCTTAAGATGGAAAACGGGGCCCCAAAGATGAAAGAGGAGGCCCCTACATTAGAAAATAATGATAAGAGCTATTTATCCGGACGCAAGAGGGGGCCCCAAGTTGGGTAAGAAGGTCCCCCTAGGAATGAGAGAAGGCCACTGCCACACAGCCAGGGGCCTTCTCTCTCACCATGAGGCCCACATTTTGGAATACGAGTACCCTAGAAGAGAAGATTTAGGGCTAGGACGCAAAAGCAACCTGCTTAGAGGATAATGAGTCTCCAAACACAGATGAGGAGGCATTCAAGACATGAAAGGAGGCCCATAATTTTAAAAAGGAGTCACCTAAGGAGGGTAGGAAGCAACATAAATCAAGAGTGCCAAAAATTGGCACGTAGGTCCCCGTAATTGCAAAGGAGGCCCCAATACGGGAAGGGAGTTCCCCAAAAATGAGAGGAGGCCCTAAGACGGAAAAGAAAGTAAATGGATATTAGGTGAGGTTTCGGAGACGCAAACATAGGCACCAAAACGGGTACGGTTCCACCAAGATAGAAAAGGATGATCCAGAAACATGGCAGGAGACACCTAATTCGGAAGTGGACGACACAAGATTGGAAATAAGACTCCATGATGAACGAGGAGGCCATAAAATCGGAGAGAAAGGCCATTGGATAAGAGAGATAGCTCCCAAGCGGAAAAAGGTCGGCCTTACAAACGGCCAAAAAGGTCACAGGGAAATAACAAAGCCACTGAGATTGGAAAGGTTGTGTATATATTGGAAGAGGAGTAACCTGGGAGAGAAGAGGAGTACACCAGGAGATAAGAGACCACCCTTAAGATGGGCGAAGTTCGAATCAAAACGCAGAGCAAGAGGTCCTCAAGACGTGCGAAGAGGCCCCTAATTTGAAAAAGGACTCTAGAAGAGAAATGAGGGCCCTGTCGGACTCGAGAGGAGTCCCCCTAAAAGGAGTAGGTCTCCAGAACTGAATGAGGACCCGAAGACCGGAAAATTTCCAAGAGTATGAGAGGAGGCCCTTAAGATGGGAGTGGTAACAGGCATGAAAGGGTGTGAAGTATTCAAAATTGAAGATCTCCTCAAGGGGCAAATGCCCCCTATCCTGAGAGGCATAAACTCCCAAGTATCGTGCCGGGGCTCCAAAATTCGCGTCGGTCCACCAGAATTCGCGCAGGAGTCTCCAAATAAGTACGGTGTCCCCCGAAAAACTCGCTTCAAGGCTCTAAAACTTGCAATAGGAGCCGCCAAAATCGCGTTTGGGCAACAGCTAAGTACAACGCTTCTCACAAACTCGAATTGGCCCTCCAAGATATCGCGCTCGGGATTCACAATTCCCATCGGTAGTCCCGTCGAGGCTCCACAAAATTGGCGTCTAGGCCTACACGTAAGAGCAGTGTGACAACAAAAACCGAAGCAGTATCCGGAAAAAATCCAGCTGGAGCCCTCCAAAATAAGAATGGATTTAATAAAATAAATATCCAGGTGAAGAAAATGGCGCTGGAGCACCGAACATGCTACCAGATGCCTCCACACATTGCGTATGGCACTGAAAAACATACCGGATCTCGAAAAAAATCCAAGTGAGATACAAAAACGTGGCGTGACGCCAAGGGCTCGAAAAATCAGGCCGGGATTAAGAATTTAAAAATAAACATACACAAATTCGCGTTGAGCCCAGAAAACTGGCGTTGGGTCCCCGGAACCACGCCTGGGCGGGATAAATCGCGCTGGGACTATGAAGCATCACACCGAAGCCACACAATCGTACTGGAGCACCACAATTGTGCGCCAGAAGCCCCAAATAAACACAACAGAAACCTGAGAGCACAACGGGGACCGACAATACAACTTGCCCTCCAAAATGCACAGTCTCTCAAAAAGTGGCAGGGCCTTAACACATGCGTTAGAGCCATAAATAAAGATACCTGGACCTCTAAAAAAAATACACAAAAAGCTCTTAAGCACACTCAGGTCATAAGAACGCACAAGGGTCTGAAAAAGAGGCTGGAGTCGCAAAAGGCAACATGGTTCAAAACGAACAAAAGCACCGGGGGTTAAATGAAGACATCGGGATCTTCGAAAACGCACTGACACGTAAAAAACGCGGTGCCCACAAAAAAGCAACACACTAAAACGAGGAAGGATCTGGAAAATGCATTAGGCCTCCAACAAAAATGGTTTGGAGCCATAAGACATAACCCGTAGACCAAGAAGGACGCAGCGGTCCAAAAAAAAAAAACACTGAGGAAGGGCCTAGGTTCGACAGCCATTCTCGGAGGATAGCAGCAAAGATATCAGGTGCATCAAAGCTGAGCGGAATCCGCATTTCATAACTACCAGAAAATGTGCGAAGTAGGGAATTAACCCGCGCCATACCGGAGGGGGGGGTGGGGGGGTCTTCAACCGCCCCTTGAAACCATGGGCGTGACGGCGTGGAATTTGAATGTTTTGCATTGTGCATGCATTGCCATTGTCGTATTGTTGCATTGCAATTTATGCATTGTTGCTCAATGCTTGTTCTTGCCGTGAATGCATTCGTGAAGAATTCGTTATCTTAGCTTGTGTGACAGGTGCCTTGAAGCCAGCACCAGATGTTAGAAAAATTCACAAATTCCTAAGATGGCGATCAGAAAACCAATGTTACTAATCACATTGCGTGAGACGAAATGTACGACCCTCAATATACCAGGAGGTGCTGAGTTTACATAAAAAGTAACGTTAGGGATTATGCTATATTACTCAACGTTTCGGCCAGGGGCCATCGTCAGGAGTGATATAAAAAATGGCGGGGTTATCAATTGAAAAAACGCGGGGAAAAAAGCGTGCAAAAATACACGTAAATCACAGCAAATTCCATTTCCCGCGTTTTTCAATGTTAACCCTGCCATTTTTTATATCACTCCTAACGATGGCCCCTAGCCGAAACGTTGAGTAATATAGCATAATCCCTAACATTACTTTTGATGTAAACTCAGCACCTCCTGGTATATGGAGGGTCGTACATTTCGTCTCACGCAATGTCTAAAACCAAGGAGCACTTAAGAGTCATTCTTCGTTGTATTAAGCAATGTTAATAATCACTTCTTGTTGTCACCTTCGCGAAATTAACGTCCTAGAACTGAGAAATGATTGCGTAACCCTCACCGTCTTTCCGGTCAGATACTCACACCCCGTCTCGGGGGGGAAGCAACCCCTCTCTAAAATCCAAACTAAGCGTCGCACGAAAACGGAAGAGGTGTCATCGGAAAGCACTCGACGAGTGGGGTCCAGATTCACCCCCAAAACAATTTCTCCCAAAAGTGACGTCACTAGTGGGCTAGATTTTCACGACTTTTCACGACATGCATTATGCTTTTGGCTCTGGGGAGTCCATTTTGGGGGATATTTGAGAAAAAAACAATTATTTTGAATCAGAAAAGGACAGCGAAATCGAGGTGGTGGGGGCAGCGCCATGCTATCCCACAGTGATACTAATATGGTTAAGATTCAGAAGCGTTTGTGGGGGGAGGGGTGAACAACCTGGTCCCACAGTCCTACGCCTACGGCTGTATGTTTTCCTTTTGCACCCAGCGGCATCTATGTATTGTAAGGTTTATTCATGGGCACCTGCTGATCTAACGGCATGACAAGTTGGAATTGTTCATTATCAATGAGGAAATGGAAGCGTAAGATATGCTGAGCCACTCACTGATAATGTGGATGGTTACGGAGGGAGGTGATTAAAATATAATTGGATATTGGATTTTTATAGAAAATTGTGTACCTCCTACCCATGCAAGCAAAACAACCTCTAGTCTAGCGTATTGTTGATTTCAGAGAGAGAGGTACGCTATTTGCAGCGACGCCGCCGCTGGTTTTCACTGGCCTTGGACCGGCCAAGGGGCTGAAACAAAACTGAAAGTGTGCCCCAATTATATTTATTGGTAATCTGGTGACAGTCAGACACTACTAGAGCAGGATTAGGATACGGAAAATGGGCGCTAAGTGATGACATGTTTTGACCGAGGCGCCCAAGAAACTAACTATGGGTATTTCACAGGCAATACTGAGTCTAAAATGAAATCCACAGTACCGTGTTTCCATTGCATAGCAGCCTACGGGTCGTCTCACCTCAATCGTAGCTGGGAATCGCCACCGACCTCACCTAGGCCGGCTGTTGTACCGATATCGCTGGAAATTGGTCTGAAGTTAACAGCAAAATTGACGAACTTCAATTTATAGGACGATCCATCCAAATATGTCAATGGTCCTTCAAACATGACCTCAGCCCATCGTCGGCCAAAACACTGCTGTGACAGGAATATTTCCATATAATTTTGACGCCATAACCATACTGCACAGAACCATCCGGGCGCGCGCATCGCTGCCCTGACCTTGACAGGTCACTAGCCCATATAATCGGACACGTACCTCCAGACCGGTGCGAGCCCGACAGACAGGGACGAGCCGCCCGACGTGCGCAACGCCGCCGTGACCTTGACAGGTCACTAGCCCCGGGCGTCGGCGGCGCAGCGGCGGTCGCACATCCTGACCGGTGCGAGCCCGGCAGACAGGGACGAGCCGAGTTGGTGGTGCTATGCCATGGTATTCTGTTCTGTTGGTGCAATGCCAATTCTACCACAACAACGGTGGCTAAAATGACTACTTGATTTGAATCAGCCCAGATCGGGCAAAAATGTTACGCTTCGAAACAAGATTGCTTGCACTCCTATACGACTTCTAACAGGAAATAAATAGAACACGAAAGACAGATTTTGCTAGAGATGGTGAAACCTGCGGGAGTCGACTTTCGTGTATATACAAAAAGTTCATTTGATTGAGCCGGTTTGCCCCAATCCGATCTGACTTCGTCCGCCCTGATCTGACCTAACCTGGTCCACCCTGATCCGACCTGACCTGGTCCGCCCTGGTCCGACCTGACGCGGCGGCCTGGCTCACCTTTTTCGAGCGCGGGCAGCTTTTTTGTTGCAGAGTTAAGCAATACTTACCCTCTTCAGAGATAGCCGCACTTCTAAACTACAGTCTCCTACGGTCTCGATCACGACATGACATTCTAGATGGTGCTGCACCCTACACATAATGGCGCCATTAATCGTGCATGTGCATAAAGTGCTTCGTGAATCACCCAGTAAACAAACAAACAAACCCTACACATAACAATCTACAGTGACCGCTACCGTGCCATGTCACCTCAGGTGGTGCGGCAGCCTACACACATCCACTCTTAGAAGTGGCCGCGACTGGGCCATGTCACTTCAGGTGGTGCGGTATCCTGCACACATCCATCTACATATAATGACCGCGACTGGGCCATGTCACTTCAGGTGGTGCCGTATCCTTCACACACCCATTTACATATAGTGACCGCGACCGCGATATGTCTGCTACAGGTGGTGTGGGAGCCACATAACCACATATGGTGACCGCAACCGCGACTCCACCGTTATCTGGCGGCAAAACTGTGACATCTGATCATGTGCCTACCGCTTGAGACACCTGCACTCTGCCACTTCCCTCTTCGTCCCGTGAAACGAATGGCTACTCATACTTGTACATCTCAAATATCATAGGTCATTGCATGATGATTAACCAAACAAAAGCGGGCATTTGCTTCAACTTGAAAGAAGTCCGACAGTCTTTCCACCTTACTCCTCTGCAATCTCCTTCGCCACCACCATGTGGCGGATATGAGAGGCTAAAATTGGTTGATAAGATTTGTTCTGGCTCATATCCTAAATAGACTGAGCAGAAGCCTGTTACAATGAAGATTGACATCTAAATCTTTCATTTGGCAACTTCCCCAACTTCGGCCGCCGGGATCTACCGCAGCTATGGGTAGGATCCAACGTAACTTCGTCCAGCATCCACGGCAGCTTGAACGAGGATCCAGGACGATGCATTCCTTTTCTGCAGTGGTCGGCGGGTCCCACGCGTTTCAGCACAGATGCTCCATCTGGAGTTCAGTGATGAACAGGCTTAGCTCACTTTTCTTCTTTTCCGACACATTTTACACCTCTCCCGACCGAAAATTCAGGATGATTACTTGCTAGCTGCAGAGGCGCACCCCCGAATGTGGGCATCCCCGCTGCAACCAAAAATACACGAGATGAAACAAGAAATTTAGAGATTTTAACCACTGAAAACTAGAGACGTTCGACACCATTTGCGTGCCGAAAGCGGCTTCTATTTGATTATATTTTTTGGTCGGGTCCTCTTAAGAAACTCCTTGCTGCGCCCCTTGGCATATTGTCACCAAAATGAGGCTTGTCGGAAGGCTGGAGGTGTATGTCTGTCGATAGTAGTCCGGATAATTGCATGCGTCTGAATTCCACACTCTGACGTACCTTAGACGGTAGCGAATCAGGTTATTTGATCATTGAACCAAATACACCATCCACCTGATGAACATCAGGCAGCCAAACTGAGTCATCTTATCATTGTGATATTCCCATAACATCCAAAAAATGACTAGATCCAACATTGTTCTTGTTTTGAGATCGGGCTATAAGAAGCCTATCGAACCAAATAAATAAATAATGACATCATGATATAGGAACAGGTATATATTTATGGCGTTGCCGAAGGATGACGAGGGACGTGCATCCCCAAACGTCGTGAAGCTTAACATCACAACTATGAGCCATGGGCAGAATGGGCAAAAAGACGATCATGTCCCCCGCCCCTAGTAAAAGTTGGTGGGACTGATGGTGTACCTGTGTTCGTGTATGCTTGCCCGTGCGCAGTGATGTATGTATGTGTGCAGGTATGTATGTATGTATGTCTGTATGTGTGTATCCATGTGTGCTTGTGTGTGTGTGTGCATGTACATGTGGTTGTACATGCATATTTTCTAAGAGTAACGCATATATATATATATATATATATATATATATATATATATATATATATATATATATATATATATATATATCTTGGATTGCCACACACGTAGATATGTGTACGTGCCGCATGTAGCATGTATATATGGCATGCAAAGCATGTAGCCTGGAGTGACAGCCTCGTTTCCTGACATAATTAAATTATAGCACTATACCAGACCATGGCCATGTTTAAGGCGATAATTGGTTTATCTTAATGCATGCCAGCATGCAAGCGGGATGAAATTATTATGCGCATCAAAGAAAAGCCGTATTCATATCAGAGTCATGCACGGAACATCCATCAGTGGGAGGCTGGGCACTGGAAAAAGGTTCGCTTCATAGGTAAATTGAGAGATATTGAGAAAAAGTGGCATATCTTGTATGCTATAAACTCCACATTTGTTTTCGTTACCATTCCACAGCAAACGACAATATCATCATGGGATGTTAGTGGAGCATGGGTTGTCCAACCGCTGAGGTCCCTAGCGACCAGGCCACACCCGAAGTCTTATTTATCCAACACCATCTGGACCCTCCAACTTAAGAATTCTTCCTCCACTCGTGTTTGAACCCAACCTGGAAGCTGAAGGTGGTCACGACCTTGTAGTGGATGTGCTACCTACTTCCAAAATGCACCGAACAAGTACATACACGGTCAGTTTCGCACCTTCTGTACTGCTTAAGTAGTAGGATATACGCTACAGCAAAACAAGATGAGGTCATGGCAACTCATGCATGCATTTTCTGCCATGGAGCGTGGGAAAATATCAGGACCACTTTGTAGCTCACCTTACGGACATCTAATTGCATTATTCTGCAAA
This sequence comes from Imbricaverruca yamaguchii, assembly GCA_034440575.1. Taxonomy (NCBI): domain Eukaryota; kingdom Metazoa; phylum Arthropoda; class Thecostraca; family Neoverrucidae; genus Imbricaverruca; species Imbricaverruca yamaguchii. The sequence continues at coordinate 1,007,422 of JAOTOL010001489.1, read as the reverse complement.
TTCATATGAAAAACCGTCCAAAACTCTGGGATTCCACCACCGCCTTGGATCGGTAATGTTTCTTATCAGTGTTTAAAGCTTAACCCTCGCACGGCTGGGGGTAGACCCCCTCAGGTTTTCTCGCGATAGCGGGGAAATGGCGCGCGGTAGCGCTGAAATTTGATATGCCTTACCATTAGCTATTTTTACATGTTCTAAAACAAAATCTGGTCGGGTCATCAAAGGTCACCGAGTTATTGCGGGTCAAGTGAGGTCACATCCAAAAATATTTAAGCAGACGCCACGCCTTCAATAATAAAGATATTACAATGAAACTTTCAGAGTTTACTATCTTGACTGAGCGCCAAAACTTACGATTTCAGAATTTTCGAATTTTGATTTTTTGATGACGTCATTTTTTGCACTTTGAAGTTTTATCTAAACTAACATCAACATTGCAGACACACTATGGACTTTTGTATAATGCTAAGTGGACTTAAAACGTCATATTTTTGGTTCGTATACCTATTTCCAAAATACAAATTTCAAAATTAAATAATAATAAAAAAATTTAATCCGAAATAAAAAAAACATTTTTTTTGAGTTTTTGGTTTGAATTTTTTAGAAGATGTAAAAATAGCTAATTGTAAGGTATGCCAAATTTCAGCGTCCTGCAGCGCGCCCGTTTTCCCGCTGTCGCGGGAAAACTTTGGTGGGGTAAGTATCTGCCCCCTCAGGTGTGCAAGGGTTAAGTTCAAATCCTAGCGTAAAAACTACCGAAGTACTTTCGACTGAAATTTGTTCGAGCTATCCGATGCAGTTTTCAGATTCGTTCTATCGTGCTTGGTTCGTGAGATACCTGGGGGGAGGTAGGTATCTACCCCCCACCCCCAGCCTGGCGAAGGTGGCTCAGACCACCAGCCGTGCGAGGGTATGGCTATGAAAGACGGGTGCGGATAGTGACCTATATCCCATGTCGTACGAACAGTTCACAGCGGAACCCTTGATAAGTGTGCCATTTATAGATCATGTATGCAAATGTGCGTTGCACGTAAATTCGGATAGGGGAGTATCACAGAACGTCCAAATAACCATTGCGAACCAGTTGACATTGAGAGGAAATGTCACAGCAGGAGCACAACGCAATTGCGAAAATTATCCATTCCATTATGATGAAAATATGACTCCAATGGAAGCGAACCTGGATTGAGACTTGAACGCCATTATCAGCAAACTATTAACTGAATTTAGTCCATGCGTCGGTGAGTATCCCGCCTAAGTTTATCAAATCCTCCGACCTCACGCATGATACTGGATCATAATGCCTGTCATGTGGATGACTTACTACACTTCGTGAAGTTTCTCTATTCTCATTCAAATCGTACAACTTGTTTGCTATCTTTACTTCATTTCCATAGCATTCACATTGTTTAAGTTTGGCTCATTTCATTGCAGCAGCACGTTTACACCGAAGATACCCGGGGCGTGGCTAGCTAATACGACCGAGATAGTACGCACAAACAATCCAGTGCCCAGTTTCATCAATCTGCATCAAATCGTAGCTTGCAAATAGAAAGCACGCGTGAAAATGACGTTTCACGCTTCTTACAGTTTCACTAATAAGATACGAACCTTGAAAATTTTGTCCTAAAATGTCTACGAATCTACGTAGAATGTCTACGAATCTACGTATACATTAAATACAAGTAATTATGAAATGACAATACAAAATGATGGCATATACATACATTTTCCACATTATTTCAAATCTTCATGCTACTATGGGCTGGCTTGGTCAGTTAAAAAAAAATTAAAATAGTTATCTGAAATGATTCAGAGCCAGTTCACTAATGAAAACATACTTGGCTGCCATGGGCAACCACAGAAGACAAATAAGATGTCTTGCATACATTTTCAGACATATTTAAGAAATGTTATAGCTGTGTAATGTTTTTCTTCATAAAATAATAAATAATGGGTGTTGCATAGCAATCACATAAGTTAAGTATAAACATTGGTCTGAAAACATTCATGATGGTGTAACCAAGGCAACTAGACAGTTGACATACAACTGACGGTGTATCACTCACTACAACTGAAAACAATTTCCTCAGTCGATATCATTCCATCAATGAAATCTAATCACGGGTGTACGGGAGGCCACGAGGAAAAAAAAATGGTGTTGGCATTCAAGATGCTATTCGAGGAGAAGGATGTGAACACCTTTTGCAATCCATACTACCTATATTGTCTTGTTTTTGCAGCTGAGTATAACTGTTAGGTAGGTAGGTAGGTACCTACACAGGTAGGCAGGCACCTTGGGTAGGTAGGTATGTACCAATCTACCTAACATGGGCTATGCCAAGAATAGTGGTATCCAGCTATTGTCATATTTACATGATTGCCCAGTCGACAGATAGGTAGTGGCTCAATCTATTTGATTCCCATGATCAGCAGGGTGGCATAATACACCAAAAATGCTCTGTCCAAATAGGTATGCGAAAGAAGCGAGGGAAAAATCAGTTCTTATGTACTAATTGTAACTGTTGTTTTATTTTCATTAGCCATATATTTTTGGTTTGCAGTTCCTCTGCGGGAAACTAAAGGGGCCCTCGGCAGGCCAAGCCAGAAATGCCCGATGGGATCATGCTGGAAGTACGGAAAATTGTCCTGCTGAAGGGCCCATGCACCGTGCATAATTTCACAAGAAGCTTCGTTGCAAACACCCTACGAGCTGCAAGAGGTAGGAAGTCCTCCAGTACCTACCTACTTACCTAAGCTACACCTACCTAAGCTACCAGGTACAACTAAGCATAATTGACCTAATATCAATGTATTTATACTTCAATTTTCCACGTAATGCTTAGTAGTGCCTCCTGATTGACAACGCTCTTACATCATATCCCAAAACCACAAAAAATTGGTATACAAATCCAAAGGTCCGGAGTTATTTGACGAACATAAATAAGCTGACACTTGTGTCCGGTGATCCGGATAGTGAACTCGCATGCATTTAATCATGTATTTCCTCTTTATCACGGCCCACTTTAGCATGCAAACGAGTGTCTGGGCGCACGGCTAACTTCCCGACCTTGACCTAGGTCAAAGTCAAACACACATCCTGATTTGCAAGATTAGAACACAAACTAACTTGGTGCTTACCTATGCGAAGCTGGAGTACATTGCTGTAGTGGTACTAATGCGTAAAATGGTACAAAACTGAGTATGTCAGTAACATTCTTGTCCGTCCCATTCTCTGGTGCACGTGTTCAAATTCTTTAGGTGAGGTGAAGAACCTGGCGGTCCATAGATATCATGTCCCTCGCATAAGTAAATGTTCATCTGATTGCGTGTTTAGACGCCAATTTGTATTGTAGTGAACAGGAACGACAGCGGCCTGGAGCGTCGACAGCCGCCGATCGGACAGACCTGCCGTGTGCCTGTGTCGATGGGGCAGACCTGCCGTGTGTCTGTACCGATCGGGCAGACCTGCCGTGTGCCTGTGCCGATCGGGCAGACCTGTCGTGTGCCTGTGCCGATCGGGCAAGCCTGTCGTGTGCCTGTGCCAATCGGGCAGGCCTGTCGTGTGCCTGTGCCGATCGGAGTAGCCGGATTTCCCCGCCATGTTAGTCTCCACCCAAGGTGACCGACCGGGGTACCTGTATAAGGTGCTACTCACGCAGACGGTGCGGGGTGGTGCCGGCCACGTTCAGCCACCAATCAGCTGATTTCAACGCGGCCAGTCACCGGGTAACACCACGTGAAGGCGCGGTACAGCCGGATCAGCTCAATTTACGGATTTGCCTCCTTACCGTTGTTTCGCCCTTGCCTTCAATATTAATTACATTCAGCATTGTGTTAGATCGTTTTTGTTCCGGCTAAGTTCAGCCCGCTTGGCTTTCTGTGCGTGTAAACAGCAAACAGTGGTCACTTCGTTTTGTCACAATGTGGTACATAGTTTATCTGCATTTGGCTTGAACCTGGTATCACCTTATTTGATATTGCAACTTGATCTCGTCCATAATTGTAACCATCTAATAATCATGAAGAAATGTTATAGCCATAAACATATTATAATATGATGTTCGTACAGACGTGCTTCACTCTGGTTAAGTCGTTATCTTCACGACATCATCCCGGCACATAATCTACTGTTCGTCCTTCTCGTATATAGCACCCTTTTGTTTCACGCCTTATGCTATAGTCATTAATACCGATCACTTGAGCTCTATTACCCCCGCCCCACCCTTGGAGTACTCAAGTGCACAGGGCACGTATGTTAATTTACAACTTACGGTAAATTTACCGAAGTTAAATGTTCAAATGTCCATCACTGTCCATCCGGACAGTGATGGACATTTGAATGCGGAATATAATCAAGCTATGAGAATGTGCAAGGCAGCTACTAATACCTATGCACACAGAAATGGTAGTGCATCGAATTGTACCTATTCACGTCCGGACATCTCGAATGAGGTTTTTTAAAACCTTAAGTTTCAGTTTAATCCTAGCAAATATTTAAGATCGCAGCGCAATACATATCTAGGAAGATCCGAGACCTGTTTAATTACAGAAAAAAACGACGTCCTACTTTTTCGGCAATGGTGTGCGTTTCTTGTGGAACTGTTTCCAATCTGATTGTCTGAAATATGTTGGAAACCTTGTCTTAAGCTGACTGTTGTGCGCACGTCACGAGTGGAAGGAAACGCTTACAAAGTCAGAACTAGTTTCCTTTGAAATTTGCCTGTCGTCTTCAGTATGACCTGGAGGTTGGTCAAACTAACAACCACAAGTTGCCTGGCCCCGAGATATTGGTTGCAATTTGAAGTCATAAAATGTGACAACTGGTTCCGAGGAAAGGTAGGAATACGAATAACCGCGAGGCCTGTCGCTGGCTAGCCAACATATTAGATGCCAGCTTAACGGACATTTCACTGAGGACTTAACACAATCTCACTATTGATGAGCCTCCATGGCTAATCAATAGTGATCACGAACAAACAACGGTACGCAGTGGTGTCGCCACGAAATTCTTCCAGGAGGGTGAGATCGAAAGGGGGCCTCCTGCTCCCCGAAAAGGGGCCCCCATTGTGTTATGGCCTCCTATTGCTTTTAGGCTCTTAGTATGGTTCGGGAATGGGAAACTGAGGGCTGGAGGGCCTTCTTTTCGTCCTGGAGGGCCTCCTTTTCGTCCTAGATGGCATCCTTTTCGTCCTGGGGGCATCCTTTTCATCATGGGGACCTCCTTTTCGTCCTGGTGGCCTTTTCGTTCTGGGGCCTCTGTGTCAATATTTGGCACTCGCTTGATTTCTGGGGCCTCCTACCCTCTCCTAGGTGACTTCTTTTTACAAACTAGGGGCCTCCTCCTGGAGGCCCCTAATTTGTATAATCTCGTTTTCGTCTTGGGAGCTTCCTTTTCATCCTCGAGGGCCTCTTTTCGTCCTGGAGGGCCTCCTTTTCGTCTTGGAGGGCCTCCATTCCATCCTGGGGCCTCCTTTTCGTCCTGACGTACCTTCTTTTGTCCTGGGGCCTCCTTTTAGTCCTGGAGGGCCTCCTTTTCGTCATGGGAGCCTCCTTTTCGTCCTGAGGTACCTTCTTTTCGTCCTAGGGGCATCTTTTTTGTCCTAAGGGCCTCCTTTTCGTCCTGGGGTTTCGTTTTCGTCCTGGGGGCCTCCTTTTCGTCCTGGGGGCCTCCTCAAATTTCAGGGGGGGGGGGCGCCCCCCAGTCTCACGGCAGGGGGGGCAATTGCCCCTCTGCCCCCCCCCAGGTGGCGACGCCCCTGACGGTACGGCTGCAAGGGTCATGCCACTTCTTGATGCTATTCTCTGTTAAGTTTTGAGTAAATTTAGGGTAATTATGAAAAATAACGTCTTTTTAGTCTAATTGCAAACCTAGTTATGAAACACAAAAATCAGGCATGTAACAGCTAAAATCGGCGCTGGGACGTCACGTTCTTAGTGCGTGCCCCAACCGTTAGATTCACCACGGATAATAGCAAATTACTATTATCTATTATTATCCATGGTTTTACGATGTGGCGGAGTATTCCACTTGCGGATTTGTGACAGCGTTTGAGTTTCTCTGATTTATCTCTTGGATTGTGTAGTCAACCTGATTTACCCTGTTCATTTGACCATTGCACAGGCTGGAACAATGTACCATTACATAGCCTGGAACCTATGCTATAGAACATAGCCTGGCCTAGAAACAATGGACTATTTGATTTACGAAGAAGAAAGGGCTATGTGTCATCGACAACGTGTCGTTGGCTTCATGGTTCTTTCCAATTCACATATTCCCTATATCTCTGCCCAACAACCTCGAACTACGTGGATCATTGATGGTACATTGTGCCTGTGTAAGCCGTTGCTTGAAGCAGGTGCGTCAGCAGCGCAAAAATGCGTACAAATATTTCAAACTTTTCACCATATTGCGTCAACCGTCAAATCTTAAAAACCCGATTAGGTGGCTGCTTTGCTATTGTAAACGGGCCGCGCGATCGGAACTTTCGCGAATCGACCAGATCGGACATTTTCGATTACGGCTGACCTGTTCATGTAAACGGAATATATAATGTGTGTTCGGACAAAGCATAAATCCTCAGCCATTATGGAGAATCAGGGCATCAATGCCTATGCAATCCCAGCATTGGCTTTTCCAGAAACATCCGAACATGCTGAGCGCGATTGCAAACCAGTGCACTGGATAAGCAATTACCACTTTCACTATATCGCTGACCATGCCCATAATGCAGCATACACTCCTGAAATCGCCTCCCGAAAAATAAATCTGGTCAGTTGAGGGCGCCCGGGGCCACATGACCGTCTCTCAGACACGCCTGACGCCAAGAGTTCACCTGACTTGTCAGACGAGTCCTGGGTCTCGCAGTCCTACCGCCGCAAGGTATAAAGCGGCTGGCCTCTCCGCCGCTGCTCAGTCAATTTCACGGCCACGCAGTGCACCGGCGTTCGTCGGGCGCGGGCTGCCGTCTCTCAGGCAGCAAGCACAGCACGTCTGAGGGAGCCCTATCCACACAAACATGAAGGTGAGTTGGCGCCATGAACTTCAAGTGACTAACATCTATCATTGTATCGCCAGATTGCACTCTGTTACATGGCACCATCGGAATAAGATTGTTAGAAGGAAGTTTCTATTTTCTGTGCGTGAGAAATGCCGGATTATTTCCCCGTAATTACATGAAATTCATGGCCAGATTTAACTGAAACTGGCTTTCATCCGTACTATTTTCCAAGTGAGTTGCCTATTGCGATATTATTATTAATGTTCGTGACATTATCGTGAGAATATTAGAGTAGTAGATGTGTTGCTCATATTATTGCTTAGAGCACAAACTTAGCATTATCGGACGCCTGTAGGGTGGATAACTGGATAGTCGAATAGTCTCTACTCTCGCTCTCTGACGAGAGCGATATCGAAGTCGCCATTTGGGGCCCACGCGTCTCCGGTGCTGTTCTCAGTAGAGATACGGCACTGCGAGGACCCAGACCAACTTTGCACTAGTGATATTCCTCTGAAGCAATCCACCCCACGTCTCACTTTCATTCGGGAGAGGTGCAGAGTAGCTTTAAAACATGGCATGCCACTCTGTTCTAGTTCGAGCTCATGGTCCTACGCTATGAATTTATCTGTTAGAATCTTCGCTAGGTGCGTGATGGAGCAAGACGAGATCGTTGGGAGCTTTCCCAAAGTGCCTTCCCCAGGGATGGAGCAATGTATTTTAGGTGCTATTGCGGTCACTCGACACATCGACCAAAGCATGATACACTTGCGCACTAGTAAATATGATTCTTTTGTAACCAAGGAAACTCTTCGTTGGCTGTCTGCTAACTCAGTTCAGGCTGTATTTCTGCTTAAATATTTCGGATCTACGTCTGATTATATTTCTATCAATATCTTTAGGTTCCCTACGTGTGCATTTCTATGCTGCACAGAAACGCAAACAAACTCACTATGCACGATTCGAGGGTTCAATTTTTAACACCTTTGTAGGCGCGGGTGGACATAGGACAGGTGTCTGCTTGTGCCATGCCAATACTGATGCTTGATTTGGAGTTGTTGGGCATTGAGTGGAAAGAGTGACATGAAAACACCATCTTCCCCACCAGTCCTGTGATCTTCAACTCGTGATTTCGGTAGTCTTGCTCACGCGGTTGTTCACATGCACACGGCGGGCTATCCGAACTTTCTGACCCGGTGAGTGGAGGACTTCCAGTGACACGAGGTACAGCAGTGCCCTCTGTGCATTCCACCGGACCGAAGCATCTGTTTAAAAGCACACCGTGCAGTCTTCTGTGTAAAGCTGGCCCCTGACCGAAGATGAGTCCCGCCAGAGTCCAAGTTAAATTATGGGCATCTCGTTCATAGCACTCATTGTGTAACCGCGCCAACAATCCGGTGCAGGAAAATGGCACTTCAGCGGTACTCTAACTATGTATGTAGGCAATAACAAGCAAGTATAAAGGCCAGCCATATGTCGGCATCCTATGACATCGATTGGTTCACTAGCTTCCCATTGCCGTTTAGCTGCGGTGCGCTTTCGACCCCAGAAGTAGTTAAACACAACAATACAAACTATGCGAGAATGGCACGTGCCTCCAAGGTCATCCTCCAAGACTACTTAACGTCGAGAGCAAGAATGTGAAACAGATTCACCCTCACCACCGAAAAAGTAGTATTTCGGGGAGGAGCAGGTGGGAGTCGGGTGTTCATAAAATGCTTTCATGCCTTGACGACATTTTTCCCATTGGGAAGAGCCAGTATGTCTCCATAATGCCAACGCTTATATCACATAAATTTCAGCTGTTCGGTCGCAGTCTGAATTTAAGCGCGTTGGCGCGATAACTAAGTGTAATTTCTGCACCAGCCTTTAGGATCGGAAGCAAGCGGACGTAGGACTTAGAGCACATGTCCTTTGCACGGGTTGTCCCGCCTATTAAAGCTGTGTATAAAAAAACAGATGGTCGCAAATCAGATATCATGACCAATGCCAGAAAATAACAGAACGTATTTGCATCGTAGCAATAACAGTCGACATTCACGGGGCCTAATGTACGCAGTCATTAAAGCGTCTTGTCGAATGAGCGTACTGGAAAAAGTAGGTCAAAATTATTTTGATGTAGATGCAGGAGTTTTACTCGGCAGCGTCGGGAAAAACCTGCTTTTGGTAATGTGTGCGGACGTAGTCTGGTAGCTGCGTAGGATGTGTCCCTTATCGCTCATGCAAGCATGGTACACAATCGTATGGTGTTGCATGGTGCTCCCAAACGCATATAGCTATTAAATGTGCCAAGAAACGTCTAAACGAAGGCCTGCGACGCACGCCATGCTATTTGAGGTGACTTGAGCCTGTTTTCCCTTCCACAGTGGCTCGCTGGAATGGTTGTGCTGGCGGTCAGCTGCTCTGCATCTCTTCTCTCTCAGCATTCGCACGAACATGACCAATCGTCTGCTGCTCGACCGTCTAGCAAGTACCTTCCTCCCGATCCTCGCCTTTCTCATACCGAGGACACTAATCCGAAGAGTAGTGAACCCATCCATCCACCTGAAGCATATCTTTCACCGGTAGCTGAACCACCTGAAGCATACCTTCCCCCGGTAGCAGAGCCACCTGAAGCTTACCTTCCACCGGTAGCAGAGCCACCTGAAGCTTACCTTCCACCGGTAGCAGAGCCACCTGAAACATACCTTCCACCGGTGGCTGAACCACCTGAAGCATACCTTCCACCTGCGCCAAAACTATCAAAAGAATACATTCCACCCGTGGTAAGAGTCCCCAAACGATATCTTCCTCCACACCTATCTCGTGGATACCTTCCACCCGCGACAGAGCCGCCTCAGGAATACCTTCCACCCGCGACAGAGCCACCTCAGGAATACCTTCCACCCGCGACAGAGCCACCTCAGGAATACCTTCCACCCGCGACAGAGCCACCTCAGGAATACCTTCCACCCGTAGCAGAGCCATCAAAGGAATACATTCCTCCTGTGATACCGATCCCCGATCAATATCTTCCTCCAGTGACGAATCCACCAGAAGAATACCTTCCGCCTGCGACAGAACCACCTCGGCAATACCTTCCGCCTGCGACCGAACCACCTCGGCAATACCTTCCGCCTGCGACAGAACCACCTCAGCAATACCTTCCGCCTGCGACAGAACCACCTCGGGAATACCTTCCACCTGCAGCACAGCCATCGAACGAGTACCTTCCTCCTGTGATCCCGGTCCCCGAGCAATACCTCCCTCCAGTGACTCAGCCGCCACAGTCATATCTGCCACCGGTGACGAAGCCTTCACGCGCATATCTTCCACCTGCATAAGACCACCCATCGCAACAATAGCTCACATTGGCGAAAGGAGCACAGCGTTCCTCCGCGACGGTCTGTCGTGGAATATCTTCGATGACGAGTCAGCCGAGATGGAAGCTTCTTCAGGCTTCGTCAGCACCGACAATCGCAGCTGCATCACGGACGTCTTCAGAAGGAAGCCGCTCAGACCTCTTGAGGCGGTTGGTCAGACTAGTCTGAGGTGGAGAGCCGTCGCTCATCACACGTGTGCGAACATGTTCCGTATTGGTGTGAGTGGGTGTGCGCGGTGTCTGTCGGGTCGGTCACGGTGTGGCGGCGTTCGCTGTTCCATAGTGAGGGACGGAGCCGCCGCCGGCGGTCGCTGGAACTGCGCTGCGCAGAAGCTCAGATGGGTTGTGATAACATTGTTGCTAAAATCGCGCACGCGCGCGTGGTTGCAGATAGGAATATGTGAACGTGCTGGCATAATAGGAAGATATGTTGTGTGCTGATTGATTGCTCGCCAATAAATTTCAATGACTGTGAAATTGGTGAGAATTTCTTCGCAAATCCGATCAACAATACCGCACGCAAAGCCGATAACCGGCCTATAGCCGGCCAACGATCGGTAACACTTCGACCTTTCCGTGGGTAACGGCGGCACGGCTCAAGAGCTTGGGCACGGTGCGAGTAGAGCACAGCGCTTTGCTAAATACCCCGATTTAGATTCCCCGGCGATGCTAGTCTGAAGGTGGAGGGACCAAAAGCGCAGAAGTGTTCAGCGGTACGGTGCCGAAGGTGGTTCAGCAGTTTTGTGCCCGGCGTTGGTTCAGTGTGGTACCCGGCTGTGGTTCGGCCGTGCCCGGAGGTGGTTCGGCCGCGCCCGGAGGTGGTTCGGCCGTGCCCGGAGGTGGTTCGGCAGTGCCCGGCGGTGGTTCGGCAGTGCCCGGCGGTGGTTCGGCCGTGCCCGGAGGTGGTTCGGCCGTGCCCGGAGGTGGTTCGGCCGTGCCCGGAGGTGGTTCGGCCGTGCCCGGAGGTGGTTCGGCCGTGCCCGGAGGTGGTTCACCAGTGTCCGGCGGTGGTTCAGCCATGCCCGGCGGTGGTTCAGCAGTGCCCGGCGGTGGTTCAGCAGTGCCCGGCGGTGGTTCGGCCGTGAGGTGTGGTAGTCTGGTGTAGTGCGGGGTGGCAGCCATGCCCGGCGGTGGTTCAGCAGTGCCCGGCGGTGGTTCGGCCGTGAGGTGTGGTAGTCTGGTGTAGTGCGGGGCGGCAGCCATGCCCGGCGGTGGTTCACCAGTGTCCGGCGGTGGTTCAGCCATGCCCGGCGGTGGTTCAGCAGTGCCCGGCGGTGGTTCGGCCGTGAGGTGTGGTAGTCTGGTGTAGTGCGGGGTGGCAGCCATGCCCGGCGGTGGTTCAGCAGTGCCCGGCGGTGGTTCGGCCGTGAGGTGTGGTAGTCTGGTGTAGTGCGGGGCGGCAGCCATGCCCGGCGGTGGTTCACCAGTGTCCGGCGGTGGTTCAGCCATGCCCGGCGGTGGTTCAGCAGTGCCCGGCGGTGGTTCGGCCGTGAGGTGTGGTAGTCTGGTGTAGTGCGGGGCGGCAGCCATGCCCGGCGGTGGTTCACCAGTGTCCGGCGGTGGTTCAGCCGTGCCCGGCGGTGGTTCGGCAGTGCCCGGCGGTGGTTCGGCAGTGCCCGGCGGTGGTTCACCAGTGTCCGGCGGTGGTTCAGCCATGCCCGGCGGTGGTTCAGCAGTGCCCGGCGGTGGTTCGGCCGTGAGGTGTGGTAGTCTGGTGTAGTGCGGGGCGGCAGCCGGGTGACTGGAGCTCCGCGCCACAGACCGTCCCGGACACGACCCGACACGGAAGTTCCCCTCGCGTGTGTCGTGATGCGCCGAGCCGGCCGTGAACGGAGGGGCGCGCGGCGCAGACACGCAGCGCGTGACCGATAGCCGGGGCACGCGCCGTACCGTGCACTCAAATCACTCAAATCGGCACACCTCGCCGACGGCCAACCACACCAGTACACAGCTCACCGACGGCCAACCACACCGGCTACAGCCGCACCTGCACACAGACTCGCCGGTGGCCAGCCACACCGGTTGCAGTCGCATCGGCAAAAGCCTCTCCTACGGCGAACCACACCGGCTGCAGTCACGTTGGAAAGCGCATCGCCGACTCGTGTCGGCCAACCGCACTGGAAAACACCTCGCCAACACGTGTCGGCCAACCGCACCAGCTGCAATTACAACGGCACACTGAGCACGCCACGCAGCAAAACGTCCGCGTATTGCTTCAGATGCGTTTGAGCAACCAGGAAAGAACGGTCACCGCCACGACCTTGGGCCGTGTCATCACGATGAGCCATATCGGTGGGATGCCTGAAACTCATCGTTTTTCCATTGACGTATGGCTGAAATGAACACCGTTGGGATGCCTAGTAATCTGTCAAGCTACGCCTTCGCTTCTTTTCAGAGTAAGTTCAAGCCCTGGTACGCTGGCTCCATAAAGCCTATCACGACGGAGCCACCACGCAGCATAATTCGAGGTCAACAATCCGTGTGAGGGTGTACATGTGCTGCATTACAAGACCGCAAGAAGTTCAGCACTGCACGTCACATCACCGTCGACGAAAACTCGAAACTATACCGCGAAAACTCTATAACAATAACTCGGAACTTAACATTGCCGATCCTGTGGACACAAGATACATGAGCATCAATATAGGCATAGGCAAGATCAAACGGCCTTCAACATGATATTTTCCACATCAGCATGATTATCCTTGCTGGACGATCAGCTATCATGGTCAAGTTCCCATCGTACCGTATGTCTCATTCATTAATGCTGCTTCATACCAGTGATGGGTCTCTGTTATTCGCTTTCACGATATCTGATCAGCGTTAGTCCGGATTCGGACAAAATTCAGGCCAACCCAGTCACAGTCCATGATTAGCGGAATTAGCCGACCTCGGGTGAACACTGACCATGACCTATGCGAAGCCCACAGGTGCAACTTTAGTGCACTTCGTGGTATGCTACTTCTGGCGGTCGGCCTTGAACGCGAAAAAAAGCGGCGGGCGGTGATTTGCACGTGCCACTGGACCAATGTGGTAAAGTGCCGCGTGGCACGTGACAAACGTTTTTCCCTTTCTCCCCGAGCACGACACGCGCCCACACACATCCTGTCTGATGTTCTGCTAGGAGTTGAAACGAGCCTGATGCTCTGTTTGGACTTTGACTCATTCCACTGGACTGCAGAGGCATTCCACAGTAACAACCGAAAATTTTCCAATTCGCCGTCCGACCATTTTGTATTTTCTTGAAAAGTTGTGTACCGGGGGTTTCAAGGGCGAACTTCATTTATGGTGAACACAAAATTTCCCCAAAAATATTTCCCAAAATACAGTGCAAATTTCCCAAGGTCAGTGAGGGGCCTACATTTGACGACCCATAACCCCAAGGCTAAGAGAGCAATTTCATTGAACTTTTTCTTTGTTGAATTGGGATGAATCAAGGAACAAATTGGCTATCTCTGATTTTCGATTTTCAATTTATTAGGTCATACGACTCCGTGACCTAGTTTTTTTCGTCGTGACCTTGACTTTTTGGATGTTAAAATTAAAACTTTTGTGTGATGAGCGTTTGAGCCCCATTCATGCTTTTAATATATATCAATTAAAAAACGTGGGGTTCGGCCTGCAAAAAGCACTCTTGGGGCTCGCAATATTGACACAGCACGCTGTTCGGGGCCCCGGCCCACCGATAACTTCGCATCTAGTTGGCATATGGTGTCGAAGTGGTCCAGAGGGGCCCCTGATGACGAAACCCGTCAGTTGGTTTCTGCTACACTGACATCAAGTCACAAGGTCACATGACATTGGGCGTTCAAAGTCATCTGAGGTCACGAACACGTTTATGGCTATAACTTCGCCCCTAATTGAGCAAAAGAGCTCAACTCAACACAGTTGTGTTCGTCACGTCGGGTCGGTTACAGTGATACATGACATGACCCAGATAGGTCAAGTTGAGTCACGTGAACTGGCCAGGTTACCGAATTGATCCAACGGGGCCAGGGCATACCTATGTTGGCATCATTGTCCATGGCTTGCTCAAGATTCTGTTGTAGTATACCGGTGTAATGTCTATGCCGCTGTTGGATGAATATTTCAATGAGATAAAGTTGTCGATATTAATGACGGTTACCCCTACGCCGCACAGGAACAAGAACAACTGAATATTATTTCATGTCATGGGGCATGGCACGACGACTTGTACAGCACGACGCGACGATATTGAGGTCAAAGTTCAATGTCAATAACACTGCGGAGTGCGCCGTCGTCGCCGCCGTCGTCGGAGTGCGAGAGACTGAGCTCCGCCATAGTGAAGCTGACAAGTCATCGCTTCGAGGCGAAGGCTCAGTCAACGCACTTCAAGCATCTGAAGGAGACCGTTAAAGATGGCGAAGTTATTGTCAAAGGAGACTTTGCCGAGAACTTCTCCTTCGTGGTGCAGGATGCCGCCCAAGGTTTTCACTGGGTTGCAGCGCAGAGCACCGTGCACCCGTTCGTGGTGCACTGGCGCCAAGACGGAGAGCAGCGACACCAGAACTTCTGTTTGATAACTTAATAACTGACGCCACAAAGCATACAACTAGCACTGTACACGCCTTCCTGCGCCGACTGGAACCAGCAATAAAGGAAGAGGTTCCCAGGCCCACGAAAATTCATTACTTCACGGCGGATGCGCTGCGCAATACAAAAACAAGTACAGCTTCGCGAATGTGTGCTATCATGACATCGACTTCCCCGGTGTGACATGTGAGTGGCACTTTTTCGCCACGTCCCACGGGAAGAGAGCGTGCGATGGTATAGGCGGCACCGCGGAACGCGCCACGTATCTCGAGAGCCTGCGGCGCCCGATACAAGATCAAATCCTCACACCAGAGAACATGCACCGATTTCTCGCCGGGCAGCTTGTGACAAAGATCAAGTTTTTCTTTGTCACAAAAGATGAAGTGCAGAAGGCTTGGCAGGAGCTGAACGGCCGCTTCAACAAAGCCGTGACGATCAAGGGAACAAGAAAGCACCATTGGTTCTGCCCTGTGAGTCAGAAAATAATGCGGATCCACGTCCTCTCAGAAGACAAGACTGGCAAGCATGTGAAGGTGTTGAGGTGATATGTTGGTGCGCTGGTGTCGTATTCTATCTATAGGAATATGTCAATAGGCTCCTGCCATTTTACGTATAATCATGCCATCAGTACAAGAACACAAGGTCGCCAAACATGTCAAAGTGTTGAAGTGATATGTTGGTGCGCTAGTGTCGTGTTGTTCTATTGATAGGTATATGCATATGTCAATAGGCACCTGTAATCGTATCGGTGACCTGACCTCAGGTCACGTGACCTAACTTGACCCATCGGGATCATCCCACGTATCACTGTAACCGTCTCGATGTGACTAACACAATAACATTGAGCTCAGCTGTTTAACTCATTTAGGGATGCGGTTTTAGTCAGAAATAAATTCGTGACCGCAGATCCAATGACCTTGAACACCTAATGTAAATGTCACCTTATGACCTGATGGTAGTATAACAGGGACCAACCGACAGGTTTCGTCGTCGGGAGCCACTCTGGACCATTTAGAAACCGTATGCCAAATAGATGCGAAATTATCGACGGACAGGGGGCTCAACAAGCGTGTTGTCAGCATTGCGATGCCCCAACGTACTTTTTACAGGTTGAACCCCAGGTTTTTAATTCATTTATTTGAAATTGTCTGAATGGGGTTCAGATCTTCATCAGACGAAAGTTATAATTTCAGCAGCCAAAAGGTCAAGGTCACGCTGCAAAAACTAGGTCACGGAATCACGTGACCTAATAAATTGAAAATCGAAAATCAGGGACAGACAACTTGTTCCTTGATTCATCCAAATAAAACAAAAGCTAAATGAAATAGCTCTCTTAGACTTGGTGTTATGGGTCGTCAAAGTTAGGCCTCCTCACTAACCTTCGGAAATTTGCCAAGACTGTACCTTGGGAAATATTTTCGGGGATTTTTTTGTTCACCATAAATTAATTGTTCGCCCTTGAAAACCCCGGTACACAACTTTTCAAGAAAATCAAAAATGGTCGGACGGCACCCACCGGTTGAGTTACCATGGAATGCCTCAGAACCTGATGTTCTGTTTGAACATTGGCCGAGTCTGACGTTCTGTTCGGAGGTGGATCAAGCCTGATGCTATGTTTTGAGGTGGACCGAGTACGATGTTCTCTTCGCATGTGGGCAGAGCCTGATGTCCCGTTTCCAGGTGGGCCGAGCCTGATGTTCTGTTTGGACGTTGACTAAGCCTGATGGTCTTACGCCAATTTCACTATTGTTTTTTTTGCACTCACACAGTTTGTAAGCAAACAGTGTGATGCAAATCACAATCTGTGTTAGACCGTATTCCGCGAAGGTTGGTAATCACAAATAATGTAATTTAAACAAGATACTGTAATTGCTCTATAAATGATGAGATTTTATAATGCCTTTCAGTGATAAATCAGCCGACATATTCCAAAACAAGATGCTTTTTTTTCCAATGGGGATTAGTTCATTAGATCTAATGGAGATTAAAGTACTGTTAAATAAATAACATGAGGAATAATCAAACATATGAGCCCAATCAACGTGGCATATCATTTTTTTGTCGATGCAATATGTCATTCAAATCCATGAACCCTTGATCAGAAAATCATCTGAGCTGGGAATATAGACAAACAAACCAGCATTCCCTCGCAACCGTCACGCCTCTGACACATTGACATTGACACTGACAGTGCAAGCATGGGGACCGATGTGAGTCTGAAGTGCTCAAATTCACAGAATCGGAACAAGCACATAGTTACCCGGTACCACAATTCATTGATGCATCAATGCATCCATTTTTCATGACTGGTGCTCTCCATCAAAATGAATGCAACCTAGAACATGTGTTATCAGAAGCGGTGTATTGTTCATGGTTGTTGACAATCATTACCAACAGACATTCGTGAAATACAAATGATGTAATGACACGTTTTCCGTAGTTTCTGATTGACAAACTATGTACATTGGATTGTGTAGTTTTGTTGGCTCATGATGTTAGTGAAAGGCCATCCTTACAAATAACAACATTGGCGGTGTGTTCACACCAAATTTGGTGTGGATTCGCATCTCGTGGTGTTAGTGAAATTGGCCTCTGTTTGTACTTGGACCGAGTCTGATGTTCTGTTTGGAGGTGGTCCGGATCTCATTGGGTGTGTGTGCTTGTGTGCGATTGTGTGAGTGTGTGTGTACGCGAGGGGGGGGGGAGGAGGAGGATGGACTGCAGCGAACACTTGGGTGAATGGGAGCCCATCGTTGAGAATGGCTTCATCCTTTACTGAAAATACAATTTACCTATTTCCCAGAACAGTGGGTTTCACTGGAAGGGTTAGCCATAGCCTTTACTGAAAGGCGGTTCTCTGCCACTGATATATCTATACTTTTTGTCGTTATTTCCCATTGTAGGCCGTTCCAATGATATGGCAATGAAGTGCTTTTTTATGTTTCATCAGTGTTTTGTGATTCATCAGTGCTTCCTCAATGTAAAGATGCGCCATTTTCTTTCACTCTATCCCCTTCAATTCCCTTCTTCTTCCATGTAATCCCCACCCTCTCTCCCTGATAACGCATAATGCAATATTGGAAGAAGTATCTTCACTAAAATGGATGTTCTCCCTGTTGGTTATTAGGGCTTTAGGGCGCATCGACTGCATTGGTCATGTAGCGCCCAATGTTCTCCCTGTTAAGAATGACAACAACAGAGAATTGACCACCGATCACTGTGAAATAGCGCTCCCCCCCCCCCCCCAGTGGCAAAGCGGTACAATCAAACAGATGGTTGTCTGATGGTACGATACCGTGCAACCGGTATCAGTGGTATCAAACCAGGACGGGGGGGGGGGCGTAGTCAGTCAGTCGAGGTTAGGGCATAGGGCGTGGTCTTGACCAGGATGGACGGCGACATGCGAATGTCCGATACATTGTCACCTAATAGTTACGTCGATGAGGGCACACGCCATTTGAAGGTAGCCTCAGCATGGACCCCCGCCACCAATGCAGCTAGGAGGGACGCTAGCGGATCTAGGAGGGGACGGAACATCAGGGTCACGGTTCCCTTTTCCTGAAGGGGCGCCTTTCTTGGCCAGAGAAGCACCAACTTGCCATGGGGTAAGTGCATGCTCCCAGTGCACCCTGTATCCGTACCTGCTTTGAGTTTGTGTTGGCGGCCAGGTATATGTCCGGCCGTCGCCCCTTGTTCGAAAAACCAATGGAAAGAGAACGGTCAGCAGCACTTCCTTCGAACCAAGCATCCGCGGTCAAGACGAGGCCTTCATCAACATCAAAACCATGTAAACCTGGGGCTCCCATTTGGAGCACAACTTCTCTACATTCTCTCGTGGATAGGAGACCCTCATGCTTAAGTTGTGCTAACGGCTCAAAACGTTATCTCCTCCGCGTAGCCTCCAATGTATGAGCGTACCAAAAAAACTAAACCTACCTGGCTAAGTGTGTCTGAACATACAATTTAGTCCAATGACATGGGCGTGGAACTAAGGTACCTATTGTCCGAATATCTTATTAGCCTGAATCAATCAATTTTTTTTTACCGTGGGAAGCTTAATCCCTGGTCACCAAGGTAGATTATCGCTCACTTCGCCTCTCCTCTGGCTAAGATCCTCAGGCTGGAGAAGGCTACAGGTCAATTGTACAGAAATAAACAGCAGGAAAAAGTCTAAGGAGATCGGAGGAAATGGGAACACATCCTTTCTTCCAGGTGATCGAGTGTTAGGAAGAGTTGTCATGTCAAGCAATGCTGCTCAATTATAGACGCGTGATACTGAGACAATGCTGGTTTCGTTTCACCCGCACTCGGAATACTTCCAGAACAGAACCACTTGCCTTCGGAAATCGAAACAACTTTTGGTTTGCCGGAAGCACTTGATATCTCCCAAAGACGGCTGGCCGCCTCACGATTATCGGCTGGACACGCCTCTGATAAGTACCGTCATGCAGCCTATGCGTACAATGACAGTTGTCCACTGATTTCCTCGGATAAAATCAGCCAGCAAGCGCTTGTGGCCCATAAGCAGGCACATTCATCAGATTACTTCCACTGACCTTCGTCCTTCACTATCGCATTCACTTGAAATCGAAAACTGATTGATTATTAAGGGTCAGGGGCACATCAACTGCTACTGGTTATGTTGCGCCCATATCTCCTTGTATTGTATCCACATTGTACTTGGCTGTATGGGTCTATTTTTGTGGGATAGATTACCTCGAACTGCGCAGTAGATACACATCGACAGCTGTCTGGACGATCTCCGAACTGTCACGCAAAGTATCACAGTACGGCAATACGTGGACATTGAACCGAAGAGACGTCTGTTCCATCATGACGTCGCGGAAGAACGGCATGTGTCGAACTTCTATCGGCGAACCACATCGAGAACGGCGTGGCATTGTCTCCCTTCTCAAAAGGCAACCGTGCGTTGCACACGTATGCCCTATTTGCAAGCGTACCAGTATCACCTCTTGTCTTCTGTGTTTTTTTCCAGCGATGATGTCCATGGTGCCAGAACTGTATCACATGGAGCCTCCATGTCGAATAAAATTGCTTTCATGTGCCTATTTTGCATGAAGTTGTGTTTTATTTCTGTGCCTAGTCTTGCCTGGATGTTGCAGGACCAAGAGAAGGATATGAATGATGATATGGGATAGACATTGGGATGGAGACGTAGGGATGGAACAATGAGTGAGGCACACCTAGTATGGCCCATCACCATTCGACTAGTCCGCCGGATCATTGGAGCCCTCAATCCTCCCCTCCCTCTTACCACCACGAAAAGGTGGTGCCTCGTCGGGGGTTCAGGTTGAAAAGAGTGAAAGCTTTTGTTGTATATCTGGATAAGAACAGGAATGTCTAGAGGACAGCAGATAAGAAAGGAACAAAGTCAGAAAAGTGTAATAATGGTATTCAGGGACTAAGCGGATAGGCCACCATATAATGGCTTATCTCTCACAAGGCATGCTTCCGTGATATTTTCGAATGGAGCAGGTGCAATTGCGACGGAATAAGTAGTTAAGGGATAACACTTTTGAACGAAACAATCATGTAAAGAGGGTACAATCTTACCAGATATCAACGTGGGGTCAAGGCATAGGTAGGTTTTCTCTGCATTTTTCGATCCATTTTTCCCCGAGGTGAAGGAAGGGCGAAATGTATGCAATTATAAAGACATTATCATCCATTAAAACGAGGAGCTTTCCTTTCTGAATAGCGGTTGAAATGGCCTTGTGCTCGAATTGCTACCCGAAAAGTTGTCTGATGAACACTGAACAGCTTGTTTTTCGAATTCTTGGATGCCTAAATTGGGCCCGTTAAGATTGCTTTTGGGTGAATGACATCGTATGACTTCACCTGGACCGAACCTGAAATGAAAAAGAAAAAGAAACGAATGCATCGTATATCTACAACAAATAGTTTTAAGGGCAAGCGTCCATTCAGAACTAAAAAAAAACAGCAAGGAAATGTTCTGAAAAGCACAATCATTTTCGAAGACTCAAACATCAACCTGAACAAAAAAGAGAGCAGTGGCACAGCCCAGATTCACACCATTCTTACCTCATACACTTCTTGTTGTGACTTCTCATTCTCCAGAGAGCGAAACAATGACAATCCAACCCAGGAATGGCACAGCACAGTGGAACTCGTCTTCACTGCGCTACTGCTACTGTGCGACGATGTCGGCTTCGGAGGGGGACAAAATGACTTCTCAACTGCAAAGACAGCAGGCCATAACCAGTAGCTCATGCATTTGCATCGCGCACCAAGTTTCCTGGAGCCAGGTATCCACCCTGGAGTGTCCGGGACAAACGAAGGCTGTGAACACGTCTTGCATTCGGGAGTGCATTGAGAGTGGCCTTGCATTCGGGAGTCCCGGTGCAGTGCAGCAGCGATCTCCGCCGGACGTCCCTCGTCTCCAACAAGTGTAGGGGTACCCTGTGCAGTAAGAGGCATCCCAGCAGGCATGAGGCCATCCTGACGTTGTGGGAGCATTCCCGTAGTAGACAGAAAGGCAACCCAATCAGTGGTGGAACTTGTCATACTAATGTGGGAACTTCTCCCCTATCCTGCTGAGGCTTAATGTGTAACCCACATGCGCTGACTGGAAAGAAAGTATAAAACCCATTCGCACACCAACAATTTTCGGAAGGTTCCGCCTCTGAACCCAGTCGCTACATGATCACCAATCAGTGGTTGTAGGAGAGCATCTTTGCCTTTTAAGGCACCAGAGGCACAGCCAGGATTCAATTGAGAGTGCAGGCGACGTCAGGTCTCGTACCACCTCAAATGCTAATTCTGCCACGATTTCAGCCACTATCCTTTAGAGTCTCCCGAAAAGAACACAAAGTCATACAATCGAACAACTTTTATTTTCGTCCGCTAATGGGCCCCTGTCAGTCTCCAAGGGGATGCTGCAAGAGTAGGCCTAGGTCCCCTGCACGAGTGTTGTGTTCTTTGACGTGCCATGGACCGTCTTTGTACACTTTCTGCCGAGACTTGACTTTCTTGTCGGTGTCTTTCAGCGCTTCGTGCTGATTCAAGAAGGATGTTAACCTCTCACGCTCGCGCAACCTGACATCGTGTACAGATGTAAGCCTGACCGTGCGTCTAGATATAAGCCCGGCAGTGTGTCCAGATCTCTATCTGGACACACTGCCACGCTGCCCGACAATGTATCCAGATATGAGCTTGGCAGTGTGTTTCGATATAAGCTCGGCGGTGTGTTAAGATATAAGTCTTGTAGTGTGTGAGATATAAGCCTAGCAGTGTGCTTATGTATAAGCCTGGCAGTGTGTCCAGATATAAGCCTGGCAGTTTGCTCAGGTATAAGCCTGGCAGTGTGTCCAGATATAAGCCTGGCAGTGTGTCCAGATATAAGCCTGGCAGTGTGTCCAGATATAAGCCTGGCAGTGTGTGCAGATACAAGCTGCCGTCGAGCGTAATGTGACAGTAGAGTAGCTACATTATAAGCCAGTAGAGTACAGAGTAGCTACATTATAATAATGCGACAGTAGAGTAGCTACATACTCAGCCAGAGCTAACCCATGTCCACCGATTAGATGATCATACTGACGCTTGTGAGTGGCCAAATGCTTCGTAAAAAATATAGGCAAAGGTGATATTGACTTTCCTTTCAGATGTAATGCTTTGTAGAAGTGTCCTAGGCGCCAGGGGTGTAACTTAATGTTTGTTTGTCAGAGCACATGCACTCAGAAGCATTGCTTATGCACCGACAAAATACTTAGGGATACTGCAGAACACCAATCCCCAATCAACACAGGTATCTAAGATATGTGTGTTGATTGGGTTGATTGGGTTGATTACCTGAAATACACAAATACATCCCGCGTCCTGGGAGGCCCGGTGTTATAACCAAACATTTCATGTGCACTCACCAGGATTGTGAAGGGTTATCCCAACGGAAAGGAAGAATTGTCACAAGGGAAGGTATAACCCTCTGGCACCGCTCTAACCCCTCCGCGTCTCTGGAAAATGATTTTGGTTGCGCCACTGAATGGCACTAAAAGCAAATGTCATAATTTTATACATCTACGATCACCCTTGTTAAGTTAGAAAAGACAGCTGGAATTTCTCAGATGTGGTGCCATGGAGTCCTGTCGTATCGTGGAGAAAGAAAAACACGCTTGCAGTCGCAGCCCGCCAGAAATGTAAAACAGATTCGAGTGGCTCGAATTATCGCCAGTTTAGCCAGCCCAGCCAGGCCACCAGCAGGCGCCAGGTAGTCCCAGCCAGCGTCAGCCCAGGCGTCGAGCCAACTTTTACGTCTGCATCCGAGCGCGGCGGGTGGATGCCCGACCGATCGTCCTTCGATGTGGCGCCTCGGTGGTGATTGTGCTGCAGCCGATGCCAAAACCTGCATCCCACTCACCTGCCTTGCATGCAGAGGCCACGGGTGCCGACAGCCAGCACGCAAGTGAGGAAGAGGTCCAGCCCATTTATTGCCGATGGTTGAGTTGATTTTGAGGAAGACTCGCGGTTGCATATACAATCAATACAATTCAATGACATGTCATCGATAGCGGATGGTGCATGGGTACAGAGAATTGAGAGCGCAGGTACGTTTTGCCGTTTGCGGTTCTTTTCGCGGATTGAAGACGGATGAAATAACACCAGCCGTCGAGTTTTGCTCGCTATGTACGTGCATTGCTGAATATGTGGCATGATGAAATGTCGGCCTTCAAGGTGAATAGTTGTGGTTAAAGGATGAATAACAGCGGCGTTTCTATGGTAGGGTTGCTATGCATGTGCTATATCAACATCATATTAACATTGCATGACCTGTGTAGTAACAAACTAAATATCTACAAATAGTGCAGGCCAGATGAGATCAGTTAAGGGCGACAGGCTGCAGAATGGCCCGTCAGTATTTCTAACCTTTCGAAGATGGTAAGCAGGTTCTCCAGTCTAGTCGCATTTGGGCATGATTGTCAATTTATCTATGGAGCTCTGCGCCAGCATTTCAACAGCGATGGTAACTGGGGACAGGTGGCTTGCCGTTTGGCCTGGGTTGAATCATTCTCCACGGACAACTCGGCACCGACTTGGCCACACTGCTCGCGGACAGACAAAGATAATATCCAATACTCGTCGCTCAACTGTCGCGGTGGGCAGAAAAGCGCGAGGATCGCTTCAACTTCGGGTGGGGTCAAGGTCGCTTCAACTTTAACGTCACCTACGACTGACGTTAGAATGTCACAATGTTATGCACCTTTACAATGCCAGCAAGTCGCTTATATCTATCCAAATATCGGACTATGGCCAACACAAGGGCGCAGGACATGGACCAAAACGCAGTAGTCCGGCGGCCTCCGATACTTCAAAATCACGGTGTTATCACGTGAACCTTCCGTTCCGAAGAAGAAAGTGTAACATTGCGAATGCTTGTCCTCCCGCTGTAGGGTATACCTTTCCCGTATATAATTACACTCTAAAATTCTGCTAAAGCATGCTAAAACATTCCGGTGAATGAATCCTTTGAATGCCCGTAGAACATCTTCCCATTCAACCGGCATTCCCTTTAGAACGTAAAGCAAGTTCAACTTCTTGATAGTTCCGTCACGAATTTCGCGTGCCAATGCCCACAGAGAGGGAATGGCTATCACAGACATGAATACCGAGACAAAGAGATCAGCAGCTAGTATGGCAAAGGAAAATGCAACCGTCTTCCATCTGCTGCATGACTGCACTGAGGTTCAACGGCGGGCGTGTGGGAAGAGACGGCACCAGGCACATGAACGGCGGCCCTTTGTCTGATCGGCTGGGCGAGGCGAGGATTACGGCATAAACCGCCACCAATCCAAATGCCGCGCTGGATCCAAGCCGCTAAACCCCGCCTGCCACTTTGATGCCCAATTTTGCGCTAGCGGTACCTGTCGGCGATTCGCTCTCGCCACGTTCGCCCCGTCCACCGGAAATGGCATCGCGTGGTAACGTCAGCTGGAGGGTGGGGCGGCGTGGAGCGTGTTCCCAGAAACCCCCAAATCCACTGTGCATATTAGATCGCACGTCCGCGGTGCATTAGGACCATGCGCTCGGGCAGGCTCTGGTTTGCATCACGGCGTTTCGAACGCGATGTTGCATGTGCCGCTGTGCGGCCTTCCACACCGAGTGCTCCCGGTATCGCTCTCTCAATCTGTTGCAGCAGCTGTGGCAGCCCGAGTGGCGACGGACCGCGGATCCCAGTCGTTTTCCTCTAGTTCGCGAGGAATTCACATTAAAATAGCATTTATGTGGATGTAGAAACCTCGGCTTGCCCAGGCAGCCGCACTAATGAGCCTATTGGAAGGATGTATGGTGGTGTATTGACAGATACAATTTATTCCTTTTAATTCGGACTCCAGCGAGATGCATCCAGAACGAAGAATGCCACATAAGCTAGGTAAATTGCATCCGACGGCGGCTATTTCAGGCAGACTTCGACCATCATTCAGCTACGGAACTTTCACCGTTAGAACAAACACGCAGAGATGAGATCACTCCCATTTTAGTCAGCAGATGTCTACTACAGTCCACGTCACCACAACACAACTGAATACAGAATACAGTTTTTGGTACCTCCGATGGCTTTAGATAAGAATCCTCTTCCATGACAATAAGCACTAAACGCCAACTCTGCAGGTTCAGCAAGCATGTTATGACAGTTGTCTGCTGGATACTCCATGAGATGATTCTCCCGTGGGCAGGAGGCATGTACTCCACCCCCTTTACACAATTTTCATAATTATTTCGTTTTAGTCCACGGCGAAACAGTTGACGCCAGCAGGAATCATCGTCGTGATTTGTGTGTGACCGAGTGATGGAATAGCTGGCCTTGCCTCGCGCGATAACAATGTCGAAATGGTGAGCTCGGATTCACGCGTCTCAAAGATTGTCTTTTGGTGCACAGCCCACCGGACGACGCGTGGCAGCATTGTCGGCAGTAAAACGCACGATAGGCAGTCAGATGAGATGCAAAATTCATTCGCATGTAGTACGGATAAAAATAGTACCCTCTCCGTTGCGAATCTATCTGATTTCGGTGTCGCAAAACATCCATCAATGCTGTATACAGCCTTCAAGTTCAGAAGAATTGCTAGTCATGTGATAAACCCTATTGCGAAACACAAGCTAGAGCTGTGGGCGGTGAGTGACGTTATTATTTTGCTTTCAGAATAGATATTTCGTGATGCGCTATCGGGTGTCAACAGCTTATTACCATACTGGCAGTGCATAAATGTGTTTGAAATTACACTTTGCTGATTCTGATTGGACATCTGGGCTCAACTATGCATCACATGCATCGTGAGCGTCGTGTAATCAATTTCCTCAAGATAATAGCATACTTATTTAGTGTGAAGCAAGACGACTGACACTGGCGAAAGGAAGGCTTAATGAGAATAATGTACGCAAGTCATAGGGGGTAATGTAGGCATCATAATGCCATTTAGTAGGTAGGTGATGAAACCAGAAAGGCGCGCGCGAAGTTAGAGGAATGTGCAGTTTGCTATTAAATGTGTGCAACGTCATGCTCAAGACACCAAAAAGGCAAAGCAAATAGTGAAAGTGTGTTTGCATTCCCAGTGGCAGGTTCCCGGCTGGCGATCGTGGGGATAGCAGCACGCGGTCGGAATATGTGATCACCATGTTGCAATATATAATGCCCGACACATATTCGGACGTCAGAAAAGGGCAATGATCATTGCATCATGTCCGAACAACATGACGTTCCCAAATACCTGAATACAGCCATCAGTAAGCCATCAGATATCAGCGAGTCCGACCATTTTCCATGGCAGGGCTTCGGTGATCGGAAATGAGCAAGGTGAGTATGCAGATAATTATCCGAACCAACTAAAACAATTGCATGAGAATGCTTACACTTACGACCTGATCATTGTCCTCACCAGAGCTGGAAGCTTGCTGATCGCCAGTTTATCCTGGGTCAGAAAATAGCACATTGCTTGGCTGTCGTACGAAGATATAGCCTCTCGCTGGCCAGCAACTTTGTTGCTGATTCTCAACTTGATAAAGGGAGAGGGTATCACAGCAGAACATAGTCGTAACACCTTGGATAACAGTGGAGTTGAGAAAACTGACCTACCCTAACAAAAAAGTGGATCCGATTGAAACTGTAAATCACCCAAGAATCCATGAAACGCATGCTACAAGCGAGGACGGAGTTGGGCGTATTTATTGCCGTGTATATGGTGCAAAAGTTCAGCTGAGCGACTCGACGAGGCAAGGCAGTCTTTTTTGTTGCCACAATGCTTCGCGTTCTAATGTCTTTTCCCAGAGCCAGATGCACTCTTTTAAGCTTGATTTGCCGAATTTTCCCATCGATATTTTTGTTCACTAAATAATTGTTCAAACAAAGAAGCTCGCAGCAGGATTTACGCTTGTGGCCAATTTCAGACCATGTTTCACGTTGCATTGCATACAACATTTCAGGTTGTAACTTTCTCGCTCATAGCCAGAACTGCTCTTTTAAATTTGAGGCTTACCAGCTTCCATCCAATATTCGTCTTCAAGTACTCTCGGATGATGACTTGAGCTTAGGGGCGAATCGAATGCGTACATTCGATCGTTGCTCAAAGGAAGCGCTCTGTGGCGCCGGCTACAGCTGCCGACCTAGACGTGCTGTGAGTTTGAGGGTCACAACCTGCTGGCCTAGACGTGCTGTGAGTTTGGAGGGCCACGACCTGCTAGCCTAGACGTGCTGTGAGTTTGGAAGGTCACGACCTGTCGACCTAGGCGTCCGGTGAGTTTGGAGGTCCACGACCTGCTGGCCTAGACGTGCTGTGAGTTTGGAGGGCCACGACCTGCTGGCCTAGAAGTGCTGTGAGTTTGGAAGGTCACGACCTGCCGGCCTAGACGTGCTGTGAGTTTGGAGGGTCACGACCTGCTGGCCTAGACGTGCTGTGAGTTTGGAGAGTCACGACCTGCCGCGACCGGTTGGTAGAACATCTTTTTGACGGCGATCTGAACACATTGGCTTCCGACGGACGATATGAATATATTGGACCATTATACACAACGTCCGAGGAGCAAACCTGCACCGATGAGTGAGTTGTCCGGACACAATCGCACCGAATCCGATCTGGACAACACGTGGCTCATTGCACTATTTGGCGCCTGGGGCAGCATTGCACTGTTTAGCACCTGAGGCAGCATTGCACTGCTCGGCACCTGGGGCGCACACAATTCAGATTCACCGTCAAACCAAACAGAGCCATCAAACCGACGACGACGGCGACGATGGCGACCAGGCACGACGGCGTACAGGTGCGCACGGGGTCTCCTAAGTTGTCCACCCATGTTGGCGGCATGGGAGATTCAACGTTCGCCTATCTCCCGGCCGCGAAGGCCAGTGACACGTGCCGGGCTTTCTCAGTAACTGCGCTGGCGCGGTACTCGGGGCTTCCACAGCCGCTCCCGAAGTTCGGAGTTTTGACAACAAAGTTCTGACTCCAGGCTCTGCCAAGAGCACTGGAGACATCAATGACCTTCTACTTGAACTCCAGCTCGACGCTGGGATCGTGCGCGTACTTGTGCCGGTAGGTATCGTATAGTTCCTTTAGTGCTGCCTTATACCGGTCATGCAGTTCATCGATTTCTTCCTGGGTGGGGTTGGGCGTCTTCTGTACCGGAATCGGTCGTCCCACTGTAAACCAATGAAGGGTAATTTACTCTTAGCTACCGCACACGTGGCCACATACTTCGCTCCTTGCCAAGCGGACACGACACCATGATAGGAGCAATGGTATGCAAGAGATACAAGTAACACGATGTAGGTGAAAACCGAAAAGGAAATAATTCGGAGATGGTGAGCGCCCCCCGCGGATCAGCACGTTTGGTTATTTGTGATTTTTGTCTACTTCTCCGGGCTCAAACTGACATGGAAGGTTCGCGGTAGCACACTCGGTTGGACGTTAAAATTTCCATCACAGATTTGTGTGTTCGAATCCCACAATTGGCGGGATTGCAGAGTTCACCAGCGACCGATCGGCGTGAGAGGTTGACAACGCTGGTCGATGCAGTCGAATGCGTCGAAAAAGAGCCCAAAGCTCTTCAGTGGGTATGGATTGGCTAATGGGGCTGATCGGCACCGCAGTTGGTGCCCGGAGCACCGATTTCAACTCTGGGCATTGTGTGCCAATATCAGAGGGCTTCGGTATGGGAGGGCACACCACTATGGGAACAGTGGTGTGAATATTTAGTATAAAGTCACAAAGCGATAAACAGTTGAAGCTAGCTAAGGTTCACGTGGGCAGCTGAGTTAAGCCAGTATAGGACTAGAAAAGACAACGAGGCACCCTAATTAATACAACATCCCAAGTTGCGAAAAAAAACTATTACTTCAGCTTTGGCAGTATCTACCTTGGTACCGTCCTTGGTATGAAACAGCTCCACTTTATACCGACGACCTGGGACAAGCGGTGGTAAGAATAACGTGGAATGAAGCGAGGGAACGCTGCGAGGACGAGGACTTCCCAACCCCTAGATCAGTAGAGGTTAATGCACCAACTCAATCAGTTGGTACATGATGCTGCCGTTCAAACGAGGACACAAACTAAAGCAGAGACAAGTTCCCGGGTCGTTTCAGGCTGTCATAGCGCCAAATAAGCATAGCACCACAGCGTCACCATCTACATATGGTGCAGGCGATGACTGCGGCAGCATCATTAAAACTTTGCCAAGCAACTTACCTGGAGCAACCTCAAGCAGTGATGCATCCAAGGCATCACACAGTCGACACTCCATACTTGGAGAAATGCGACACTCACCGACAGCGGTGATGCGACTCACCTACAATAGAGTTGCGACACTCACCGATAGCAATGATGCGACACTCATCGCCGGCAGTAATGTGACACTCAAAAACCGCAGTGATGTGACACTGATTTCACTGGTGTCGGTATCACTGGCAGTAGTGACGCTACGCTCACCGACACCAGTGATGCGACACCAAACGTCATCAGTGATGCGACACCCACAGACAGTACTGATGCGGCCGTTGCCGAGAGCAGTGATGCGACACTCACCACCATCGGTGATGTGACACTCGCTGACGGGACTGATGCAGCTATGACCCGACTGTGATGGGGAGTCACTCGCCACATTCAGTGATGCGGTACTCACGACTACTGATGCGACTATCATCGATAATACCGATAGAACGCTCACCGACAGTGGCAATGCGACACTCACAACCATCAGTGCTGTGCCACTCACCGACAGTAGTCATGCAACACCTATCGACGTCAGTGATGCGACACTCACCAACAGTACTGATTCAACACTCACCGACAGCTGTGATGCGACACTCACCAACAGTAGTGATGCGACACTCACCGACAGTAGTGATTCGACACTCACCGACAGTAGTGATGCGACACTCACCAACAGTACTGATTCAACATTCACCGACAGCTGTGATGCGACACTCACCGACAGCTGTGATGCGACACTCACCGACAGCTGTGATGCGACACTCACCGACAGTAGTGATGCGACACTCACCGACAGTAGTGATGCGACACTCACCGACAGTAGTGATGCGATACTCACCGACAGTAGTGATGCGACACTCACCAAGAGTAGTGATGCGACACTCACCGACAGTAGTGATGCGACACTCACCAACAGTAGTGATGCGACACTCACCGACAGTAGTGATGCGTCGCCGGAACGGCAGGATGCCGAAGCTGTACTGGAGCATGCCGCGACCCAGGAACAGCACCGGCGCCAGACCGATGTACCGCATCATCGTCTCCTGTATGCGCCGCACCCGCGACCCCTCCGGGTTGGCGACCTGTTCGAAGATGTCTGCTTCGCCGAAGTGATACACCGGTACCAGTGAGACCCTGGGGACACGACCTCGGGTCAGGTCAGGTGCACGGTCCGTGGCGGCCGTAAGGTTCGAGTGCAACAGTCTGAGTACGAGGTATCCCAGACCAGCAGGTGACTAAGTGGATGTAGGTGCGGGAAAGAGGCTTGGAACATAATGCTTCTCTTAGTGGGTCGTACGTGAGGAAGTTGCACGTGAAACAGGATGGAATTTTTATTTTATTTTCAGAACTGCCAGATCTGCATTGATGAATAATGAGATTGAAAATAATGAACCGAGATTTTCATCTTGAGGGAATTGCTTTTTGCAGGGTGACATTGCTGGAATGTCCAATGGAGGCTACCATGCTGGAGTGGCCAATCGGAGGCTACCATGCTCCGTGACTAGATCTGTCGACCTGGGGCTGAAGGTCTCGAGCTGGACAACGCTGATCTGCAACATTCTACCAGGCCGTGACAAACGGCGGGAGTCCGGCGACTCACACAGGCCTGTAGCTAGTAATGACAGCTGCAGAAGGATCTACCACAACCAGCTATAACACGCCAGCCGAGCAGCAGGCAGGACAAAGCAACATTTGGGACGAATTAAACCTTCAGCTCGATCAGACGCTCTTTTTAAACCATGTAAATTCGAAAACATATTCAGGGCCGTAGCAAGGCTGGGGTGTTGTAGGCACGTGCCACCCAGCAAATCATGTGCTCAAATTACTGCAGCATTACGCGTCGAGACAGAAGGCGCTACCCCCAACTCCCTGATGATTTCGGCTGGCTACAGGCATGAACATACTTTTCAGAGTGGAACACTATCATAAAAAGAGTAGAGCTAAAACACTCTTAAATGCTGCTTTAATGCAGATATAAAGTAAGGAACTTGTCATTAGGCGCCTATCCCAAAACATATTATCAGAGGGAGACCTGTCATTTTTTTAACCCCTGCCTGGGTGGATCAACGTCAAAACACGCTGGAGCAGTCAAATCCCTGCGTTCCAAAGAGTATGAAACAATAATGCAGTCCGTTCAAAAATCACACACACAGACACCAAAATTCACTCGTCGATCACGAAAAAGGCGTCGCTAAATTATGAAGTTAGAAAACAAAATGTAAAACAATATTTTCCAATGTCATATGACAACACGCCATAGAACGACCTTCCCGCATTTTGTACTTGTGTTCCAAATAATGGGAACATGTTTGAAGATATAAAAGCATTAGTGTTTTTGTAGCATGCATTATTCTAAGATAAAATAGGGAAACAACGTCTAGTACCCAGTATTGTGGACAACCAAGTCGATAAAAATAGTTTGTGTCCTGTACCACGTACAATAGCGAGATTAGCATACGCCATACGCCCTCTTCTAAAGTCAAGATTAACCTTTAGTAAGCAGTCCTGTCTTGAATAAAATATGCCATTAGTTAGAGACACATTTACCTATGCACGGAAACCTATTTTATGAAATTGGTGCGGGGGCAACCCATGTATTAACTTGCCCTATTCTAAGAAATGAGGTAGCCTTCTGCATGTGGCACCAAAGCACGAGGCCCTCAGATTAACTCTGATTTACTGTCGCCACCCATGATTACCTAGCTTTACGGACTAGAAATGACATCATGAGCTTAGCAGATGAACTTGCAAAAGAGCAACGCCATTTCCTGAAAGTGAAAAGATTTGAGGATGGATAAGTCAGAACACAATAAGAGATCAGAAGATCGCTGCGTGTCACAGGCCCAACGAACGTAGCTTGCCAAGTTTAGGCACGAATCCTGTGTCAGATGTGATCCCATGTCGTGATTAGTGCACGCTCGAATCCAAGCAATCAAACTTGGTTGGCCTCATGACAGCTGATAATCATAATAGAAAAGCGCATGAGACAGAGAAAGACAGAGAGAAAGACAGAGAGAAAGACAGATAAAGACATGGATAAAGACAGAGATAACGACAGAGAGAAAGACAGAGAGAAAGACAGATAAAGACATGGATAAAGACAGAGATAACGACAGGGAGAAAGACAGACAGAGAGCAAGAGCGAGAGCGAGAGCGGGAGAGCAAGAGAGAGAGAGAGAGAGAGAGAGAGAGAGAGAGAGAGAGAGAGAGAGAGAGAGAGAGAGAGAGAGAGAGAGAGAGAGAGAGAGAGAGAGAGAGAGAGAGAGAGAGAGAGAGAGAGAGAGAGAGAGAGAGAGAGAGAGAGAAAAATAAAAAAAAAAAAAAAAAAAAATAAAAATAAAATATATATATATATATATATAAATAATAAATAATAAAAAAAAAAAAAAAAAAAAAAAAAAAAAAAAAAAAAAAAAAAAAAAAAAAAAAAAAAAAAAAAAAGAGAGAGAGAGAGAGAGAGAGAGAGAGAGAGAGAGAGAGAGAGAGAGAGAGAGAGAGAGAGAGAGAGAGAGAGAGGGGAGACAACTTCTGGCGCAAATGACGGTTCTAGCGCAGATGATCATGCGCATTACAGGACCCCAGGTGGCGCTGAATTTCCAGTGCACTTAATTCGGGTTTGGCGTTTCTTTTAACAACCGAACCTGTTTTTACCGGGTTTTGTCACTGGTAATATGACGTGTCAAACACTTTTTGATCAGGGTTTAATTAAATTTATTTGAATTAATTTTCTTTATCTTCTGGCATGTGCCCCACATGCTAGATGATAAAGGAAATTAAGTTACATGTCAGACATATAATTTGTATGGCTGACAGAGTACCTGACCTATAATACAACGTGAATATTACACATAAATAGACAAATTGAAACTGAAAATGTCACAAAACATAACCATTGCACAAATATTTTAACAACTCTCACCAGGTTTTTACCGCCCCTACCGGTAAAAACTGGTTGCTACGGAAAAGCTATTTAAACATTGCCAACACTGACTTAATGCAATTCCAGATGATCACCACTCTGGTGCTTGCGGGTAGCGATATATTTTTTATGGTGAATTTGTTACGGGATTGGATGAATCTACTAGATGAGCCCGAGCTTTGCTGAGTTGAAAGTGGCACTTGAGTTTGGAGTTCCGCGCAGAATTGAATTTATATCTTGGGATCCAAGATGAGGAGAAGGAAGATTTGGGCATTAAATTTGGATGATAGCTTTCCTTTTTTTCGTGAAATCAGAAGTTTCCTTTCGCACTTTTCAGTGAGCTTCGGACATTTTTGTCCATCATAATTAAGTTAACATCTATCGTGGAACAGCATAAGTGAAGTCATCAGTAAGACAAAGGGAGGACATTTTTCTACGATTAACTTTATCGACGACAATAGTCAGAAGGTGGTCCTTTTCAATCTTGATCTTATACGAACTGAAATGTTCCGGACCACGAGAAGCTCTGGTCAGAGCCAGGCCAAATCCTGACCTGCGCTAGCTAGACAGTCCTGTTCCGACCTGGGCAGCGTGGACAAAAGGCGCGCGCCGTTCCGATGCAGTTACCCATGGCGCAGTGCGATTTTGACGAAGCCCTTGCGTCGGTTCAGGTACAGCTGGCTGACGCCGGGCCGCGCCATGAGCGCCTCGGGAGCGCCGCCCACCACCAGTACCAGCATGTGGCCGCGGCTCGGCAACGACAGCAGGTAGTCCATCGAACGTTTGGTGGCCGCCACGCCACCTGGCAACACAACGAGCAACCATAGGTTACACAACTCTCACCAGATGGACGGCAAGACAGCGTATACATTTTCTTCCCGGCATATTCGTACTGGACCGAGAACTTACACAATTGCTTGTCAGGAGCATTGGTCAGCATTCCTCATCGATGTCGGAATGGAATAATGCTATGGACTTGTGGTGAGCCGAGTCCGATGTCCTACTCTTGATCGGACATGCCACATAATACATGGCTTGAGATCTCGGGTGGGTCAGGGGGATCTGGACCCCGTTGGTTTGGCACCTCGCTGATGTTCATTCGTCATTGTCCCTATTTAATCCGAAAATGTGTGTTAAAATAGTCCCTATTTAATCCGAAAAAAATAGTCGCTTGGATCCACTGGCTTCGTGAGAGATCCCAGTTCCGATATTTTAGATCTTCAGCATATGAAACGAAAATTTCACGATAGTTTGGTTGAAAATATCTGACAATACTTGGTTCAAAGCAATTGCATGGAATAAAGCTTTGTGTGACAACATTTCACATAGATACATTTTGTGCCGCTTACTTGTCACAATACAAATATCACCACACCCACGCAATCAAACCAATAATAGGCACATGGAACACATCAGATCAATCTCACTGACAAAAAGAGGCCATCCTGACTAGACTTAGAACTGGTTGCACAAAACTAACACATACTCGATTAGAGGGTGACCAACATGCAACACCTAAAAAATTCCCTGCCCCCGCTGCTTACGTACGTATAACTGCAGCTAAATAGATCAAAATACGTAGAATACAAGTAATAAGAAGAACTAAGATTTTAAGAAGCTCAACCAAACAGATTCGTGATACGGAACCTTGATGCACGAAACTTGACTATGCAACATTGGAGAGTATAAAAATGTTTCACATGTTCTCACGGAAAAAAATATCACGAAACTCTGTGATACAACATTTATGCATCATAAATTTGACAAAACGACCACTAGCACAACAAACTGTTACAAACCATTTGCATACAACATTACGTCATGCAAAATTAAACACTAAGTTCCGCCAGGATGATGAACTTTTTTATACATTGGAAACTCGGAGTAGCAAAAATTGCAATGGCCCCTCCCCACCTTCCACACTATAATCGGATCTCAAACTTGGCACAACCAGAATACAAAAGCTCAAATGTATATGCATCAAAATCATTGAACTTAAATAAATCCTAATTCCTCCTGCCATTAACTAATAGCGTCGATCATGAGTGCCAGCAATCCCAGACTGATTGGGGCAATGCATTACTTACCTGACGTCAAGAAGAACTCCCTGTAGAACGGCTGCGAGTAGATTCCCTCCAGTGTCAGCATGTGCGTGGTGATGCCCGGTGCATGTTGTGAGAAGTCACCACCCTCCGTGCAGAAGTTGCAGAAAGCACCAGCTGAGAGAATGCCTGTGGCATACGCAGGGTTCCCGTTACGATTTCCATGCTATTGCTGCATAGCGACAATTAAACACGACACAATAATCGTGCAGGGTAAGACTACACATTTTTATGTCGAAGCATCACCACTACAGGCACCTGGTACACGCATCAATGCCACATGCGGAATCATGCATTTATGCGGAATACTTTAACATTTAACATACGATACAAAACGTATTTCTGCGATAATCGCTGGAGCAGCGCTCCATCCAACACCCCGAGGTGCTCTATAATGACCGATTCACAAGTGGAATCCTCATGTGGAAGCGGCACAAAAATTCCGAGAGGTTTCCTTGATATATGACCATGGCTGGACCACAATGGCAAACAGTAGGCGTGGAAAAGAATAAGTTCCAAACAGCTATGGAATTGGCCATAGCAAGGTCTAGGAAACGCGTTCAGTCATGCGGGATTTATGATAGATGGGTTTTGAATTGATTCTTCGATCCGTCTCGACCATGTCGAGAGACCTACGAAGATCATGATACAGTGCAGAAAATGGCGGACGGGAAGAAGACAATTGAGGGCTTTCATGTTCTGCAGCTCTGGCTTTCGCTAATAATTTAATATATCTGTATTATCAGCAAGCTGCACTACTGTGACCTCTCCTACGTCTAAGCTCATCTAATTGTCCGAAGATTGTGTACAGCAGACTACTGAGGGAAACGCTTTGGAAAATCCCAGGGGTTACAAGCACAAACAGATCTGGCTGCTATAGCTTCAAGTTTTGATCGCTGCGAGCATGCAAATAAGTAAGGATCAAAACAAAGGTATACTTAAGAAATTAAGCTGGTCCAAAAGTAATTGGTGCGATAATTTCATCTGAACATTTTGATCAGCTTAAAATATATCAGACGACGATATATCGGCAGTCCGCCGAGCAATGACATTGATCAGTAAGATCTTAGAGCAACGTCTCAGAAGATATTTACGCGACATCGCATATACTGGCAAAACAAGAAGGTTTCACGCTAGGTAAGGTCCCGATAGCGTGGAAGGCGTTACGAGCATTACCATGGAATGAAGTACGGCACACGTGGCAACATTACGAGCATCGTCAACAATGACGTCGGCACGCTTGCCATAGCTATCCGGCCTGCACATGCACACATTCGCTGAGAACACTGAGTATGCAGCTGGAGAAGACACGACCCTTCATTTAAGCCTGTCACAGGGCGGAACACGGACTGCATTTTGTGCGCGCTAGCTTCTGTTAACCCGGGCGTGAGGTACTTGACGTTATCTTCACACCGTCGCGCAACAGCGATGTTCCACCTCCCGATGTTCTGCACGGCCCCGCGGGCGGAGCGCTGCGCAAGTCCGCGAGAGATGCCAGGCGCACCGGACAGAGGCGGTCTCACTGTCCGGAAACACGCACCGGTGACCAGTAGCGGTGTAAACGCTGCGTGATGCGAGGTTCACCGGGCGGAGACAGTCTCACGTGCCGGAAACACTCAGCAGTGACCAGTGGCGGTGCAAACGCTGTGGGAATGCTTCCCATTTGATGTCTGGTGGATCGGCTACGAATTCGCAGTTCCAGCCGGAGTCGAACAATATACAGCTGAACTCGTTGAGACGATTCAGGGCTAGCGCCACTACAAACTACTGCTGCAGGATGCTTCGTGGCCACGATGTCATATAGTGAGCTTTTCCGCCAATAGGTAGCATGCGTGGTATTTACTACCGCGAACTGGTACGCTATGATCACCCCGGACAGCCAGTCACCGGGTTATGGCCTCTTTTCAATATGCAGACATTCTGGTCCCTGACGAACACGATAGAACTGCGGGGAAATGCCCTGAATATAATTGCCCAGGGAAATTGCGCAATCATGCGTCGTAGTTGCACCTCGTGGCCGTCGAACGTACTGACACTCGTCTTACGGCATCTGTGCGATGACGGTAGATGATAGCGAATAAGATAGCCGCCATTGTATTACGCCGACCGTACACCAGATAACATCGACGTCTGATAACACAGCCGTTGTGGCCTTGACACCACTGTCATGCTCAAGCCGTTCCTCGCCAGTTCACTGACATCGGCGTGTCGGCTCGCCGGAGAACTGCTTCGCCCGATCAGTTCTAAAGACATTGCAACCGCTCACTTGCACTAGTTCATGAGGAAAGTGTGGATGTAACCAGAGCCCACATAACATCAACACTTGGATTCGACACACCTAATGTTAGCGATGGCGCAGTTCAGACAGTTTGGGCTTATCCGACCCACGGCTCAGCTGGCCGCTCGGCATGGCCCCACAACGTCCCAGCTTCGATCTATCATGTCAGCGTTCTCGGTAGTTGGAGCGGAGCCGAGCGATCGCGGTGACCACACGTGCGTCCGCCGCCGTCTCGCTGGGTAGTGTCGGGTTCAAATGGCGACCCCTTCCTCCTGGTGCGACAACAGTGACACACGTCGCTGACCGGAAACGGACAGTCCTCTACTCACGCTCCGGGCCGCATGACAGTGGAACTGATCCACCACCACCACCACCACTCGTTCCAGCCACGAGGCGAACTCGTCATGGGTCAGCTGCCGGGGCAGCAATCTGTACAGTGTACATACACCCTTTGACACAAGAATCGCAAACACTAACAGCGAAGATCCTTGTAGCGCGGTGCTTTGCACTCGTCAGAGAAGCAAACCACCATATCTTGATTGATGCGTAGATGAGTCGAGCAGCCTGCGATTAGCCTCGGGCGTGAGAGGTCGGTAACGATACAGGCATCAAGTTCGGTGTGGCATTCAGTCACTCCTTACAACCTCTCACTGATCCACACGTCACTCGCACGACGTGCGATGGCTTAGGGAGCAGAGTGATGGTGGTGTTTGGATCAATATCGCTTCGGCCAGTTATGACCATACAGAGAGTAGGAAAAGATCCGGGAAGCGGCACAAACAGCAATGTGGCTAGGAAATGCTGCGTGCTGTGCAGCTCATGAGGCCAGGGTCGGCTGGAGTGGACAGTGGGACAGAATGTCGCACAGCTGATCGAATAGTTCTCACCATGTGGATGCGAGCCGGCCAGGTAGTTCTCATCAGGGCTGAGCTCGCAGGTCAGTACCAGGTCGATAGGAAAATACTCCCTAAAAAGGCGCCACACTTGCCATCGGCGCACCCACTCCCATCTGTCGGCCAGACCAGAAAGCTTATTTTACAGCACAACCCATGGACCGCATGCGGCGGAGACCTGCAGAATCACGTGTCTGAAATGTCCCACACATCCCTGACAATGACAACCGAATAAGATATATAAACAATGACTCGACGAAGAGAAAGTCGGTGCCAAACTAAACGTGAAAACCAGATGAACGGACAAACCGCAAAGCGAACGTTGTAGGGCTTTCGGCTTTCTACGAAGCTAGAGAGTTTTCTTAAATCTTGGTGGAAGCGTCAAATTCGCGGCAATTACACGAGCAGCGCCAAGCGAATCGTTGAGCGAAGGCCTCAAGTATGCATCTGAGTCTAAACACATACGTATTTATCAGATAAAGAGAGTTTGAGAGTGGCTATCAAATATTCATGTCTTCATCAAGTCTTCTCTAACAATGATGTACGCCTTCACACTGGGTGGTCACATGCGGTGATGAGTGAACCTAAGACATAGACACTGAAATGGTCCACTGATCACAAACAATGGGTTTTGATGCACGCACACACTAGGGCCACATACTAGACCCATGGATCACACACTAGGTCCAGGGTCACACACTAGGTCCATAACACACACTAGGTACAGGGCCACACACTAGGTCTATAACCAAACACTATGTACAGGGCCACACATTATCACCAGGACCACACACTAGGTCCATAACCACACACTAGGTCCATAACCACACATTATGTCCATAACCACACACTAGGTCCATAACCACACACTAGGTACAAGGCCACACACAAGGTACAAGGCCACACACTAGGTGCATGGCCACAAACTAGATACAGGGCCACACACTAGGTACAGGGCCACATACCAGGTCCAAGGTCACACACTAGGTTGATAACCCCGCACTAGGTCCATAACCACACACTAGGTACATGGCCACACACTAGGTACATGGCCACATACTAGGTCCATAACCACACACTAGGTACAGGGCCACACACTACACCCAAGGCTACACACTAGGTCAAAGGCCACACACTAGGTCCATAACAACACACTATGTACAGGGCCACACACTAGGTCTATAACCACACACTATGTACAGGGCCACACACTATGTACAGGGCCACACATTATGACCAGGACCACACACTGGGTACAGAGCCACAAACTAGGTCCATGACCACACACTAGGTACAGGGCCACACACTAGGTCCAAGGCCTTACACTAGGCCCAAGGCCACACACCAGGTCCAAGGCCACACACTAGGTACAAGGCCACGTCCTAGGTCCAAGGTCTCACACTAGGTACAGGGCCACACATTAGGTACAGGGCCACACCCTAGGTCCAAGGCCACACACTAGGTCCAAGGCCACACACCAGGTCCAAGGCCACACGCTAGGTCCATAACCACACACTAGGTACAGGACCACACACTAGGTCCAAGGCCTTACACTAGGTCCAAGGCTACACACCAGGTCCAAGGTCACACACTAGGTACAAGGCCACGTCCTATGTCCAAGGCCACACACTAGGTCCAAGGCCACACACCTGGTCCAAGGTCACATACTAGGTACAAGGCCACATCCTAGGTCCAAGGCCACACACTAGGTATAGGGCCACACATTAGGTACAGGGCCACATCTTAGGCCCAAGACCACATCCTAGGTCCAAGGCCACACACTTGGTCCAAGGCCACACTAGGTCCAAGGGCACACACTAGGTACCGGACTACACTCTAGGTCCAAGGCCACACACTAGGTATAGGGCCACACACCAGGTCCAAGGCCACACACTAGGTCCAAGGCCACACCCTAGGTCCAAGGCCACACACTAGGTCCAAGGTCACACACCAGGTCCAAGGGCACACACTAGGTGCAGGGCTACACTCTAGGTACAGGGCCACACATCATGACCAGGACCACACACTAGGTACAGAGCCGCAAACTAGGTACAGGACCACACACTAGGTCCAAGGCCTTACACTAGGTCCAAGGCCACACACTAGGTCCAAGGCCACACACCAGGTCCAAGGTCACACACTAGGTACAAGGCCACGTCCTAGGTCCAATGCCACACACTAGGTCCAAGGTCACACACTAGGTACAAGGCCACATCCTAGGTCCATGGCTACACATTAGGTACAGGGCCACACATTAGGTACAGGGCCACACCCTAGGTCCAAGGCCACACCCTAGGTCCAAGGCCACACACTAGGGTCCAAGGCCACATACCAGGTCCAAGGGCATACACTAGGTGCAGGGCTACACTCTAGGTACAGGGCCACACATCATGACCAGGACCACGCACTAGGTACAGGGCCACACACCAGGTCCAAGGCCACATACCAGGTCCAAGGGCATACACTAGGTGCAGGGCTACACTCTAGGTACAGGGCCACACATCATGACCAGGACCACGCACTAGGTACAGGGCCACATACCAGGTCCAAGGCCACATACTAGGTACAGGACCACACACCAGGCCCAAGGCCACACACTAGGTACAGGACCACATACCAGGTCCAAGGCCACATACTAGGTACAGGGCCACACACCAGGACCAGGACCACATGCTAGGTAGCGCAAGCCACATATATCCTGGATCATCGTGACGCTAAACATCGGGACACACGCATGGGCGCCACCAAGGCGAGGGAAGGGAACATGCATTCAAAACTTAGTGAAACGTAACATTACGCCTGTGACGTTGCATGGAAGAATCGAAGTGAAATCACTTGCTCCCCTATTCAATATCCGGGACGACGACCATGGACACAGGCGATACTAACGGTAGCATGTGAAACACACACATTGGATCATGGCCACCTGTATAGTCAGGCTCTCTCAGCCAATCAGGAGCGTCCGTGCCATCTTACTCACCGTCTTCCTCCGCGGTTGCAGACGTCCTTGTCGTACCAGAACCAGGCGCAGTAGCCGGCAGACAACCACCAGAAGCGGGTGAACAGGAACATGTACGTAAGCAAGAACATGCCGCCCAAGCCCATCCAGATGAACGTGGTGACCCAGAAGGCGACAGAGAGCGTTTGTATGCGTCGCCGAAGAGGAATTTGCCATGGCGCGAAGTCAATGTTCAAGATCTTCA
This sequence comes from Imbricaverruca yamaguchii, assembly GCA_034440575.1. Taxonomy (NCBI): domain Eukaryota; kingdom Metazoa; phylum Arthropoda; class Thecostraca; family Neoverrucidae; genus Imbricaverruca; species Imbricaverruca yamaguchii. The sequence continues at coordinate 965,379 of JAOTOL010001489.1, read as the reverse complement.
TGGCGCTTCTGGAAACATGCAGGCAGTTGCATGGAGCTCCATAACGGAAACCACTGGATTCACATTGAAGCTTCCAGTACTGGTGGGGGTTTCAGCAGTGTAATTGCTGGTCGACATAATCTGACAAGGAAGGTGCTGCTGTAATTGCCAGGCCCAGAGAAACAGTGGAAGCAGAACTTTTGCATTCAAATCATGATACGATCCAAACAAATATACTTTCCCTTTCTTGCTTGGAGATTTGAAAATGGATAGGTGTTTGGTAATGACTGCAAGCTTACTGCTTCCTAATAGAAATGTTTAACAATGGAAAGCACAGGAAGGAGCACCTGAAGCCGGAAACAAAAATAACGCTATCCTCTCCAAAATTGATTGTCAAACCTTGTTCTCTCAAAATCTAGAAGCTGAAAATAAAGCACAACCCCAATGATGATGACTAAAGATGAATCAGCAAGAGGACACGAATTGTTTTATTATATTACATTGCTATGTGTAATGGCCACGGCCACACACTAGGTTCAAGGCCACATACTAGGTCCAAGGCCACACACCAGGTCCAAGGCCACATCTTAAGTCCAAGGCAACACACTAGGTCCAAGCCGTAATTACATTAACCCGTCCCGTCTCGGGGGGCGGGGGTCTTCAACCGCCCCCGGCAGTATTTTTTTTTCACGGATAGTGAACGAACGGCGCGAGGCAGCGCACCAAAATTTGGCATACCTCTTCTCACATCAATTTGGCATGTTGTGTCAACATATTTAAGTCAGGTCGTCTAGGGTCAACGAGTCAGTCAAGGGCAAGTGAGGTCATCTGCAAAAAAGTTCAACCAGTCGTTACGCTTTAACGGATGCAGATATTTTAATGAAACTTTCAGCATTTGCTTATCTTTACGGTCGTAACAAAACGCACGAGTGCAATTTTTCATTTTTCCCCCGTTTTTGATTACACATAATTTTTGCGTATTTGCCAAATTGCAGTTCAAATACAGGATTCTGGCTAAAGTAAGCATTTGTTATTGGAGCAAGTTGACTTCGAACAGCGTTTCTCGGTCTGCTCTACTCATTGGAAGAGGAAAATTAAAGAAAACTTGAAAACTCAAAATATTTAGAGAAAAAATCCTTTTTTTTGGGGGGGAAGCAAAAAAAATATAGCCCTGGTCGATTTCGCTTTCCTTTTCTGATTCCAAATACATTTTGTTTTCAGATATCCACAAAATGAACTTCCCAGAGCCAAAAACATAATGCGAGTCGTGAAAAGTCGTTAAAATCTAGCCCCATAGTGACGTCACTTTTGGGGGAAATTGTTTTAGGGGTGGATCCGGACCATACTCGTCGAGCGCTTTCCGATGACACCTCTATCGTTTTCGTGCGATGCTTACTTTGAATTTTAGAGGGGGGTTACTATCCGCCCCCCCCCCCGAGACGGGGTGTGAGGATCTGATCGGAAAGACGGTGAGGGTTAAAATCAACGAAATATTCCAATAATTTTCAACAGTAAATACACCAATCCATTGCACAGGAGGCAACCTTGAAGCTGGTCAGCAAATAGCATAAGCCGATTTGATTCCGATGTTTGACTCTAAATATAAGTCGTGTAAACTTCCAGCACAATTCTTGGATTTCGATAGTTGGATGATCCAATGAAATGGTTGCTCGTGATATTTCCCTTAGTGATCATATACTTGTTAATCTGTTCTGGAATAACTGCAATATACTTTGAGCTCTATAATGTACACAATGTAACCACTATTTTATACTGATTGACCGAATCAAAACATAAGAAGCATGCATGAAAAGAGTACATCTCATGTTCGTTCGCTAGTTCAGTGGGGTTTATGAGCACATGGACTGCAGAGGTCATGCAGCGCCCATAACATCGTCAGTCATACCGAGGCATCCAAGTGGAGGTGATACCAGACGACGTACTATGTAATATATTGTCAAACCCGTGAAGGTCAAAAAGTGCAACATAATCGTCCTGATCTTGTCACTGGTCACCTATCCGGCATGACAATCGTCATGCGCATATACCACATAAATACTTGGATCAGCTTAAACATGGATACATTGCTATATCTTATCCCCCAGGGCAAACAACAGCAAACCGCACTTGCGAGACAAACCCGAGTATTCGTTCAGCTTGAACCACGTGTGACTCATCACCTATAAGATACGCATCGTCAGCGTGGATACCTCTCGACCAAAGGAGCATCTTGGTTGTGCTGAGAATAGTGGACACACCAGAAGAACCAACAATATTCTCCACAGTTGAGAATATTGTTAATGAAACCCGAGTTACACGTTTAAAATTAATTCTTCTTTAATGTCTCCTCGCACTGCACGTGGACTAATTTGGGACAATAGACTAGGTGGAACCAGGTGGATCCTCAGAATAATTGCTGATGTAGGTTGGTGCACGGTGATTGTACATGCAGCATCATTCGCTAGCCGTGATACCATGGATCATGACATCTCCAATACAAGCGTTGGCTAGTATCAGCCGCTGTCCTACACCATACAAAAGTACCAATGGAGAGTTAGATTTGCCATGCAAGACGAAGTCATTAATTACTGAAGCAATCGTGCTTTGCACCCATGAAGACCACTGACACAAATACATGAGATATGCAACCTTCCCCGACCGCGTCTATTCTTCACCATACCACTGGTGGCCGCCACACCTGTCGATCACTTGACCGCTATACCCCATAAGTGAAGTGTTCGATGACGTACACTACCGATATCACTGGTGATCGCGGTACCCGCCAACCACTTGACCACTATACGGCGAAGGACAAACGGATAGCGGATAGTGTTCAACACCGATAATGTATGTCCGGTCAAACTATGCGCAAACCAGGCCTCGGAAACTGGCATACTTGAAGTCCCGCAACAATTTTAGAGGAACTAAATATCATTACCAACCATTGCGCTTTGACAATTTTCACCTAGAAGGCTCCACTGGGATCATCAGTGGGGAATCACAGAACGTTTTTGAGCCCCTTTACGCAAGGGATTAGTGAGAAATAGTAGGGACCACCCGCCCACTTACCTGCGGCCTAAGGTTGATGCAAGGGTGCAGTAATTCTGAGGTGGTTACCAAGTCATTGTGGCTTTCCTCCTTCGAAATAATGCACTTCACAACAGTCAACTACCAGTTCTCAAGGGTGGAGCCAGGATTTTCTTGAGGTAGTGGGGTGGGGAGTGCTGACCTGAAAATTAGATGGAACAGAGATTGCTATCTGAGCGTCGAGTATTGCTGATTTTGCGTGGTGAAATCTCCGTTTGTTGTCTGATTTAGTTTACTTTTGTTGCTGCGTGTAGCAACCCCTCCCCTTGGCTGCGCTTCTGACTAGTATGCTGCAACGTTGCACATCATCTTTGCACAGCTTACACAAAATATATGCTGCATGGTCTCACCGTAGCTCCACAGCCCTATTTCAGTACACAATGTGGATACTCACAATTTCTGAGAAGCGCCGTTCTCACCAGCAGGTCACCACTGCACACGCGACAGTGAGAAGTCTGGGCAACAGCCGACACTCTGTTCCGCGATATGGAGAACATCAAGATGCGACCCTCCCTCCCTCCTGAAGGCTATCGCGCCCGCCCACTTGGACCTTGAACCGCTGCGGACGCCACCCACCGCACGCCGCCGTCGCCGGGCAACAACGACCACGCGTGGCGAGGGGCCTCGTCGGGAACGATCACACGGGGTCAAAGTCAACGCCGGCCTGCTGCACCACCAAGATCTACTCAGAACGAAAGAACGCTTCATAATCTAGGTACATTTATACCGAACGGCGGGCATTACTATACGGGCAAACATCGATGATAATTCAGTCACGGAAATTTAACCATGAAAGCAAACACGCAGAGACGAGATAACCCCAAGTTTAAGTCAGCGCAGCTGTATGCCAAAGCTCACGTCATCACAACACAGTCGAATATACAGCATGCATGGGACTGTAGGATAGAAACGAGCGCTACGTGCCTGCATTTTGGCCCCAGTTTCTTCGCATGACCGCGAAGTTAGGAACAGCTACACCAGATGGCTCCAGCAACAAGCAACTGTGCCAACTAATCTAATGCCATGGGACGGATTTACGGACCAGTCAATGCATCATAAGGTATTGAAAAACAAGCCCCAGGTGAGTGCACAACTGTGCAAAGTTACTCCATGACATGAGTTTAGTTGCAATGCGGGTTTGTTGCTTGAACAATGATATGCAACAACAAGGAGCACGGATTGTAACTAAATTAATGTCATATATTACATTTATATGTGGATGCATTGAACTGTGTATTGTTCTTCGGTACATTATCATGCATGGCTGCATTAATCTGTCCCGTACCACTATTTAGTTGGCATGGGTGCTTGCTGTTGGAGCTGTCTGCTAGAGCCGTCCGTGTGACTTGCTAACTTCACGGACATCTTCGTATGTTGTGTGTAGTTTGAATTTTGTTTGCGCGTCAGCTGCTTCGTCTATATTGCGAGCATGACTTATATGTTAGAAAAAACCAAATGTGCACAAAAGCGATGGCATGTAATGCGAGTTAAACACAGAACCAATCAGGACGACGGAAATAAATGGAGATGGTGTGTGATGGATGAGACACAAGTCAACTGGTGAGTAGTGTTAAAAGGCATTGAAGGCACAGTTCACAGTGCTACACCGGTGGGAACGGGAAGCTACCCTAGCATATGCACACCCTACGAACCGCCGGTGGGACATGCACAACATGCAATTCAATGAAGCTGAGTAACTTTAAAGTATCTGAGATATTCACTTTGGGGAGTTCGCCTAATTTATCGGTGATACTAGATTGCTGCCGATTCTGCCATTTCGCCGCCCTTGCGTCAGCTGTCTGCCGAGTCCTACAAAACGCTGGCAATTTCCGAGCGGACTGTTGTTTTTTTTCTCTCTCGACTTTTTCCGCTCGGCGCACCAGCGGCCTTGACGCAAGGTCAACAGACTGCTCTGGATAAACTGCGGTCGCCATATTTGTTGATCTTCGGCGGATTGGGGCCACACCGGCTGCGATTTTTTCAGCTTGTAAGTTGTATAGTCCGTCCGTATTGCGTGTCCTAGTCAGTCATTGCGCTGACTTTTTTTGCGTCGAAATTACGCTAGGTGTGAACGTTCCTTAAGACGCGCGTCCAAACGCCAACAATGGCTGCTGCGTCCAGACATTCCGAAGGAGCGGGGCGGCAGGAATCGCTTTACCAAGGCAGAGCCATTTTTGGTTGTAAACCGAAAAAAAAACATGACAGGAGCAGCTTTTCCGCCGAAAAATGGAGTCCTGCACCCCACCTCCACGTAACTTACATCCGTTATGTCAAAACCATATCCTGGTGTACGCATTCTCGTCCCATTGATATAACTGGCGCTTCATGTCGCATTGCATACAACATTTCAGATGACAATTTTCTCACTCATAGCCAGAACTGCACTTCTAATTTTGAGTCTTACCAACTTCCATTCAATACTCGTGTTAAAGTACTCTCGGTTGGTGACTTTGGCTCAGAAGTAAATCTGCTGTGTACGCTCCATCGTTACTCAAAGGAAGCGCTCTGTAGCGCCGGCTACAGCTGCCGGCCTAGACGTGCAGTGAGTCTGGAGGGTCACGACGACCTGCCGGCCTAGACGTGCTGTGCGTTTGGGGGGTCACGACCTGCCGGCCTAGATGTGCTGTGAGTTTGGAGGGTCACGACCTGCCGGCCTAGATGTGCTGTGAGTTTGGAGGGTCACGACCTGCCGGCCTAGACGTGCTGTGCGTTTGGGGGGTCACGACCTGCCGGCCTAGACGTGCTGTGAGTTTGGAGGGTCACGACCTGCCGACCTAGACGTGCTCTGAGTTTGGGGGTCACGACCTGCCGGCCTAGACGTGTTGTGCGTTTGGGGGTTCACGACCTGCCGACCTAGACGTGCTGTGAGTTTGGAGGGTCCGGACCTGCCGACCTAGACGTGCTGTGAGTTTGGAGGGTCACGACCTGCCGACCTAGACGTGCTGTGAGTTTGGAGGGTCACGACCTGCCGGCCTAGACGTGCTGTGCGTTTGGGGGTTCACGACCTGCCGACCTAGACGTGCTGTGAGTTTGGAGGGCCACCACCTACCGGCCCAGACGTGCTGTGCGTTTGGAGGGTCCGGACCTGCCGCGACCTGCTGGTAGAACATCTTCTGGACGGCGATCTTAACACATTATCAGCTTCCCAATGACGAGTATATTGGAGCATGACGCACAACGTTCGAAGATCAAACCTGTACAGACGAGTGAGTTGTCCGGACACAATCACACCGAATCTGCTCTGGACACCATATGATTCATTGCACCGCTTAGCGCCTGGGGCAGCATTGTACTGTTCGGCACCTGGGGCGCACACAATTCAGATTCATCGTCAAACCAAACAGAGCCATCAAACCATCATTCGCATGCTGAACAATGCTCGGCGACGATAGCGACCAGGCACGACAGCGTACATATATGTGCGGAGTCTCCCAAATTGCCCACCCATGTTGACGGCATGTGAGATCCAACCTTCGCCTATCTCCCGGCCGCGAAGGCCAGTGACACGTGCCGGGCTTTCTCAGTAACTGCGCCGGCTCGGTACTCGGGGCTTCCACAGCCGCTCCCGAAGTTCGGAGTTTTGACAACAAAGTTCTGACTCCAGGCTCTGCCAAGAGCACTGGAGACATCAATGGCCTTCTACGTGAACACCAGCTCGATGCTAGGATCGTGTGCGTACTTGTGCCGGTAGGTATCGTATAGTTCCTTTAATGCTGCCTTATACCGGTCATGCAGTTCGTCGATTTCTTCCTGGGTGGGGTTGGGCGTCTTCTGTACTGGAATCGGTCGTCCCACTGTAAACAAATAAAGGGTCATTTACTCTTAACTACTGCACATGTGGCCACATACTTTGCTCCTTGCCAAGCGGGCACGACACCATGATATGAGCAATGGTATGCAAGAGATGCAAGTAACACAATGCAGATGAAAACCGAAAAGGAAATGATTCGGAGATGGTGCGTGCCCCTGTGGAGCAGCACAGCTGCTTAATTGCTTTTTTCTGCTTCTCCAGGTTCCAACTGATATGGAAGGTTCGAGGTAGCACACTCGATTAGACGTTTAATCTTCATCACAAATGTGTGTGTTCGAATCCCACAATTGGGTGGGCTACAGAGTTCACCAGCGACCGATCGCAGTGAAAGCTTGACGACGCTAGTCAAGACAGTCTAGTGCGTCGGAAAAGAACCCAAAGCTCTTCAATGGGTACGGATTGGCTAAAGGGGCTGACAGGCGCCGCAGTTCGCACCCGGAGCATTGATTACAACTCTAGACATGATGTGCTCAAATCAGAGGACTTCGGTATGGGAACAGCGGTATGAATATTTGGCATAAAGTCATAAAGCCATAAAGAGACGAGGCTTACTAAGAGTCGCAGGGCCAGCTGGGCTAAGCCCACATAGGGAAGCTAGCATAATACTAGAAAAGACAACGAAACACCCTTGCTAATACAACATCCCAAGTTAAAAACTATCTATTCAGCCTTGGTACATATCTACCTTAGTATCGTCTTTAGTATGAAACAGCTCCACTTTATACCAACGATGTAAGACACGTTGAAGAACGATGAAGATAATGGGGAATGGAGCGAGGGAATGTTGAGATGACGAGGACTTCCCAACACCTAGATCAATCGAAGTTAATGCACCTACTCAATCGGTTGGTACAGGACACTACCATCAGTGGTGTAGCACTCGCTGACGGTACTGATGCAGCTATGACCGGACAGTAATGACGAGGCACTCGCCGCTACTGTCACACATTGATGTGGTACTCGCCGACAGTGCTGATGTAGCTATCACAGACAATGGCGATGCGACACCTGTCGACAGCTGTTATGCGACACTCACCGACAGTAGTCACGCAACACCTATCGACATCAGTGATGCGACACTCACCGACAGCTGTGATGCGACACTCACCGACAGTAGTGATGCGACACTCACCGACAGTAGTGATGCGACACTCACCGACAGTAGTGATGCGACACCCACCGACAGTAGTGATGCGACACCCACCAACAGTAGTGATGCGACACTCACCGACAGCTGTGATGCGACACTCACCGACAGTAGTGATGCGACACTCACCGACAGTAATGATGCGACACTCACCGACAGTAGTGATCCGCCGCCGGAACGGCAGGATGCCGAAGCTGTACTGCAATATGCCGCGACCCAGGAACAGCACCGGCGCCAGACCGATGTACCGCATCAACGTCTCTTGCATGCGCCGCACCCGCGACCCCTCCGGGTTGGCGACCTGTTCGAAGATGTCTGCTTCGCCGAAGTGATACACCGGTACCAGTGAGACCCTGGGGATCGGGTGCAACAGCCTAAACGCCAAGCGGTCCGGACAAACGGGCGACCGAGTGGTTAGTTATTTGAGTTTAAGGGAGTTTCGACCAAAGCAGATGATTAAGTGGATGCAGGTGCGGGGGAGAAGCTTGGAACATAATGCCTCGCATAGGGGGTCGTACGTGAGGAAGTTGCACGTGAAACAAGATCGTATTTTTTCCGATCGCATTCCTATATTCCTTCCCATTTCAAACAACGTGCAACGAGGCCGATGGTGGTGACGGAAGATAGTGGAAACGGCAGGAAGACCACAAAAGGCATCACAGACAGATAACCACTCAAAGCGTCAAGTGTCAGGCCTGTTCATGGAATGGCCAATCGAAGGAGTATATGCTGGGACGGCCAATCGCAGGCTATCATGCTGAAATGTCAATTGGAGGCAGTGATAAATTATTCGTGAAATAGGGTGGAATATACCACTTTCTGAACGCTCAATCGACATCATTCTCCAAGAAGTATCGACACCCGCCTCCTTGGAACCTACAACATTTGCTCGAAGTGCCAACACCATCAACTCGAATTTGAGTCTGAGGCATCAAAGGCATTTTAAATGGCACCAAGTCCATGGCAAATTTCGACATCCTACCGTGCTCGTTTCGACATCTCACACCTAACGAAAAACGGTTATTTTAACCCCGATTAGAGGCTACCATACTCCGTGTCTAAAACCATATTTATTTCAGGCTACAATCCCAACACTGGCTTAATTTTATGCCCAGATGTTCATCACTACGGTTCCTACAGAAGAATCTTTATTTACTGGATTTTTTTCGGATTTGTGTCGGAACTGATGGACCTACGAGATGAGCCGAGCTTTTGCGAGTTGGAAATAGAACTTGAGTTTTGAGTCTCGCGCAAAGTTGGATTTATATTTTGAGACCCTGGAAGTGGAGAAAGAAGATTTGGTCATCGAATCTGGAGAGGATGGCTTTCTTTCTCTTTGTGAAATCAGAAATTCCATTTTGTACTTTCCAAAAGGCTTTGAGGATCTTATCGATAATCAGTAAGTTAGGAGCCATTGTCAAACAGCACCAATGCACCGGTAAGAAAAAGAGAAGATATCTATATGGATGACAAAAGTCAGGAAATAGCTCCTTTCAATCCTTAACTGGTGCGAACTGAAATGTTCCGGACCACGCCAAGCTCTGGTCAGAGCCAGGCCAAACCCTGACCCGCGCGAGCTAGACAGTCCTGCTCCGACCTGGGCAGCGTGGACAAAAGGCGCGCGCCGTTCCGATGCAGTTACCCATGGCGCAGTGCGATTTTGACGAAGCCCTTGCGTCGGTTCAGGTACAGCTGGCTGACGCCGGGCCGCGCCATGAGCGCCTCGGGAGCGCCGCCCACCACCAGTACCAGCATGTGGCCGCGGCTCGGCAACGACAGCAGGTAGTCCATCGAACGCTTGGTGGCCGCCACGCCACCTGGCAACACAACGAGCAACCAAAGGTTACACAACTCTCACCAGATGGACGGCAAGACTGCGTACACATTTTCTGCACGGAATATTCGTACTGGATCGAGAACTTACACAATTGCTTGTTTGAAGCATTGGTCAGCATTCCGCATCGATGCCGGAATCGAATAATGCTATGGACTTGTGGGGAGCTGGGTCCGATTTCCCAGTCTTGATTGGACATGCCACATAAGGCATGGCTGGAGATCTCAGGTGGGTCATGGGGATCTGGACCCCTTTGGTTTGGTACCCTGTTAATGTTCGTTTATCATTTTTCATATTTCGTCTGAAAATATGTCTTGAAAGTCCCTTGTATCCCCGGCTTCGTAAGATACCTCCAGTTCGATATAAAATATATGAAATAAAAAAATGCCTGACAATATTTGGTCCAGAGCAATTGCCTAAAGTAAAACTTTGCAACACCAAATTTCATAGATATATTTTGTGCTGCTTACTTACGTATATCAGCAGCAAATATATTAAAATATGCAGAATACAAGTATAGAGGAGGACAACGATTTAAACAAGCTCAGCCATAAGCATTCAAGACACGAAACCTGGATGCATGATATTTGACTATGCAACATTCGAAGTATAAAAATGTTGCACATGTTTTCACGATTAAAAATTATATCACGAAACTGTGATACAAAATGTATGCATAAGAAACTTGACAAACGAATACTAGCACAACAAACTGTTACAAACCATGTGGATACAACACTAAGTCATGCAAAATTATATGCTAAGTTCCGCCAAGGGCTAGGATTTATCATACATTGGAAAATCAGGATAGGAAAATTGCAATGCTCCCTCCCCACCTTCCACAGGATAATCTCCAAAACTTGGCACAACCAGTAAACAAAAACACAAATGCTTTGGCATGAAAATCATTGAACTTAAATCAATCCTACCCTCTCCTGCCATGAAATAATGGCGTCCATGACGAATGCCAGTGATTTCAGACATTTAATTGCGTACCTGACGTCAAGAAGAACTCCCTGTAGAACGGCTGCGAGTAGTTTCCCTCCAGTGTCAGCATGTGCGTGGTGATGCCCGGTACTTGTTTCGAGAAGTCACCACCCTCCGTGCAGAAGTTGCAGAAAGCACCAGCTGAGAGAATACCTGTGGAATACACAGGGATCGCGTTCTAATTTCCATGTCACTACTTCATAGCGACAATTAAATACGGCACAATAATTGTGCAGGGTTAGAGGACACATTCTCCTGTCCAGACACAGCTACAGTCACCTGGTGGATGCATCAACGCCAAGATGCCGAACCATGCCCTTCTTTTGAATGCTTTACAGCTTGACATATTATGCAAAACGTATTTCTGTGGCAATCGCTAGAGCGGCGCTTCATCCAACACCTTGAGACTCTCCATAATGACCGAATTAAAAGCGGAATCCTCACGTGAAAATGGCACAAAAAATGCCGAAAGGCTACCTGTGCCTAGAGTGCATAATTGCGTTGCATTCCGATACCCGGGCGTGACATGGCTGGATCACAAGAGCAAACAGATCGCCGTGCCGGCGATCGAAAGCAGCGCAGTTGGGAGCGCAGGGTCGGTGCTTGGTGAGTGATTACCATACAGACGTCAGAGGGCGAAGGCTTGGCGCCTGTGCCGTGATTACGAGATGGAAGTCGACCAGTGCCCATTTGGACACGATTCCTAGGTCCATTCATGGTATCGAAATGACTCTAGCTTCAGAGGAGCCTGAGGGCCAGCGGCACTGAGAATACTTCACTGAGGGTGGGCGGGACAGCGAATATGGTTCAATGAGTTGTAGAATTGGCCATATAAAGGCCTACAAAACGCGTTCAGTAATACGGGATTTGGCATAGACGGGTTTTGGATTGAATCGTCGATCCGTCCAGATGATGTCGAGAAAACTAGAAAAGATAGAAACCGATGTAAGCATGCCAAGAAATGATTAATTGAAATTAAGACAAACAAATATGTTGGCGACTGGAGATTGTGCGTATGCCAGGAATGGTAGGGAAGACCTTGGGACAACTCCTGGACCAAAGACCAAATCGGACGCTTGGAACAGTAGCAGGATGAAACGTTGACGACAACGTGTTGGCGACAACATACACGGCTATACCACAAACCTCGCGTATTACATACAGCATGGTACAGTACGGAGAACAGCGGACAGGAAGAAAATAAGAGGCGGCTTTCATGTTCTGTAGCTCTGGCTTTCGCTAACAATTTAGTATATCTGTGTCATCGGCCGGAGTTGATAAACATACAGCTCAACTTGTTGAGGCGATTCAGGGCTGGCCGTTCAACAGGACCTCTCCGGCTCCAGGGCCCTTCCTGAGGCGACGCTACTGCCGCAAAATCATGTGGCGCATCGTAGCGGCGCCACTACCAACTACTGTTGCAGGCCGCTTCGTCGCTAAGAGGTTAAATGGTGAGCCTGTCCGCCGGTAGATAGTATGAGTGATATTTACTACCGCGAACCGGTAGGTTATCAACGCCCCAGACAGCCGATCACCGAGTTAGCGCCTCCTTTCAGTAGCCAGATACCTCGGCCCTCGATGAACACGGCATTGCCTCAGGCATTGCGCCATCATTGCCAATACCTCAGGCATTGCGCAATGATACGTCGTAATTGCACGTCGAAGCCGTCGAATGTGCAGACACTTGTCTTACAGTGTCTGTGAAATGACGGTAGATGATAGCGAGCAAAACAACCGCCATTGCATTACGCTGACCGTAAACGAGATGATATCGACGTCTGATAACACAGCCGTTGTGGCCTTGACACCACTGTCATGCTCAAGCTGTTCCTCGCCAGTTCACTGACATCGGCTCGTCTGCCCGCCGGGAACTGCTTCGGCCGATCAGTTCTAAAGACATTGCAACCGCTCACCGACACTAGTTCATATGTAATGTGTGGATGTAACCAGAGCCCACATAACATCAACACTTGGATTCGACACACCTAATGTTAGCGATGACGCAGTTCAGACAGTTTGGGCTTATCCGACCCACGGCTCAGCTGGCCGCTCAACATGGCACCACAACGTCCCCGCTTCGATCTGCCACGTCTGCGTTCTCGGTGGTTGGAGCGGAGCCGAGCTATGGCGATGACCACGTATGCGCCCGCCGTCATCTCACTGGGTCGTGTCGGGTCCCGATGGCGGATCCTGCCTCCTGGTACGGCAACAGTGGCACACGTTGCCGACCGGATACGAACGGTGCCCTGTCCACGCTCCCCTCTCACGCACCACTGCACTCAAACCAGTGCAATGTCTTCACCTCCCTGAATAGATGACAGCAAATCGTACTCGTGAGAGAAACTGAAATAGTAGTCCAGTCTGAACCGGACGTGGCCCATCACCTAGAATATTTGTCATGGTTAGCCTGGCAACATCGCTTCAAAAGCACCGTCGTCGTTGGGTTGAGAAGCGAGGGTTCACCAGAACATGTTTCACTGTTAGTGCGATATCACAACGGGTACCCACTAGCCTGTTTCCTAACGGAATGGAAGTCGATGGTGGGGGTGAGGTCTAGCTTACCGGAAGGGGAGAAGGGTCTAGCAGGGAAGAGGTGGAGAAGATTGACTTGGAGGTGGTGGTGAGGCGTGTGGGAAGCGAGGGTATGTCGAAGGGCGGATGGGGAGTTGGGGGTGAAGATTTCGAAGTAGATGGGAGGGGCTGGGGTTGGGTGGAAAGGACCGAGGAGGCCTCTTTGATCGTTGGGCCACCGTCCACGAGCCATCATCGGGCGTTGATCGGAAGGGGCCTCTAGGGGGCGGACGGCGTCAATCGTGGAGGGAGGGACCTGGGTCGTATCGGTGTGGTACTAGACTGGCTGACCTTGCCTCACCTGCGATGCAGGAGGTATTGCAAAGGAACGAAGAAGGACCGTCAACTGGGAAATGCGCTCAGAGGCTCTACCGGGCTGTGCGTGCTGTGGAATAAATGTGCTGTTTTTAACTTTGCATGTGTACGACATTATGGGATGAATTTGTGCGTACTGATCCCTTGCTCCCACCCGAAACCCTAGTTGTGTGTGTGTGTGTGTGTGTGTGTGTGTGTGTGTGTTTGATTGCAATTATTTATTTTCCTCCGGTGTAAGTCGGGCAAGTTCGGTTGAAGGAAGTGTGCGGATCCTGCACTGCACCACAGTCCACACAAAACGGTGTCTTCGAGGTACAGTTTTCGATACCATGTTCGTGGGAGGCGCACCTGGCACATGCAGGGCGTTTCCGGCAGAATGGGTTAGTATGTCCGAACTTTTGGCACTTAAAGCATCTCATTCGATTGGGGAGAAAACACGGACCATAAATCCAACGTAGCACAAACGTATTTCGGGGGAATATCGGTGTTGTTAAATGTTAAAATCACGTTGTTTGATGTAAGCACTTCTGAGCCTCTCCTCACACTAATCTTCCTTGCCTCAGTCACCCAAATCCCGGGAAAGTCGTCCACAATCTCCCCCGGACATGTCCCTCAAATCGAAGCAATTGATAACGCTTCGTGAAGTATTTGTTATCCTGTGTGGTTCTACGGTGATTGGGACATTTTCGTCGACTCTGGTCCGATTCTTCCGGACACTGACAACTTGAATATTATAACTGCGCTCTCCGTCTTTCCTGCCCACGCAAATTCTACTTCCAAGGAACCATCCCTCAATTTTTCGCACCGTATAATCTTCCCAAGTCGATCACACCCGTCTCACCTCTGAAAGGGTGATAATGAGGCGAGACACCTCGTTTGTCCTCGAAGAATAATGATATTAGGGCCAGAATAGTTTCATGTCTGGTCTCTCTGGGAGGGACCAGGAGTGTTGGCTTGTGTAGTGGATGCCATGCTTTTTATTTCAGCTCCTCGCAGCGCCCCACCACATAGGGGCACTACTGGGGGACGCCTGGGTCCGGCGGACGGGAGGACGCCAGACGCCCAAGGAGCTATATCGGGCGGGGAGCGCCTTCGCCCATCAGGGAGAGAGACTCACCACCCCGATCCAGTACCGCCCACGGGATTCAGCACAGTCACCCCTTAACCCCAGCTGGCCGGGCCAGCAGTTACTGGGAAGAATCCCAGGTCCCCGGTCCGAGGCGACCAGCAACTTGACCCGTGTGAGGCCCCATGGACCCGCCCACCCCTCCAGGATATCGGGGCCAAAGAGGCGTGTTGCTCCCCCGTCGAAACTAGCACCGTACGACGGGGGAACTAAGCCTCCAGGACTCAGTCAACCCCGGGGGACGGGCCGAGGGGGCGCGACTACCCCGATACAACCGAGCTGAATGACAGGACCAGGGAAGATGTCCCGCCTGCTCGTAGTAGGGAGAGTTGGTGTTGCAAGACTAGGTGAAAGATATGTATGTTGGGCTGGGGTGGGCATTGGAATGGGAGCGTATAGATGGAAGGACGAGTGAGGCACTCTCAGTCTGACCCCTTCTCGAGTTCCTGGTGGACTGGCCGCCAGATTTTTTGGGCACGAGATGCCCCCACCACGTAAAGGTGGTGCCTCATCGGGGGACCACAATTTTTTCGAGGTGCCTTAAAATCCAAATAAATAAAATAATCAAAATAATCAAAATAACCAAAAAACAACCAAAAATAACCCAAATCACCAATCAACCAAGTCGGTACCGCGCAGCTCATGAGGCCAGGGTCGGCGGGAGTGGACGATAGTACAGAATGTAGCACAGCTGATCGAAGAGTTCTCACCATGTGGATGCGAGCCGGCCAGGTAGTTCTCGTCAGGACTGAGCTCGCAGGTCAGTACCAGGTCGATAGGGAAATAGTCCCTAAAATGACGCCAAATTTGCCATCGGCGCACCCACTCCCATCTGTCGGCCAGACCAGAAAGCTTTGTTTAACAATATAACCGATGGACCGCACGTGGCGGAAGTCTGCAGAATCGCGTGGCTCAAATTTCGCACTCACCTCTGACAAATGAGAACTGAACAGGATAGATGAAGAACGACACGATGGGGAGGAAGGAGTGACAAACTAAATGGGCAAACGGGAGGAATGGACAAATCGCAAAGCGAATGCTCTAGGGTTTTCGATGTTGTTTATGAAGTTATTACAGTTTTAAAAAAAAATAAAATCCCGATGGAAACGTGAAATTCGCGGCAATTACACGAAAAACGCCAAACAAACGTCTATCTATCTTGTGTCTACGTCGTCATATTGGGTGGTCACATGCGGTGATGAGTGAACCGAAGGCACAGATACCGGAAAAAGGCCCATCAGTCGCAAACAATACACCTGCTGCACGCACACACTAGGTCCATGGCCACACTAGGTACAGGACCACACAATAGGTCCAGGACCACATACTAGGTCCAGGACCACACAATAGGTCCAGGACCACACAATAGGTCCAGGACCACATACTAGGTCCATAACCACACAATAGGCCTACGGCCACATCCCAGGTCCATAACCACATACTAGGGTGCTCAGGCAATACAAATCCTGGAAAACTTGGATAACCACTAGCTAAGCAGGGGAACATACGCCTGAGCGCCGCTACGGCCAGGGAAGGGAGCATGTGCCCCCCCCCCCATCTTCGTGAAATTTAACATTACGCCTCTGACGTTGCATGGACAAATCGACACGAAACCACTTCGCTTCCCTATTCAATATCCGAGCTGATGCAGTCCATGGGCACATGTGAGAGACAAACAGTAGCATGTGAAACACACACACATTAAACCATGGACATGTCTATGGTCAGGCTCTATCAGCCAATCAGGAGCGTCCGTGCCATCTTACTTACCGTCTTCCTCCGCGGTTGCAGACGTCCTTGTCGTACCAGAACCAGGCGCAGTAGCCGGCAGACAACCACCAGAAGCGGGTGAACAGGAACATGTACGTAAGCAAGAACATGCCGCCCAAGCCCATGCAGATGAACGTGCTGACCCAGATGGCGACGGAGAGCGTCTGCATGCGTCGCCGAAAGGGTATTTGCCATGGCGCGAAGTCGATGCCGAAGAGCTTCATGGCGCCTCTGAAAAACGTAGGCAGCTGCATGGAGCTCCATAACGGAAACCACTGGACTCAAATTAAAGCTTCCAGTACTGGTGTATGATTCATCAGCGTGGATGCTGGTTAACAGGGACTAGTAAGGAAGATGCCGGGGCAATATCCTAGAGAAACCGTTTAAGCAGGTCTTTTGCCATCCAAAATATGATCCAATCCAAACAAATATCGTTTCACTTTTCTTGCTCGAAGATTTGAAAATTGGTGTTGGTTTTTAACAATAACTGCAAACTTAATGCTTGGTGGTGGAAATGCTTCATGTGAGAAACAAGAAGAAAGTTATCCTCTCAAAAATCGATGGCCACACAATGTCCACTCAAAATCTATATATAACTGATATTGGTTATCTATCGCCCAGTACCCCTGACACCTAAAACACCGCATTTGTATGGGAAGAGAAACCACACCCTCACTTGCACGTACCTCACATGTATTTCTGATGGTATGTCGGTTCTGTTTGTTAGTTTATTGGTTGGTTCATGACACACTTTATGCACATTCACGGCTAATGGCGCCGCCCAACTGTTTCGCCGGTGGGCCGCGGGATTGGGAAATGTCATGAGTGGCGCTAGAGTTGAACCCGTGACCTTTGGTACCCATAGCTCGACACCTTAACCACTCGGTCATCCCCGCCCGGTATGTCGGTTCTGTTAAATGTCAAAATTACATTATTAGTCGCGACTGTCTGTGTCCCTCTCCTCACCCGCATCCTTCTCGCTCCAGTGACTACCAACTCCGACAGTTCACCCACTACCTCGTCCTCTGGCACATCGCTCGGGTCAGGACAGTTCACCCACTACCTCGTCCTCTGGCACATCGCTCGGGTCAGGACAGTTCATCCACTACCTCGTCCTCTGGCACATCGTTCGGGTCAGGACAGTTCATCCACTACCTCGTCCTCTGGCACATCGCTCGGGTCAGGACAGTTCATCCACTACCTCGTCCTCTGGCACATCGTTCGGGTCAGGACAGTTCATCCACTACCTCGTCCTCTGGCACATCGTTCGGGTCAGGACAGTTCATCCACTACCTCGTCCTCTGGCACATCGCTCGGGTCAGGACAGTTCATCCACTACCTCGTCCTCTGGCACATCGCTCGGGTCAGGACAGTTCATCCACTACCTCGTCCTCTGGCACATCGCTCGGGTCAGGACAGTTCACCCACTACCTCGTCCTCTGGCACATCGCTCGGGTCAGGACAGTTCATCCACTACCTCGTCCTCTGGCACATCGTTCGGGTCAGGACAGTTCATCCACTACCTCGTCCTCTGGCACATCGCTCGGGTCAGGACAGTTCATCCACTACCTCGTCCTCTGGCACATCGTTCGGGTCAGGACAGTTCATCCACTACCTCGTCCTCTGGCACATCGCTCGGGTCAGGGCAGTTCATCCACTACCTCGTCCTCTGGCACATCGCTCGGGTCAGGACAGTTCATCCACTACCTCGTCCTCTGGCACATCGCTCGGCTCAGGACAGTTCATCCACTACCTCGTCCTCTGGCACATCGCTCGGGTCAGGACAGTTCATTATTTACCTTGGTGTTTTTTGTTTGATGGGTTCGACTTTCACTTCAATGCTCTCACCTACTCTCTTGTCACCTTTCCTTACACTGTATACGAATTCTGATACCTTCAGGACGTTCTCAGCATCCTTGGCCACCTCAAACTCGACCTCCAGAGCACCATCCTTAAACCTTTCGCATCTGACAATCTTCATAAACCTGTCACACCCATTTCTTCGCTGAAATGAAGACAAAGAAGAAAGACTTCTCGTCAGTTCTCTGAAAACAAGGATACGGGGAGTAATCCTCGAAAACAAGGATAGGAGTATGGGATAGGGGATAGGGGAATGCTCTCCACACCGCTGCCTGTGTTAGTGGAGCCCCTACCCGCTATGGATGGGAGGGTGGTCTGGCCCGTACGAAAGGGACCAGGGTTGTTTGTTAACCCTGTCTCTTCTGTCAGATCCTCACACCCCGTCTCGAGGAGGGATAGAGACCCCTCTTCTACTATCCAAACTAAGTGTTGCACGGGAACGAAATAGGTGTCATCGGAAAGCGCTCAACGAGTGTGGCCAGACACCACCTCCAAAATTCCACCCAAAGTGACGCCACTAGGGGCCCTAAAGTTGCATGACCTATACTTATGTGTGTGGCTCTGGAGGCGCGGGGGGGGTGCATTTTGAGGGAGGTTTGAAAACACACAATTTATTTGGAATCAGAAAAGGAAAGCGAAATTGACCAGCGGCATACAATTTTTCGCCACCCAAAAATTTTCACAGTATGGCTCTCGAAACACTGGGGCCATACTGGGGAGACGCCTGTGTCCCGATAACGAGAGGACGCTAGACGTCTGCGGAGCTATAAGGGGCAAGCGACGCCAGCACCAGGCTGGGAGAGAGAGAGAGAGACTCAGCACCCCAACTAGGATCCAGCGCCGCCCACCCATTGACCCCAACGACCGGGCCGGCAGACACTGGGAAGACCCAGGACCCCAGCCCGAGACGACTTGTCACTTGGCCCATATGGGGCCAGGTGACCTCATGTGTGGCCAAGGAAGTCCAGGAAATGTATATTTATCTATACTTTCAGGCATCTGGCAGTTCAGATTATATATACTATTGTATACAGTAGGTATACAGCGTGTCATAAAAACATACAATGACTAACATTGGCTCTTCAATCTTCGGATCCTACTTCTTCACAATGGCTAACTTTAGGTTTGCAATGGCTTTGTTTCACGATAGCTAACTTGCAGTATATTTTTTCTGGGACACACCGAAGACTGGTGGCAGCATGGATGATTCACTTACCATCCTGTTTTTTTTCTGGGATTTTAATTTAATCGATTAAATTACATAACAACCACTTAGATGACGTGATCAGCTGATGCCTAAGTGCACCCCATGATAATGTCCCCGCACCATCGAACAAAACCAGTCAGTCGTCTCAATGTCAAGCGATAGGATAACTTCCGGGCATTTGGGCTTAGGGGCGCATCGACTGCTTCGGTCATACAGCAACTTCGTGGAAATTAAACATAGCCAACAACAGGGACCTGAAGTAGCAGCATTGTGCCAAAAGGCCCCAACTCCAGAGGACGACGCTATTCTTACCCTTAGTGGACACTGCGGGAAGATCGCTTCAAACAGCATGTTGAAGATCATTGCCGAGAAGCATAGCAAGAACCATGTATTTAAGCCAAGCCGAAGCCTGCTGCTGAAATCCGAGGACTGTAGACAGTTATTTGGGATCAGTTTTTATGTCCGTATCGATGCATGCCTGGATTCATTTGTGCTGGCCGAGGCGACAAATGGCTTCTGCAATTGCACACAGGATATTATGAGGCAGATACTTCAAACACTCGGAGGCAACATCAAGTTCGCAAGTGACAATGATGACCGTGATGATATGGACAGTGATCGCCGCTGGAAAGTGAGATCACCCGTGGACACGGTGAGAAAAGGATGCATAAAGCTGTCTAGAGCATCAGACAGATGATGGCAGATGATGCTATTTTGGGGTAGAGCACATCTGAAGCAATAAACGCCAAACAAGCCAAACCCCGAAGGCTTGAAGAACTTCGTACTGGAGGCTCCGGATGGCCTCATTATGGTTAATGTAAAACTTGCAAATTTTGCATTTTGATCCTAGGAAATTATTAACAGTCAGCATAGACTGTTGATAATCGCCCAGGGTAGAAACATATGTAGTCATTTTGTCAAGGCCTTGTGTTGATATATTTATGGTATGTACATTCTGCACATAATCATGACATTATTATTGAACACTCTCATACAAGAGAAGGAGTAGAGTATTGTCAATGAAACGCGAGTTAGACCTTTAAGACTGGTTCTATTTTAATGTCTCCCACGTTAAAAGTAGGATAATATGAAACACTAGGCTAGCTGGAACTAGGTGAACCCTCAGTATATGTGGTGTTACAGGTTCATGTATGGCGATTATACATAAGCATAATTCGTTGGCCATTATACAATGTTTCATGACATCTCCAATACCAGCATCATCACACAATTCGCCGATATCAGTCACTGTTCTACACCATACTGAAGTGCCAATTGAGATAGCTTTGCTGTGCAAGACGACGTCATCAATGCTGAAACAATCGTGTTTTGCACCCATAAAGTACTACCGACACAAATGCATCAGATATGGAACTTTCCCCCACTGCGTCTATTCTTCATCATGCCACTGGTGACCGCCGCACTTGATCACCGGACCGCTGTACGGCGCAGGTGAAGTGTTCGATGGTGTTTACTACCGATATCATTGGTGATCGCGGTACCCGGCCATCGCTTTACCGCTATACGGCGGCAAACGGTGGATAGCGCTCACTACCGATAATGCACGTCTGGTCAAATCACATGCAAGCCAGGTCTGGGAAACGGGAATAGTTCGGCATACTTTAAGTCCTGCAACAATCTGAGAGGAACAGAAAATCGTTACCAACCGTTACACCATGACAAATTTCATCTGGTAAAAGGCTCCACTCGAATAATCAGTGGAGCAAATACGAAATATTTGGAGACTTTTTTTCTTGCGCAGGGGATTGGCCAGAAATGATAACGACCGCCCACTTACCTGGGGCCTAAGGTTGATGCAAGGGTGCTCTACAAATAGTCCGTGGGCGCATGTGCGCTGGCAAAATAAAGCTATGCACTGGACTAATACTTCGGAGGTGATTACTCCACCATTGCGTTTTCCTTCTTCAAAATAATGCAGTGCACACCAGTAAACCACCAGTATCAGGGGAGGCACCATAATTTTCTTAAAGGGGCGGGGGCTGACCATAAATGGGATAAAACACGGACTGCTATTTATGCGTCGAACATTTTTGGTTTCGCGTGGGGAAAATGTCAACATTGCTGTTTTGTTTAGTGTACTATTGATTGCTAGGGCGGGGGTTGATGGATATCCCATTGGCTGAGTCTCTGACTAGCATACTTCATCATTGGGCAGTTTACACACAAATCTATGTTGCATGGTCTCACCGTTGCCCCACAACTCTGTACCAATAACATTGTGGATACTCACAATTCCTGAGAAGCGTCGTTCTCCCCAGCAGGTCACCACTGCACACGCGACAGGGAGAAGTCTGGGCAACAGCCGACACTCGGTTCCGCGGTATGGAGAATACCAAAATGCGACCCTACCTCCTGAAGCCTGGTGCGCCAGCCCACTTGGACCTTGAACCGCCGCGGACGTCACCGTCCGCACGCCCCCGTCGCCGGGCGACAACGACCACGCGCAGCCAGGCCGGAGCAGGGGCATCAGCAGCGGGAACGATCACACTGAATCAAGGTCAACGCCGGGCTGTTGCGCGGAGTCGTGGGGGGGGGGAGGGGGAGCGCGATACGACAGGCTGGGATCTATGATCAATTCAGCGCTTGTTCTCAGCGTTGAGCAACCTCAAGAGTTACTCAACGGCACAGCTCTCTGTAGCTCGTGGAGGCTGCCAGCCAAAGTGTTCGTGCTGAGGACAAGGAGGACGCGGCTTTCCTGCTGCGACAGGTAGGGAACCACCGAATCGGCCTAGCAAAGTTCGCCGGACCCAGTGGCGTCGCCACGAAATTATTCCAGGGGGGGGGGCGAGATCGAAAGAGGGCCTCCTGCTCCCCGAAAAGGGGCCTCCATTGTGTTAGGGCCTCCTATTGTTTTTAGGCCCTTAGTATGGTTCGGGAATAGGAAACTGAGAGCTGGAGGGCCTCCTTTTCGTCCTGGAGGGCATCCTTTTCGTCCTGGGGGATCCTTTTCATCATGGGGACTTCCTTTTCGTCCTGGTGGCCTTTTCGTCCTGGGGCCTCTGTGTCAATATTTGGCACTCGCTTGATTTCTGGGGCCTCCTACCATCTCCTAGGTGACTTCTTTTTACAAATTAGGGGCCTCCAGGAGGAGGCCCCTAATTTGTATAATCTCTTTTTCGTCTTGGGGGCCTCCTTTTCATCCTGGAGGGCCTCTTCGTCCTGGAGGGCCTCCTTTTCGTCCTGGAGGGCCTCCTTTCCATCATGGGAAGGAGGCCCTCCAAGGAGGCCCTCCATGAGGCCCATCCTTTTCGTCATGGGGGGGGCTCCTTTTCGTCCTGAGGTACCTTCTTTTCGTCCTGTGGGCCTCTTTTTCGTCCTAAGGGCCTCCTTTTCGTCCTGGGGGCCTCCTCAAATTTCAGGGGGCGGCGCCCCCAGTCTCACGGAAGGGGGCAATTTCCCCCTCTGCAATTTCCCCCCCCCTCCCCCGGTGGCGACGCCCCTGGCCGGACCATCCGAAGCTCTAAAGTGGGCCAACAGGAGCGCGTGTCCGGGGAGCGGGCGCTGGCAACGTGTCTGTCAGCTGTAGTGTCTGTGCATGGCTACCGTTCGGCCCGCCGAGTGACGAATGGTGCGACCACGTCGAGACCTCCTGTATGTCTATGGAAAGACGTGGACGAGGCCAAGGAAGAGTGCTACCCGGCAGCCAGCAACATGCAACTCACCGAGACGTCAACTGAGGTGACACTGCAGTATCTCCGGTATCCTACGATGCAGTGGCTGGTGGCATGCCTGTCGCCTGTCACCCGCACCGCCTCAGCTTCACCTGCCGACCAGCCGTCGACGTCATCCAGCATCTACACTTCGGCGGTGCTTCACGTCAAATGGAAATTTGACGAGGCCGCAGGGCAATCTATATGCGTTTTCCACATTTCTTACCGCCTGGAGGTGAAAGTGCGATCAATGTCTGGCGAAGAAAAACAAGATGTGTGTGAAAGAAAGGAAGAAGATTGTCAATTCAGCTGACGTCGGTTATCTGCTAGCATCATCTGAGTCAGCTGGGGAGAAAGGGCTGAAACAATATGCTTCGGAACCTGAAGAGGAGTTCAGTGGTGAAGAGTATGCTAACGAGGTAGAACTTCAGGAAGGACACGGCATGTCAGTGCATGATAGAATGCTCCCCGAGCGCTACGGGCTGTTGAATGAATAAACGTATCGAGGAGTCTTCCATAGATGGCAAATAGTATACTACTATTGGTAACTATGAGTATATAATGTGATGCGTTTGATTCTGCCTCTTTGTGTTCTATGATTTTAAGTACAACCTAAGTATTTTCCCATGCGTCGAAAGGAAGTTCCATGCATTCGGTCAAGTGCATTTTAATATGTGTTTTCCTGCATAGAGGATTGGCCGGCTGTGGCGTTACGCCTGAAGTTATATGCCCCGATTCAATGTCACATCTTTGGGGAATATTTTGGTGAAATTTCAGCCACTTAGGCCAAGGAGATATTTCATCTATTTCACGTAGCAATCACATTTACAGTGCAGGATGCTCGCCCTAAAAACGCCAGCTAACACTCATCCAATATTTTAGCGCTCATGGACTTCGCAGTTTTTTCACGGATTTTCACAGTTGGACACAGCACACAGATATCCAACAATTTGAGTGAGATGTCTGGGTATCATCATACCCAGCCCTCAAAATCACGCTAGGGGTTTGTCAGGTCGCATCGGGGCCCCAAAAGGAAAAATCATTAGAAAATCATCATTTAAGTCAGCAATCGCTCCAAAAGAAACAAAAATGTGTTGGGCCCCCGAAGATGTGCCGAGGCTACTAAAATTCGTGATAGGCTTCCCAACTAATGACGACAGGGTCTAAAAATCGCACTTAGACCCAAACACGTCGCCTCGCTGCCACTGGAAACCACACTGGGGGCTCAAAAAGTCGTGCCGAGGCCCCACAAGTCGCAACTGGCTTCTCAAATATCAATTCCTTTTTCCGGAATGTCGAGCTGCGGCGACAAAAAATGCGCCAGACACCAAAAACGTGTCGGGCCCCGGAAAAGAATCTCTTCTGAACACCGAAAAAAATGCACAGGAACCCGAGGAATCGTAACGGGGCCCAACAACATCGCACAGGAGGCCTACAGAAAATAGAAATCGACAAAAAGGGACTACCCTTCGAGACGACCAGAGCACCGGAAAATTCAGAACAGGTCCTGAAAGAAAGTTCTTAGAAGAAAGAAAGGCCCTTTCTACTCTGAAGTGCCATTGGTTGAAAACAAATCGTTGAGCTGTCGCAGTGGTATACCAAGGAGACACATCCCCCTTCATCCTGAAGAGGTGGACCCTCAAGAACCCAAGAACGGCGCCTGGGTCCCCAAAATTGGTTCCGTGGACCCATACATTATCATTGAGGCCTCATAATTATCTGTTATATATAAATACAGCGGACACCAAAAACTTGCACTGAGCCCGACAACTCCCGCATGGGAACATCAAAATAGCGCTTGGGCACAGATAAGTCCGACGTGCAAGGCGAACTAGCGCCAAGCCCCCCCCCCCTCCCAATATTGCGATGGAAACCCACAATTCCTGTCGGTAGTCTCAAACTCTGGTCGGGGCATCACAAATTCCCCTCATGGCTAACAAAAATTGGTGTATACGGCCCCAAATAAGCACAACGTGGCCCACAAAACGCATGGGAAGACGAGAAGAATCTAACTTGAGCTCTACAGCATGGAGGGATTTCTGCAAATAAACGTCCGAGCCAGGAAAATCGTTCCTTAGCCTTAATGTACCACCAGATGCCTGAACAAATATCATTCGGCACCGAAAAACGTACCAGAGCTCGAAATATCGCGGCGGGACGTAAACATGTCACCGGGGCCCCGAAAAATCAGGCCATTGTTTAGACTTCACATAATTCAGAAGACATCCAAAAATTGCGTCGCCAGTAGAGAAAACTGGCGTCGGATCCACCCGGAACCATGCGCCGAGGTCCAAAAAGTAGCGACAGGACACCGAGAAATTATACCGGATTCCACAATATCGTGCTAGGGTCCCACACATTTCAGCGAGGAACCCCAAATATACACAGCGGAACCCTAAGAGCACAACTGGAGCACGAAAATGCCCCGGGCCCTCCAAAGCATTCAGAGTCTGACAAAAAGCGGCAAGGCCTTAAAACATGCCTCAAAAACAGGTTGGGGCCCTAAAAAAATCGCTTTCCTATGACACCTCTTTCGTTTTCATGCGATGCTTAGTTTGGATTTTAATCGTCTAAAAAAGGAGAAAAAAGACTGGACACTAAATAGATACTTTGGGCTTGTGAAATCGCGCAGACATCTAAAAAAGCATCGTCGGTGCACAAAAAGCAATAAAACTCTTAAAAGAGCCTGGGACACAAAAATGTGCCGGGCCCCTAGGATAAATTGACTGGAGCCAGGGGTGTCGATTAAAAAAAAAGCATTGCGGGAGGCGTGGGGGAGGGGGCGAAGTGCCAACGCACGACGCCCCCCAACCAAAAACTTATCAGATTTCGCCAACTATATTTTCAGACCTCAGAAATTCTTAGTTTTGATTCGATGATGTGTGTGTTTATTTATTCAGCTCACTCAGCAACGGGGAAAATCGTCCAATAACTGGTGAAGTCGCATAATGAAAAAAGTAATGCACAGTACATGTCAACATAACAACTCTGAGTAATGGCATGCGACTACAGTTTCATATAGTGGGCTCGGTTCTATCGTCAACGTCACCGTCACCGTCACCGCCAGCCTCCTCCCCTCACTCCACACACCAACAAGCACACACCGGCTTAACCCGCGCCGTCTTTCCGGTCAAATCCTCACACCCCGTCTCGGGGGGGGGTTGAAGACCCGCCTCTAAATTCCAAACTAAGCATCGCACGAAAACGAAAGACGTGTCATAGGAAAGCGCTCGACGAGTAGGGTCCGGGTCCACCCTCAAAAGCACTCCCCCAAAGGTGACGTCACCAGGGGGATATATTTTCACGACTTTTCACGACTTACATTATGTTTTTGCACGACTTACATTATGCTGGGGAGTTCATTTTGGGGGATATATGAAGGAAAAAAAATATTTGGAATGAGAAAGGGACAGGGAAATCGACTAGGGCTGTAATTCTTTTGCCCCCCCGCCCCCGCACTCAATATTTTTTCAAAATTTAAAAAATTTAAGTTTTCAAGTTTTCTTTAGTTTTGCTTTTCCAATCGGTAGAGAAGACCGAGAAACGTTGTTCGAAGTTAACTTGCCCTAATACAAAATGCTTAGTTTAGCCAGAATACTGTATTTGAATTGCAATTTGGCAAATACGTAAAATATATATGTAGTCAAAAACGAAAAAATGAAAAATTCAATTCATACGTTTTGTTGCATCCGTAAAGACAAGCGAATGCTGAAAGTTTCATTAAACTATCTGTATCCGTTAAAGCGTGACGACTGGTTGAACGTTTTTGGAGGTAACCTCACTTGACCTTGACTAACTCGTTGACACTAGATGACGAACTAAATTTTTTAAATCACCATGTCAAATTGATGTGGGATAAGGTATGCCAAATTTGGGCGCGCTGCCGCGCGCCGTTCGTCCGCTATCCGCGAAAAACCTGAGGGGGCGGTTGAAGACCCCCCCCCCCCGAGACGGGACGGGTTATATAAAAATGTTCCAGCGATCAGATGCAGGCTAAAACACAGCGGCATTGATGGAGTATCGGAGTACAGCAGACCTGAACTGTGATGGCAATCGGTGAAAGTATTTCCTTGGTGCCTAACATTATGGAGGGGCGAAGCCAAAGTTGTGGTTCGGCTGGTTCAGGGTCGGTGAAGAGACACAGCTTTCACAAAAGCGGAGACGTCGAAAACAATGTCCTCTGATTAACAATGTGCATTGATGCAGTCATCGTGATTGCCGAGTCTAGTCGGTCACCTGGCACGATACCAAGGAAACCAAAATGCGCAATGGATCACAGGCATCAATTTGCGCAATCGTCCTACTGTTTGTTTTTTTTCTGCAACAGCCTGAAAACTCTGTCCGTACCCAATGGCGCATCCAAGAACAAGAATAGGACACATAAGATGCATGCCTCTCCAGTCACGGCCAAGGAGTCCGAAAAAGGTCACCCCAGGAAATTCCCAGAAGGGCCATCCGATGGTTTGGAAATGGATATGTCGGCTGAATTGTTTCTTTGCTATAGTCGTAAATAAATACGCACAAAACTTCGGAATGTGAGAATAATGGCAGAAATCAGCAATGTTAAAATCGGCAGAATTGGTATGGTCCCCGCCCCGGTGCGTCCCAACAGGAGCACATGTGCTGCAACCCTGTGCTTGCAATCCTTGTCCTCGCAGAAGAAAGGCCAAGTGCGGAGTTTCCTGTACCTTTGGTGTTTGGACCCCACAGTATTTGCCTTCTTGACCTTATTGGCCGATTTCATTTCTACTTTCTCTTCAAATTGGCTTGGGACGGATCAAGCAGGATACTATTCCAAAATATACAAAATGTCGTCATTTGTCATTTGTAGTAGTTGCAGCGAAGCAACACCAAACTCAGAGGATGCTGTTCTTTCATGAAATCAAACAAATAACTCTGCTTTCCGGAAATTTTACTTAAGGTCAAAGTTTCTAAACTAAGGTCGGGTCAAATTAATTATTTTTGCCGTAGTAAGGAGAAAAGTTTCATGCAGAACATGATATGAGGATGATGTAGACACTCTACTTCAAATATATGACGAGGTCAATAGCGTTAGGTCAGGTCAAGTATCATACATATTCTACACTGTCGTCTTGTATGTGTAGTTGGGATTTTTGTGCGCGTCAGGTGCTTCCGTGATATTGCGCAGGCACTGTCGTGCTGAATGAACGTCCAAATGGAAACCACGGATAATAAGTTTGTGAAGAGGATCATGCTATGGATGGAAAAAATCCCAGGAAAAGCCAGTTCTCTCCGAAAATGAAGTCCACTATGGCGAACCAGGGCCGCGGAGCACACCGTCTACTGTGGCGGACGAGTGCCCAGGGGCACACCGTCCACTATGGCGGACCAGGGCCGTGAAGTACACACCGTCCACTATGGCGGATCAGGGCCGTGAAGTACACACCGTCCACTGTGACAGGCCAGAGTCGCAGAGCACACCGTTCACTGGCGAACCGGGGCTGCGGAGTACACAGTCCATTGCGGCGGATCAGGGCCATCAACAGGCCAAATTATATCATGCCATGACAGTGGCGTACCTAGGATTTGCGCTGGGGGTGAACAAACTGATTTGGAAGGGTCCCACAGACTCCCATTTTGTAAAAAGTCCCTGTGCCACTACGTTTGTCAGTGGGATCCTATTTGATTTGATTTTTAAAGAATAATAAGTGGCCAACTTAGGTGTCCTGTCGAGGGGGCCAAAACTTGACTTCTGACCAGCATGACTTCTGAATCACCGTATTTCAACACCAACTCCCACATCCTGTTCAAAGGCTATTCCTTTGGTACCACCTGATAAGTCACCTCACACTGATGAAATTACACCGGTACAAATCACTAAAATATGTACTATTTTCCGATTTCAAGCATTCCGGTTAATCACGCAAGGTCGCCAAAACACCAACAGTTGTGCACATGTACACCCACCCGCATTACGCACTTGGCGCATTCGCCACACTAGGTGCGCTTCCCCAGTTTCTGCTAGGCCTCCCACGTTTTGCTAATTGCTGTCACATAATAACCTTGTGCCATATTTGGCATGTGGATTTATTGGTATGGCGGCTTGACTGGAAAATTCCATGTATTAGCTTTCTTCTTCCCACATTTGCCAGTGGTAAGGGAATTATGATGCACTGAGATTTGATGCACTCTATCTCTTTGGTTAAATATGCCTTTCATACTGCACTTGAGCGATCCGAAATCGTGATTAATAGTTTGCACCTTGGTCAGCTTACGGACGATAAAGAAAATATTGATGTATACGACTCCGGCAGTACTACTTTCGTATATTTATGTGCCGTACCACATGAGGTGCAACCGCCACCTGATGCGGTACGGCACAAAACGCATTCTGAAATTTATATTTGACTTTGATCTCATGAAGCATCCACCTAAAAGCTGTACAGTTCACATTTGTGCGGTGATGACAAATGCTCAAATTAATAATTGGCCAAGGTATGTGCAATCGCACCTGAGCTAGGCCTGTCCGGTCGGTTCCGTCGCGCTGTCACATTCATGTTGAACTTGAACGGTGAAAAGATGCCACTAGAAGTTCTGCTGGATCGTCATCTTCCTCGCAGTACTCACGACATGAATGTATTCTATGAATTAATTTTGTGTTTATGATTTCATTTGTTTATCGCTCATGAGCTAGAGCTATCCCGGTCACCCCGACTTGATCTCGGTGACCTAACGTGACCTTGAAAATGTATAGCACAACAATACGCAATATCAAAGAAGTAGCTAGTATAGCTAGTATAGCCAAGCACACTTCTCTTTTGCCGATATACGGGAAGCGCATCTGCGCCGATTTTTGTGGTCTGGAACTGCGAAATGCCTCGACTTTGACGGCCTCTAACCCGATAAATGTTCAGCCGATTT
The DNA here is from genome assembly GCA_034440575.1 of Imbricaverruca yamaguchii. Lineage (NCBI taxonomy): Eukaryota > Metazoa > Arthropoda > Thecostraca > Neoverrucidae > Imbricaverruca > Imbricaverruca yamaguchii. The sequence goes on along the minus strand of JAOTOL010001489.1, from coordinate 935,132 downwards.
TCGGTTTTTTACTTTAAGCGACGCACCGGACATTTGGAGGCAAATAAACACAAAATAGCGTATACCAACCAGTAATATATAGAGATATTTGTGAAAATTCGGAGGGGTAGGCGGATTTCGCCTCACCCCCGTTCCAATGCGCGTGCTAAATGATCACCGGACGTGCTGGTGCGGGCGATTCTGCAGTGATGTCGCAGCCAACATATTTGTTCAGACGATTTGGTGGTGAATTCACAGCGAACATGTCGGTGCAGGCGATTTAGTGGCGAACTTGCGGAAAACATACCGGTGCAGATGAGCGTGTGTCAAACTTTCAGCCACCATACTGGAAAGGCCTTTATAAATTATTTGATGGTGCCGACCGTAAAACGCAATGCAACTACCTAGGCCAATTCGGCCTAAAGCACTATAGTCTCCATATATATATATATATATATATATATATATATATATATATATATATATATATATATATATATATATATATATAACGACCACGTACCTCCCCCGTCCCAGTGCGAGGTTCTGGGCTGAAGCAGTGGTATGTGGCCTTCAGGAGCAGAGAAGTTCTTAAGATAATATATGCCCTGAGAAGTCATAAACGGCGACACAATGTAAGGTGGTGAACTGTTCAGCATCACTTTTACTTCACGAAAGGTGTGACACGGAACTGGATACGCCAGTGAAAGGAAACTCACAGGCTCGAGTCTGATACCTAGCTCAGCATAGCCAAGTATCTCGCGAGATAATACAAATTTGCCAGTTGGGACGAAGCATATAAGCGGCAATAAATTCGAATATTGCTTCACCAAGAAGCAAACTGCAAACCAGAAGCGACAAAAATGAAACAAATTCAACGCATCCCTAGGCTGTTTGGACCGAGTATGGAAGAAGTGCCAACCATCCAGGTGAGCATTTTGGTGCGATATTACTATGATTATATGCTTTATACCACATTGTTTTATTAAACAACTTCAATTAAGGATAATTCCGTGCGCGTGGATATTCAAATGTATTGTCTAATCTCGGCATTAGAGAATTGACCACTCCAGATCCCACTTCACATCCGTGATGAATCGCCGATGTCAAAAGTGTCAGGTATTCAGACAGGGACGCAGCCAAGGGGCACCCCTCCCCATTAGCACCCACAAATACACTGTTGTCTCTGGGGGTGGGAACGCGTCTAGGTGAAATATTCAGGAGTGGGGTGCACTCGGGTATTTCCGGAGGGGTGTCTTTACTTTTAAGGTGCGCCTCTGACTACAAAATTCGAGTTCACTCAAACATACTGAACGGTGGCCTTTTCGTTCCAAAGAGCACCTCTGGCTGAATAATTCGAGGTGGATACAATCGAGCATACTGAAAAGCCCCTTTTACTCCGGGAAAAACACTTCCGGCAAAACAATATAATGGGAATGCACTCGAGCTTTCCCGGAGTGGAGCCTTTTCCCGGTCGAAGGGACGCCAGTTTCCATGGGGTATATGCCTTCAGTGCCACCCCTGTATCCGCCCCTGCCCCAAGTACTTTCGCAGTGGCACCCCTCCGAAAAAATGGCGCCCATTCAGACAAGTGCCCCCATAACAATTCCTGAATCCGCCCATGGCAGAAGTCCTCGGCGCTGGCAGGGCCGCCGCAAGACAGACGTTAAAATGCTGAGGTTTGTTGAGTTTTTGATGTTAAATGTTGAATTACTTTCTTTTGTACATCCTCGTCCTTACCTAGGGGCTACAACATGGTGCATGATCCATCACCCGATGCCCAATCTTTATCATGAGGAATAAATGTTTTCCCATATATTTATACTTACATGTGTGAAAAAAAAACTTTTTATATTATCAGTGACTTGAACTATAGCGACTACTCTGCCTATTTAATACACACGTAAATACTTGGGGAGTGGCGACGCATACGTATTTTACCATATAAGACATATATGACATATGAAACGGAGAGACATCAGAAATAAATACTTCTTAGAACAGCTACAAATAACCCAAAAATGGCACAGGAACAGCGAAATATCGCACATTCAGTGCATTTAGTATATGACAAATTAGAGACATCTCCATTTCGTGGCATCAGCAAATCAGACAGCCAGACAGCATACCCTATCCCATGCATAACCTAACTAGTAGGGCACTGGTAACGGGGTTGACGTTACAGTGGCGTAGTTTGATCGGATAAAGGGGTGTGTCATGATCACACACACATGCATTCGTACATCTTGTTGTTGCACCCTGGCTGTTGGTGGGAGACCGCGGCAGATGGCAAATGAGGGTCGCATTTATAAATACTTCTGGGTTGTGTGTTATGTGGTCTTGAATTAGTATAGGCAGATGCGTTGTATTATTTTCTTCATCAGGGAATTTTCTAGCGGCGACCTTCATATTTGCATGACAAGTCACTAGAATGTGAAGGCTAGAAATGGCCCGACTTAAAAAATATTCTGAGTTTTTGCTGGGGTGGCTTTATAAACCAGGGTCCTATTGTTTTAGCAGATAGTGTTGCGTGAACCCTGGCACCACAACCCGATCCATGAATCCTAATTCAACGGCAGAACTTTGGCCGAAGGTTCAACGTGCCGTCAATGCACCGACATGGCCGCCCTGAGCTCGTCCCCGGCCTTATCGAGCCAGCTCCCAACTGACCCTCCCAGCCGCTTAGCTTCCTAGATGCGATCGCGTGAAGCGACGCGAACCCTGAGTCGCCAGAGCGGGGGAGAGTAGTGCAGGCCAGCGCTCTAACCAGCTGAGCTACCGGGGCAGTATTTGATTTGGATTGCCAGAAATCGTGATTCTGAGCACGTATTCCCTCACAGACATTCCCCCACAGCCGCTTCTCCGGCAGCGTGCACCTTACGTGTTTACACTGGCTGTTCAGGAGCGAGCGGGCGTTGTGAGCGAACGCAGTGATGCACGTGCCAAAACCCACTTAATCTTTCATGCTCTAACCCGTCCTGTCTCGGGGGGGGTCTTCAACCGCCTCCCTCAGGTTTTTCGCGGATATTCGACAAACGGCGCACGGCAGCGCGCCAAAAAATGGCATACCTTTTCCCACGTAAATTTGGCACGCTGATTCGAAATTTTTAAGTCAGGTCATCTAGGGTCAACGCGTTAGTCAAGGTCAAGTGAGGTCACCTCCAAAAACGTTCAACAAATCGTCACGCTTTAACGGATGCAGATATTCTAATGAAACTTTCAGCGTTTGCTTATCTTTAGGGATGCAACAAAACGTACGAGTGGAATATTTCTCTTTTTTCGTTTTTTGACAACATAAATTTTGCGTATTTGCCAACTTGCAGTTCAAATAGAGGATTCTGGCTCAAGTAAGCATTTTTTGTCAGGGCAAGTTGACTTCCAACAACGTTTCTCGATCTGCTCTACCCATTGGGAAACGAAAATGAAAGAAAGCTTGAACTAAATATTTTGAAATTTGAAAAGATAAAAATTGAGACCAAAAAATTAAAGCCCTGGTCGATTTCGCTGTCCTTTTATCGTTTGAAATATTTTTTTTTTCATGTATCCCCCAAAATGAACTCCGCAGAGCCAAACACATAATGTAAGTCGTGAAAAGTCATGAAAATCTAGCCCCCTGGTGACGTCAATTTTGGAGGGAACTTGTTTTGGGGGTGGACCCGTACCCTACTCGTCGAACGCTTTCCGATGACACCTCTTTCGTTTTCGTGCGATGCTTAGTTTGGATTTTAGAGGGGGTTACTAACCGCCCCCCCCCCCACCCCGCCGAGACGGGGTGGGGATCTGACCGGTAAGACGGCGCAGGCTAATTTTGAGGATATCTGGAACTCGGCCTCTTTTCCGATGACGTTGATATTAGATGAACTAACGTGAGAACGATGCGTTAGGTATATTTAACTGGCACTTGCAATTGACAAGGATTAGATAATGTCATTATTTCTACTATCAAGAGCACGCAAATATGGCCGCAAATCACTTAAAAGGATCAAAATACTACATCAACATAGCATACATTATCCACAATGTAACTGTAACTAGCGTACTTCATCCACAATGATGTCTGGCTAGCTTTCCCTAGTCACGACAGTGTGATTGACAGTGTGATAGTGCGGTATCAGTGGTAGTGACGCAGCCGCGGCTCAGACGTTGACATGAGGTTTGCACGCAGAGGTGACAAATGCAAGGACCGAAAGCCCGGTCAGGACCGGCGAACTTTTTGAATGGTCTTCGGGATTGGCGGCCTTTCAACCGGTCTGCCAGCTCATAACATTTCCTTAGCAAGTCAACGTACACTACAAAAACTAATGAGGTTGTGAGGTCTATTTCAACATTCAAGCCAGCAATTTATTCACATTCAGTTGAACAATTTGATGATGAATCACTAAATATTTCCAAGAATTCTGAGATACGAATTCTTGAAGAATACAAACCAACAAATACACTAGCTGACGGGTGAAATACATCCATGATATACAGCTTTCAAAAGTAAGACTTCATGAAATAATAAAAAAGCTATGACAATGCCAGTTGGAGTGACCAGATATCGAGAAGTAAGATATGGCTGAAACTGTGCCGAAATGAAAACACATGGCATAATACTACCATCGTGGCACCCGGGGTGGCGGAAAGTATCTCGACAGGGGGAGGGGGAGGAGGGTGCCGTACACGGACGCCTATTTTTGGTAAGGTAGCAGCAGCTGACGTTAGCGACATGTTGTTACTCGGGCATGTTCGAAGCATGTTCAGGTGATAATTGTTCTGCCCGCTGGCAAGCCATGCCACATATTTGTTTCATTGAGACTGACCGGACGAGTACCATGCGAGCAAAGCGCGTCAAAAAATACTGGAATGGTTTGATGACAATACCAAAACTTTGTTCGTCCAGTATCATTGTAATGTGCACAATGGCCACGCCTCTGATTGCGTTTTTTATACAATGTTTTGCTTTGAACTATTGTAGTGCTTTTATTGTCGTAGTTTTTAAGGAACCTTGTAGTCTTCCATTTAGCATTTTGGCCTCGCTGGTATGGTGCCATTTGTAAATTAGCGTTTTTCGTCCAGCATATTACAGAAATGGCTGGATGAAATGCATTGGCACTCTGCCCAAACCTGTAGACATTCATTGCAGCACCTTTCGCATGAATCTTGTTATCCGGTCAAATCACTGATCTGAAAATATGTTATCAGGTCGTAATAGCTCGTGAACATGTTCCGGCGAAATTACGCACACCGCTTTCACTTTATCTTGCTTCATTTTACTTCATTTTACTTTACTTGACATTTTTTTTTGGCTTCAAGTCGGACCCAAATACATGGCGAACTATGCATGCTACGCTTATGAAATGCACATGATTGTATCCAACACTCAATCCAGGTCCAACGAGGGGTCGCATTATGCTACGGCGTCATATAGTATCCAAGAGCGTCCTGCAAGCAACGCAGCGCCAGCATGGAATTTGGGATTTTGGGGTCAAAACTTTTTTTCGGCTACGTAGGATCAACATGTTCGCTTAATCCGAAAGCAGTACACCTACTGCTCCTTGCCTGTGCCCGGTCAATACAGTTCAAAGACCAGTTCACCAAAGGTGATCCAACCTATTTCAATGGTTAACTGTCGGTGCTGAATAAGTTTTTGTTTTCTACACGTCGATACAACGATTAATCAAGTGTTGTGGTACAAAATTCAGCAAGGGCCCTAGAGAAAACGAAGGGTACCGGCTCCACATGGGAGCATGCCAGATCAGTCCAAAGGACGAGTGAGTGAACCACAGGAAAGTCGATATCCAACTCCAACCTTGACAAGAAGGGCGCTTATCTCACCACAGGATGAACAACTGGTCTCCGGCGCATCATCGACGTCCATGTCCCAGGCAACATGACGCCTCCGGCAATGGGAGCAATATTGGCCGATAACACGGATTTCACACAACCGACATGGTCAACTGTGCAAGTGAGTTGAGCGAAGTGGCGGTGGCAAGCCATCTGCTGGTGGCTAGATGTGCCCATGCGCAAGCGCGCACCCAGGATTTTTCCATTTGGGGAGGGGGGGGGACCGAAAAGGGCACTTGGCCGGCTCCAAAAGGGCACTTGACCGGCTCCAAAAGGGCACTTTGCGGCCCGGGACACACTGGAATGTTTGTTGACCAGGGGGAGGGGTGGACGTGAAAAAAAAATCCGCCAAAAGGGCACCTTTGGCACAGGCGGGGCACATAAGGCAGGTGATTTTTTGGCTAAATTTGGGACATTCCGGCCAAGAGGGCACTTTTCGGTCAAAAGGGCACTTTGGTCTCATGGGGGCCCGGGCCCCCTGCCCCCCCCCCCTCCGGTGCGCCTACGCCCATGCGGACACTCCCTCCCGCTCCCCGCTCACAGGCAGACTGGGCATTACCAGCACGTAAACAAACTCGAAGCATGCCTGACGAGAAACAGACAGAAGCGCAGCTGTTCCATACGAGCGTGGGGCCACTCGACGACTGTGGGCCACAGTGACACCTACACATCCATCTATTTGACGCACACACAAACACGGATGACTGACCGAGAGCCATGCTTGTACTATTGGCGTCATACAGTTTGACAGTCGGGCTGGACGGAGCGTCCCGACACTTGAATACCCCGCATAGGTACACCGACACGTGCGTGTGGCTCAGACAGTGTTAGCGCCCAGGTTCAGATTACCCATCGAGCGGCTTAGCGGCGCGGCGTTGTCAGATACGACGTTCAGAGAACGAGCGATTACTGATTGGATGCCATGCGGGCGGCCTACGAAGTGTGTTGTCCATGTTCTGTTCGCAGCCCGCTGTGACGGCTGCTGATCCAGTGTTGATAGTCGCAAAAGCCGCGATACAGACAGTGATGAACATTTGGGCTCCATCATTACAACCTATCATTACAAGCATGCCACATATGATACATATGGCATACACATGTGGATATTTGGTAGTAGGGAGGCAACAATGTTCCAGAGCCCATCGCCCCAGCCCCATTTCTGAGAACCTTGTGATCAAGGAATTTGATCGAAACCCTGTGGTGGTGGTGGTGGATTGGAGCTTAGGGGCGCGTCGACATCCAGGGTCATTTTGCGCCCACAACCGATCGAAACCGTATAGACCCGGACATTTTGTAGCACGTTAACCGGACGAATACTTTGCACCCAGCCCCTATTCGTCAAGCGGATTTAGATAGGACCCATATCTATCTGGGTCATTTCTAACTGGTGTGTACTTGCAGGTAGGCAGCCAGACAGGAAGCTACCTAACTCACCCACTTAATGCTAGTTTTATTTAAACGATTATGTGGCTGAATGTGGAAAATTACCCATCAACATGAAAACAGTTGGCCTCACATCCATGGTAGCCGGAGTATAACCGCGAGGTGTTGCGTCCAGTTGCGACATGCTGCAATTGTTGGTTTTCTCTTGGCTGCCTGATGTTGTGCGTCTGGCTACTGACTGACGATCGGCTATGGCTTTTTTCTGGGCATGTGCCGGTTGTATATCTAGGCAGGGTGGTGGATAGATGATCCAGTAGACACATTTCGTCTCCTGCTGCCCGCAGTTATTCTTTGATTTGAGAGTGACCAATGTTAAACGTGAGAGTTTCTGCATTATTGGCCGACACCTGGAGGAGATTAAGATTAGGAGTCGTAAGCTTCGTAAGATTAGGAAGGTTCTTGCACTGGCTCGTGATGTCTAGTGAAGAACTCCCTCTGTGACTTCATGGAAAATATAACTGCCAATATGTACCATGTATTGACAAGGCTTACGGGAAAGAAAAGTGGGGACGGCTCGTCGCACAACGACCTCAGCCCGAACAGCCGTCACACAGACACTATCACATACTTCCCCAGAGTTCGCGTCGCAACGTCCAAACCCCTCTCGATGGCATTACAGTCGCCCAACAGCACACCTGCTCAAGCAGTCTACCCTACTCTGTCTTAACCAGCCGGTACCTCGAGCAGCTCGACAGCGTCCAACTTTGTCCAGGTCTCGAGTCCGGCTGTGCTGGGCGACGGACGGGGGTGACTGAGGTCGCCGGTACACTGCAGCCCAACAACCGTACCCAACAACCGCCAAGGGGGCGGCGCAGTCGATGCGCTGCCGGCCGCCGGCGGCCCGACTGGCGAAGCATAACAGCCGAGACGAACATAGTCAACATTGTTAATTCAAATGGAAACATCCCTACACCACGACACAGGGTCCATTTGGAATATATCGTCCCAAGAAACTTTAAAATCCACTAGATATTTTACAACTATTCTTCCAATTCCGTTACCTTATATTTGTGCATGCCATACATGACAACGAAGACCAGTCAAAATGACAGTAGTACACGTTCCTATGCGTCTTTAAGGTGATCCTGAAACACGCTACACGTTAGTTTGCGTCGCGACATCATCTACATGGTGTCGCGACCTCGAGAGTGGTTCCCAGCCGCGAGCACGATTCGCAGCGTGAGGTGCACTCTCCGGGAACAAGTGAAGCTCGCGGCAAAACCGGTGACATCGCAGTTCTCCGCTGTACGTCCAATCAATTGGGGCGCTGGTGTCCCGAGCACGTAATTCTGGCGATCCCAGCAGGCGTCGCTACCTCTGTACACGTTGCATTCAGATGTTCGAGCTTCTGGACGATCGACGATGACTGTCGCTTACGCAATTTTCGAGAATTTGATAGTCAGCTATCGAATCTCTCGCGGAACAATTTGTACTTAATTTTAACATTGGCTAAAGTACTTAGGTATCACATTATTTCAACCCTGTAATGTGCCCCTCGTTAGTTATTGGAGTTTAGGGGCGCATCGACTGCAGAGGTCATGCAGCGCCCATTGTAATGTGCCCCTCAGTTCGGATCGGAGTGAGTTGTGCATGTGAAGCTATGCAGTGTGATTTCAGACGAGTGCTTCTTTACGTCGATAACAGTTATTAGGGCTTTCGGGCGCATCGACTACATTGGTCATGCAGCGCCCAGCCGATCAAATTGCTTCCAAGGTGTTTGACGCCACGCTGAAATTGTAAGCGTAGCTTGGAACTAGCCGGTTTTACAGGGGCAATTTGCTCTTCCGTCTAGTCGCTTTTGGTCCTTCCAAGTCATTCCTGGCTTGAACTAAACATTCCAGATATGAACTAAAAAGGTACATCAAAGAACATTTAGTATTAATAAGGATTGGTTCGGATCAATTTTGTAGGCTTTTTGATTCACAAAAATTGTTTCTTTGTAGTGAGAATAAAACGACTTCGGACTGATCGTTTTAGTATAATTTTCCTTAAACCATTTTATATTCCGAAATCCATATCCCAACAGACGGCAAGTAACAAATCAGTCGATGCACGAGCGTCCTGCTCATGTGGTGTTGTTAACATTTATTAGTTGTTCGGTGTGAGCACGTCGGGAGTATCAGGTATGTATTTATAAACTTGGTTCACATCGATTAACCATACTTTTGCTATCATCTCTACCATTACTCAAGAATAACCGCATCCCCCGATACACGCTTACAACGGCATCCTTCGCTAATTTAACCATAGCGCCAATTTGCCATCTGGCAGTCATTCATTGGCTGGCATATCCCGTAGAACTGAGTGCAGTCTCCACATAAATTATAAAGCGTATCGCTATTTGCTGATGTTCGTAAGTTTAACTGTACTTATTTCAGCAACGTCCATAACAAAACCTATTTCGTTATTAAAAGTGATGCGACAATAGCATATCGTGGTCGCTTTTAATTAATGAAGATCATGCCGGGTCTTCTCCCTACATCTTGTTCCCGAGACCACGTGGCCTGGGAGCAGATTTCCGCTGTAAAACCGGCTTCTGCTAACTGTTTCGGCATGACGACTTGACCATGGATCCGTTAACGCAACAAAAGGAACAACAACAACAAAAGTCAATCTCTTTTCTGGTAGACGCTGGGAGAGCTGCATAAGCATGGAGATAGCAGGGGTAGGCGAACCGAAGTTGTCGAAATCCGAGCTTCTTGCTGAGGCCCAGCGGGGCACGAGGAAGGGAAGAGAGGGCTGCTACGGGCTGGAAAATCGTTACCGCGCCTTTGGGGCTGGACCGCGCCTGAAAACTGGCGCCAACTGGGAGCCGTCTCGCCTCACCTCATCGTGATGACCCGGCTGGTAATTTGCCACTCCGGTCAGTGACAGTCGAGGCGAATCTCGGTGCATTCGTCGCACATTCAGAACAGATGAACCCGCACACCGGCGCCTCGCCCCTCGCCCCCTGCACTCGACTCTCTCGCCTCGCTCCCTCTGCCGGCCCCACGACCTCGACCGCGCGACCCATATCGCCGGCCGCACACAGCGCCCGAGGCTGCGGTAGCGGCAGCGGCAGGGGCGCACCCAGCTGAATGGCAAGGGTAGGTAGGTATAGAGATGTTAGAGATGGTAAGGGAAGTATAAAGAGAATGAGCGGTGGGTGGCCAACACTGCCACGCATCCTCCTTCACACTCCGACGCACACTCCAACGCCAGTCATAACACTCCGCTAAACATCCATCGAAACATCCGCACATGCACGTGATGCATCCTAACAGCGAAGCACATGGTGTGGCTCGGCACGACCAGCGCGGAGAATGACAACCGGAGCCCAAGGGTGGCTTCACTTCTCCGGGAGCGGCGCGGCGCCCGCGAGCCAAGGCGCGCTCCACGACCGGTGGGTGGCTCGTCTTGGGTGGCGGGGTGACGGCGGGGTGGTGGCGGCGTGACGGCGGAGTGACGGCGGCGTGACGGCGGCATGACGGCGGGGTGGCGGCGGCGTGACGGCGGCGTGACGGCGGGGTGACGGCGGCATGACGGCGGGGTGACGGCGGGGTGACGGTGGGGTGACGGCGGCATGACGGCGGCGTGACGGCGGGGTGACGGCGGCATGACGGCGGCATGACGGCGGGGTGACGGCGGCATGACGGTGGGGTGACGGCGGCATGACGGCGGCATGACGGTGGGGTGACGGCGGGGTGACGGCGGCATGACGGCGGCATGACGGCGGGGTGACGGCGGGGTGATGGCGGCATGACGGCGGCGTGACGGCGGGGTGACGGCGGGGTGACGGTGGGGTGATGGCGGCGTGACGGTGGCGCGCCAGAGCGCACCACTACGATGAGCCGTACAGGAGCGTGCCGGAACAGCGTGACAGAACCGCCGGCGTTCCGAACTCAGCTGGCCGGCTGGGTCGGGCTGCAGCAGCTCTGCGGACAAGGAGCACACAAGCAGAAAAACGCACACAACACGGTACACATATTTAGTACATGCACTCGAGTTCTGGACAGCTGTTCAAATCAGCTCCAGCAGCTACAAACGTATGCTACTTCAGCCAAAACTTACACTTACAACTATGTTGGCGCTACAACATACTACCGGATGTGGCTGTGCTGGCTCGCATATAAGAGTTGCCTTCGCTTCGCCCAGATCTGTGCGGAATCTGTGGAGCTGTGGCGCTTCTATTGTTTGATGCATCGTTCATCCCGACTAGTACTACTGGAATATTTAAGCTGGTTAGACTATGTTGGCATTTCGTGCAATAAAGCGTGGACTTCATGGTGTGTAAGTAGTACATGCAACCATCAAATGCTTTGTGATACGCAGCATTAATCATTTCATTCCGTCTACACAATTAACTTTCGTCTCATCGTATGCGGCCAGCCGCAGACCTCAGCTGAATTTTAGGTCGCACAGACGATCAGATCGACCAGATCTGATCATAAAGTGCTGCAGACCTGATCGAAGTAAAGTCGCATTGTTCTATAAATCACTCTGGTAACAAGTCTGCCCAGCCATGTTCCTGGCAGTCGTTCTATCCACTCGCATAGCAATCTGATCTCGCACTATATTCCGCATCATTTCGTGTACCCATTAAATACACTAGACATCTACCGGCACAGTTGATGCGCGATATCCGTGGTTTTCGTTATGGTGCGGTCCACCAATACGCGTCACACCCCCCACAACGACCCATCCAGGAGTTCTTCATAAACTAGTGGACAGGGGTAAGTGAGCGCCCCGAATCCAATGGTGACACTCCCATTTCGATCTGACCAACCGCACGTGCGTTATAGCCGCAGGCATTTTATGATGGTCACGATGCAATGTTAACTTTAAATGGCCATAACCTCTGTTATAATCAACATAATTGCATAAACAAATATATCGCTGGATTCGTAATAGACCAAAGAGCACGTTCCACGTTCCTTTATTTTTTAATTTTACAATCTTTTTTTTGGTCACGTGACACATCGAGCGCATGGAAAATATGCAGTTTTTACATTTTTATATTGTTGTGTAGTATGTTGTCTTTGACTACAAAATAAATTTGAGATGTTTTTTTTCTTCTTCTCTAGATTGTGTATTAAAAATCAGGGTATGGAGCGATGACGTCATCAATGGCACCCGATCGTAGGCCACTCAGGGTCCAAGTCAGTTTGATTCGTGATCTCGTAGCCTTGCAACCTCCGATGACCTCGGGTGACCTTATCTGATCTGCATTTTACTTCCATGAACTTGACTGATCTTTGGTGACCTCCTAGGAGTCATTTAAGCAGACATTTATTTATTGACCTTTAACATTTATTGACGGGAGAAGGGAGATTATAGTTTTTTTAAATGCTGAATTCGAATTAAGTGGCATATTCAATCGTTTGAGCAACGCTAATAGTCAAGTCCAACAAACGTTCGCATTCCAGATATTTAGTCATTAGTAACAGGTCGTTATGGCTGGAAGGACAACGGTAAATCTCGCCAATATTTTTGGTGGTGGTCGTGTATGTGGGTATACAGGAAAACATACACTGGTCTGCATACATACAGGTTTAGTGACAGGTGCAATATATTGTTCTATGAATACATGCTCCACTAGAGTGGCTACCTAGACACTGGTCCATCATTCAACGGCAGACATCGATCTACATTATACTTCCATGAACTTGACTGACTTTTGGTGACCTCCTAGGGATCATTAAAGCAGACTTGACCTTTGACATCTAATAACTTACACGGGAGGAGAGAGATTACTGGCGTTATTTTGAATGCTGAATTCGAATTCAGATACAAAAGTACTCCCTCAAGGCTTGGAGTTTTGCAATTTAGGTAAATCTATAATTTGATTCCAACGAATAACGAATAAATCCAATGACCTGCCTAACATGCCGGAAGAGATTGATAGAGGATCCCAAGAGCTTGCTGCCGGAGGTGGCTCAAGAAGCCTCTGCGCCAGCTTAGTCAGACTCATCTCAATATGATTCAACGTCAATAAGCAGCTCATCGCAGTGCGATGTCGACACACCAGCGAGACGACAGATCTACAAGGAAGATACTGAGGAAGTCCTGAAGGTTCTCTAACAGACACCGATTCGGACAAGTAAGTGCTAGGCGTATAAGAATACATTTTCCTCATGTAAATATTCTGTATTATGTTCATTACCATCATCAGACATCCTTTTGAAGCTGATATGCATACAGACTATATGAATTACATTTCGGTTATGAAAGGGAAACCACCATTAAAGAAAAAACATTTCCGTTGCACTCAGTTCGCCGGGTCTAATAGTTTCGGGTTTCACACCCTGGAATCCGAAATCGCTTTTCAGCGCAGTCACGTGACATCAGATGTCACGTGACTTTTTCATTGCGCTTAAATTGAACGCGCCGCGCCATGATACGACATGGGTATTATCGTTTTTTTTTATAAACAAGTATAACCGTGCATGTAGAATATTCACAGTTTGAATGCAACACAAATTATTGAGAATTACAGAGTCACCACTTCTCCGGTGCTACACATACTCATAAGACCATATGACGTCTTAGAAGATGGATGCATTTGAGCAATTTGAGTGTGAAAAAATGCGCTCTCTGCGCTTAAATTAGACACCTGATGTTGCCTGCCAGCGCATTGCGCCGAAGTCGTTCATGCAACTGTCTTATATCTTTGCAATGCGCCACAAATGAACATTGATTTTCTGTTTCTATTTGGTTTTTGCGCACTATGTATTATAACAGGAACGGACATCGATTGCATGAAAAATATTTGCCACTGGTATAATTGGGTATAATTTTGCATTTTGCAATTTAATACTTGTGTATACTTATGTGTATATATTCTAATAGCAAGTACTAAATGCATATCCAACTCTATATCAGCTGACTGACTGATGATCATAGCAAGAGCGCCATAACGAGACGTCGCAGGTTGAGGTGCTTGGTGTTTGTATCGGTGGTAAATACGTGATATATAGTTAATAATTTCTGAGTAAGAATTAGTGGTACGTTTGTTAGTGGTAGATAGTTAAAGAAAAGTGTCCATACAGCAAGTTACCTTCCTGCTGCTGCTCTGAGGATAAGTACCTATTATAGGCATAGAAACGTGTGGCCAGTTGATCATGTAAACTTTGGCTTCACTGTGTGTATACTGTCTTCACTCTCTTCTTGGTGTGTATATTTTGGCTTCACTTGGAAGGAGGCTGAAGCAGCACTATGGGACCTAGGTATTTAAGAGAATCCTTGGTATAGAAATGATTCAAATTTTTCTAAATAGGAGAGGGAGAGTGGGTGATAGCCATACGGTATCACATAATCTTAATGCATAAGATCCTGGGTTTGCCCCCACCATAAGCTTTTGGACAGAGGCATGGCCCACACTTTTGATTGTGGAGGGGCCATCAATGGAAGTCCCAGCAACAGCAGGCAGATTTGCAGATGCTTATTTACCTAGGTACATATCTATGAATACCAGTCTGCTCCAATTATGTTCCAATTATGTTTTTTAGTTCTAGATTTAGAGTGTACCTACACATATCAGCATTAATTTATGTACCAGGGAAAATAATGTTTGGATTGAATTGCTCGGAACCGTTCATTAGGACCGATATTGGTATATTGAAGCCTTTCAATTCCCTTTTCATTAAAAGAAAATGCAAGCCTACGTTACATATAGTACCTACAAATGTGTAGCTATGAGTGACCCAAAATGTCTGTGCCCCAATGCACCCTTAAGGGTGTGTGCAGGATCCACAATGTGTTGCATTTTTTATTTGGCCCACTGATACTCCAGGCATCTTGGCTGTTTCAATGTCAAATTATTTCAATACAAAAAGCTTAGTGAGCTGCAAGCTGTTTGAAAAACTCCTAGTGCATTATATTGTTTTTTAAGATCCACTGTATCATGCATTTTTAGTTTTAATGCCTCATGACTGCAAAACAGCTTAGCTTTCTTGAGACAATTGGTTTGGTAATCCTTCGGAGCTTTCCTGGGGGTCATCCCAAGATTCAGAGGGTCTTTAATCTCAATTCTGAATACCTCAAATATCTATAAAGGGTACTCAGTACTCAATACTGAAAGGGTCTAAAATATCAGACTGTTCTCATCATTCATCCTTTGGCTGTCTGTTTTATCCGCCATGCCTCATTAAGTGTTTAACTGAACATATACAAATGGTGTGAAAATGTGTTCTTGAATTATTTGAGAGTAGTGTTGACGTTGTGCTTACATACGCATTCGCTCTATTTCAGATATTCCATTGGCCTTGCATCCTCACAGACAATGGATGTGTATAAATTTGAAAGAATTGTGGGGCAAAGGAAGAGAAAGGTATGTATTATGTGCCCCAGGAGCAATTTTGGCTTGTAGGTAATGGTGGAACCGCTGCAAGTGGCTGGCCTGCAATTTAGATTTGGAAATAGCATTTCTAACAGTAATGGGTAGTACATCCATTATTGGATATCCCTCGTGAAATTGTGTTTAACCCGCGCACGTCCGGGGGGGGGGGGGAGATATCTGCCCCCTCCGGTTTTTCCTCGTTTGCCGCCAAACTAATAGGGTTAGCAAGGCTAAGCCTCGCATAGCTGTTCATTGATCTTTTCCGCATATCCTCATATATTTTTAATCCTGGGTCATCTCAGGTCAGGTCACCAGGTCAGGCGAAGTGACCCAACTACACTCGGAGTTCTAGGTGGTGTAACTTCCACAATAATTGGGCGATGAATTTCAAACTTATAGCATGTCATGATCTCATCAGAGACCATAATATGTGATTCGTTTTTTTCGCTGTATTGACCTTAGGTCAGGTCGCTGCCATGGCTTTCCCATTATAAGGCTATGGTAAAATATACAAATGTTTCCTAGTTACGCATTTGCGCTCGGAATGATCTCACAACGGTCGTGGCATGTAGATGGAAGCTATGCTTAATGTTACCGCTGACATTTTTGTTCAGTGACCTCACCAAGGTCTCTGAGGTCACCTGAGATCACTACACATTTCTGCGCATTACGTCGCACTGCATTGAGCTAGAAGGCTGAAATTACCGTCATTGTGCTTGTATCGTCAAGACGTGTCGATTGATACCTTACATGACGTCCCTAGGCCTTGACCTGAGGTCATGACTTCATGACCTTGACCTGAGTTTCGGTTGACCTGACCTTAAATTACACCGCATATTGTCGGTAGCGCATTTCAAGGACTGTCGAATAGCGTTCGCCAATTGTTTCTATCTGTTACAGGTCCTGAGATATGTGTCAGTATCTGAGTCCCACCTGATCTGGTCAAATTTGACCGGTGCTGGCCCAGTGACCTGAATGTTGACCTGAGCGAAAAAATTACCGAAACACTTTCGATAGAGCCCGTCACCAGCTATCCAACGCCGTTCTCCGTTTGTCGCTAGCTACCATAGTTCCAGAGATCTTAGGGGGGCAGACATCTGCCCCCCCCGGACATGCGAGTTGGCGCGGACCACCGGACGATGTCTTTGGCCCTCTTGGAATGCTGTAGTGGATTAACTAACCAACTTATTTAACTTGAGCTTAAACGAACGCTGTATAATTTTGTTTTCAAACTCATATTGTTTGATGTGTGTGACGGCAGCAGTCATTCAGCGTACATTGACGCTCAGTTTTATATTCATGAGAAAATCGAATTCACCAATATTATCCTCAACCATCCTCAATAGATTGTTACACATCCACGCTACTCGTTTTTGTGGGACATCTTACCTACATAGGTTATTGAGTTGTGGAGTTTTTTTTACGTGTATCCGAGAGTATGTGGCCTTTAGTCACATTTGGGATTCTACAACCGCCCCGGCGACTAGCAATCCGATATCGGTCGTATAGTATAGCAATCCGGTATCGGTGGCTCCGATATTGGTAGATAGCAATCCGATATCGGTAGTGTATAGCAATCAGATATCGGTAGCTCCAGCTGTTAGAAGCTAAAGGGGTGTAATGACCGGCCTCTCCACCACCAACAGCTATGGGATACCCATTCTCCTTTTCTTACGCACATACGCATGCATTTACAAACACCTGCCACCAGAAAGCATGTGTGACCATGTTCAAGGGCATATTTAGGCTGTTTTGTGGACATCGATGATGGCTTACTTGATATAATGATTACATCACGCACAGATGACGTAATCTAATACGCAGATCGCATTTTTGATCTAATGATTGCATGGTACATATTTGAGGACAACTCAGGAAAACGTGGCAACAGTTTACAACTCAAGATCTGTAAAGATATGGATATCATGCTTTTGACAGGAAGGTTGAACAGCAACCTAAGATCGTAGTTTGGTGGTGATACAAGTGGTAAAGGATCATGCACAAGACGAGCCTGACGTATCCATTTGCTATGTGTTACGACACAACAAATAATTATTATTTTCTCTTATTGCAGGGCCGGAAGCAGTATTTAGTGGCATGGGGAAATGGAGAAGAAACATGGGAACCTGCATCTAATTTTATGGACAAGTCCATCCTACCAAGGTGATATTGAGTGTTTTAAGGAAACAGGCACTACCTATCGAAACTGAACTTTCAATGACGGTGCATGCAACGTTTTAGGTTATAATAGTCATGCATAATGTTAAAATAATGGCTTCTCGTTAGGTGTGCGATGTCGAAATGAGCCCAGTAGGATGTCGAAATATGTCATGGAATTAGTGTCTTTTAAAATGCTTTTGATGTCTTTCAGACTGAAATTTGAACTAGTGGTGTACTTATGACTGTACTTTTTCATTTGTTTTGATATTGATAATTTAGAAGGCCATATTTGGGATATGGTGAAAATTCCTGTGGTATTAACTAGTATTATACGCCATATTACATTATAGGTGCTTCTTCACCTGACACTGTGCTGCAAAATGATCGTGAATCACCATTCCTTTCTGGAGTATGAGTATGGTACTCATACACGAGATACTGTTAGAAAGGAGACATACAAGATTTCACAAGCACACCAAGGAGCAGGATGTCCATACTTATTTCAGAAGGATATTGATTGAGAAGGTGGTATATTTACATCCCACTTAACAAATAATTTATCAGTGGTCATGCATAACCTCAAATAGTACGGTGCTCAAATACGCTTACTTATCCGAGTAGTCTTTTAATCTGTTTTGTTAATGTCCTTCAGTCAGGGTTAAAATAATGGTTTTTCGTTAGGTATGACATGTCGAAACGCTCACAGTAGGATGTCGAAATTTGCCATGGAATTAGTATCATTTAAAATGGTTTTGACGTCTTTCAGACTCAAATTTGAGTCAATAGTGTAGGTACTTATGACTGCATCTTTATCATTTGTTTTGAGATTCGTAATTTAAGAAGAGCTATATTCGGGATAAGGAGAAATGCTATAAACTGGTATCGTATGCCACATCACATTATAGGTGTGGCATACGATACCAGCACTTACCTGTAATTGCATTGCGAAATGTTCGTTTACCACCATTCCTTATTGAGAGCATGCAAATGCTATTTATAAAAGAGATACTGTTAGAAAGGAGTCACGGAGATTCATCAGCATGCATCATGGAGCAGGATGTCGATACTTCTTGGAGAAGAATGTCGATTGAGTGTTCAGAAGGTGGCACATTCCACGCTATTTCGCGAATAATTTGTCACTGCCTTCAGTGCTTTGAAAGCTTGATAAAGCAATGCAATATGTTAGCAAACCAGGTTCAACTAATTTACAATGGGGAGACCAGGAAATCCGTTGACTTCTCAATTTGCATCGATATTTAGGAATGGATACTTGTCGGCAAATTGTATGGTCATTCCCACTCATTGCCTTTTTCCCAGGATGGGGCGGAAGCAGCGGAAACTGCATGATGCAGAGAAGCAGTCGGATGAAGCAGAGAAGCAGTCGGATCCGCAAATAACGAACTCCAGAACAGGCACCGACGGCTCCGCGAAAAACATCGACAGTCCGACGGGGATCTCCGCGTACCTCAGCGGAACTCGAAAGCCTTCCACGGCCAGAACCCCCGGCAAACCCATATCGGTAGAGTCGGCGTCTCTGTCACAATCCAGCACCAGGCTGCCCATGATGGGCAGCCTCGTATGACGACCAGCCAGGGTTGACTCCCGACACACATCCAGGGAATGCTTCAGATTCCCAGGCAGGGTTGACTCCCGACACACATCCAGGGAATGCTTCAGATTCCCAACTAGGGTTGACTCCCGACACACAGCCAGGGAATGCTTCAGATTCCCAGGCAGGGTTGACTCCCGACACACATCCAGGGAATGCTTCAGATTCCCAACTAGGGTTGACTCCCGACACACAGCCAGGGAATGCTTCAGATTCCCATGCAGGGTTGACTCCCGACACACAGCCAGGGAATGCTTCAGATTCCCAACTAGGGTTGACTCCCGACACACAGCCAGGGAATGCTTCAGATTCCCAGGCAGGGTTGACTCCCGACACACATCCAGGGAATGCTTCAGATTCCCAGCCATGGATGACATCCGACATTCCGCTGTTGATGACAGGGATTCCGGTTGTAAAGTCGTCCGACACTCCGCCGAAGGTAACGTACGACTCGTGGACATATGTAAGTGTTCCAACTCACATCTTTTCTTTGAGCCCTCGGGAGTGCGAATATGTAGCCATATATACATGCCCTGCCCTGTCCACCTGTCCATGTTAAAGTCTCTCCGAGGTCAGTCCCGAACAAAAATATTGCTTTGGTGGATGGTAGGCTTGGAATTGGTGAGCGCACCTTGTGGCCAGCTCTTGTGTTCTTTCTTTCAGGCTTCAGGAGCCAGGGCAGTTCAAGGTTAGGCTGGGTATACCTAAAAAGCGCATTCCAGTTTGCTCTTAAGTGCTTAGCAAAAACTGCCTACAAGGAAAGACATGGCTAAGATGAGCTTGGATATATCAATAAGTACTGAAAATATCACAGTATACAAAATGATCGTACTTCAGAGTAGAAGTTCAATGCCAAAATATGTTACAAACGCTTGTGCAAAGCCAGGTGTGTCCATGGTTTGGTCATAGGTGAGGTCATCTGAAGAAGACACCCTCCATGCTTAGCCCTACACCCCAACGTCTTCAAAATTCAATGGATTTAAAAAAAATACGTGCGACTTTGTATGCACAGCCACACATTAATCAATCAACAAAACAAGTGAAACTGTCCAACTACTGTTGTCAATTGACTATGGATCTTTAATAATTTCAGCTATTATTATTGATATCTATGATTCAGAAAATCTGGCTTCTTGCCACTAATCAGATAATGTTGACAAGTTTATTGCTATCTGTTTGCTAAGGACGAATAAAAACGAAGTCCAATATATATATATATATATATAGCTCACAAGCTGTTTTGCTATACAGATTATCAATTACGATGCTTACGATTCCCATTGTCTAATTATTTTTGTTGATGATGCTGATGCTCCTGATTTCTGATCCTAATGATTTCCAATGATATACAAAATCGCCATCCTCCCTGGCTAGTGAAAGGCGGCGAAAGGCACCAATGATTCCGGGTTAATGTTTAAACAATGTAAATGCATCAGGCAGGTTCTTGTTTTTTACTCCAGCTGGTAGACACGAACTGGAGGCAATGGATCAAAACATACTATTGTATGGACATGCAAAGCTAACACTATATAAGGCTTCCTGCTCACATCTTAATATGATGTAAGCAAAGCTGATAGCATTTCCTTCGTGTGATTTCCAGGACCTGACAGACCATCCGCATCCTGATCCTTCTTCAAGCGCCGTGACATGCACTTCCAATGGTAATTAAAGCAATCGTGAACATAAATTCACAATATTTGTATTTCATATGGATCATACCGTTATTCGCAAAATAGATTCCGCCACGTCTTGGCATGTTTTACGGCTCTTGAATCTAGGATGTGTACTTAGTAATACTAGCAAACATCTTGGCATTTTTAGTTAGTATTAAGGTTTTTAGGGGCGCGTCGACTGCGGTAGTCATGCAGTCATCCTTCTTGGTGTGCTTTTTAGGTAGGTATTAGCTTGTCGTATCGTGCTTGATCTGAAGCTGACTATCTTTACATTACATATTGGACATCCGCTAGATGTGATAACGCTCATCCCTCAACCTATGGTCTTGTCGGCCCAACTGCTGGAACAATTATCACAAACTATTTGAGCTATATTTTGACCACTGTGTTTTGACTTGATGTGAGCGCCTAGTCGCAGCTCTGTTAGGGCTGCTTCCCATGGTCGCTTCTGTGTTTTGACTTGATGTGAGCGCCTAGTCGCAGCTCTGTTAGGGCTGCTTCCCATGGTCGCTTCTGTGTTTTGACTTGATGTGAGCGCCTAGTGGCAGCTCTGTTAGGGCTGCTTCCCATGGTCGCTATATTTTGACCACTGTGTGTTTGACTTGATGTGAGCGCCTAGTCGCAGCTCTGTTAGGGCTGCTTCCCATGGTCGCTTCTGTGTGTTGACGTGATGTGAGCGCCTAGTCGCAGCTCTGTTAGGGCTGCTTCCCATGGTCGCTTCTGTGTTTTGACTTGATGTGAGCGGCTAGTCGCAGCTCTGTTAGGGCTGCTTCCCATGGTCGCTTCTGTGTGTTTGACTTGATGTGAGCGCCTAGTGGCAGCTCTGTTAGGGCTGCTTCCCATGGTCGCTTCTGTGTTTTGACTTGATGTGAGCGCCTAGTCGCAGCTCTGTTAGGGCTGCTTCCCATGGTCGCTTCTGTGTTTTGACTTGATGTGAGCGCCTAGTCGCAACTCTGTTAGGGCTGCTTCCCTTGATGTGAGCGCCTGGTCGCAGCTCTGTTAGGGCTGCTTCCCTTGATGTGAGCGCCTAGTCGCAGCTCTGTTAGGGCTGCTTCCCATGGTCGCTTCTGTGTTTTGACTTGATGTGAGCGCCTAGTCGCAGCTCTGTTAGGGCTGCTTCCCATGGTCGCTTCTGGGTCCAGTGCGTTATAAGTATTTCTCCGAAGAGCATACACAATGTGCATATACCAAGCGCTGTGTGTCCGATATATCGTTGAGTGACTGGTATGGTTTTAATCGTTGTCACCGTGCAGTTCCAGCTGACATCTGGACTTCGCTGTATGAGACGAGCAACGTCATGGTGGTCGTGAAGGCATCGGCTACTAAGGTGAATACTTGTCTTCTACGGAGCACTGATTGTAGCTATCAAGCTGATCTTTTCCTTTATATTAACTTCATTGCAATTGCATCTTATTCATCATTCCTTACCTGATTGTACTATTAGTATGATTCAAAGGTGAAAGAAGCGGCTAAGGCAAGATATTGAAATGGCCGATCAGCTTATTTGTAGGCCAATTCCTTCGAGTCAGCGCCACAAGCTTTAAACTTCGCTGGGCCGGGGATGGGGGATTAGAGAGCACCCGTCAGGTTTTTTTTCGGGATAGCGGCCGAATAAGTGGACACCAAACATTTGATGTCTTCTTATGCGTCGGTTCTACATTTTGACATGTATATCAGGTGAAGTTGATGAAATTCATCGATCTGGAACCGGTCAAAGAGAGCAATGTTTCGAAATCTTCGAAGTGTCACCATTCAAAGTTGTTGCAACATAGCAACACCAAACTCATCATGCTTTTCGTTCATCAAGGCGAAGAATTAGTTAGTTAGTTAGTTATTTGGGCTTTAGGGCGCATCGACCAGGGTTGATCATTCGCGCCCATAACGTTTATTCTAGTGCTTCACGGTTGGGGCAAGTATTACCTTGGTGTGTACGTAGTTTGGAAGTTAATCGCGCAAGACGGATTATATATATAAATATATATATAAAAAAAACCACACACCACACACACACAGATATATATATATCAAGGCGAAGAAGTTAGCTATCACAAAATTATAATTACATATTGCCCAAATCACAGAACTGATGTGAGGACAATTTTCGCATTGCTTCGCCTAGGAAGTTTCATTTCAATATGTTTTCATAAAAATGAGTTATCGACGTTGAACAACTTGTAATGTGTTTATCTGACTTGAGCTAGGTCAATGATGTTGCATGACCTGAGGGTGTAGACTTCACATCACACGCAAAAAAGATGAAGGGAAAAACACTGACAATTTCGCTGGGCTGAGCTCTGTCGTTCTAAATTACGGATAACATTGGGGGATATCAAGACACTACCCCGAACATATCAAAAGATGATGACAAGATCAGGTCAAATATTATGTTTGTTCCACATAATGCGATCTAATACAGGGTGTTGCTGTTCCTCGTGAACCCACATCTGATTTCGGTTTCAGTGCACCTACGTCGTGCAACATAGCTTGGGTTGACCCACCAATAACGTGATATGACTTCACCTCTTATGATCGAATCCTAATTGACCTATCTATGGAATTATTTCTCAAACAGTGTATAGTCATGCGGAGCTAAGGTGTTCGTTTTATCAATGTGCATATTATCCCAACGTGATTTAAGGTCAGGTCACGAGATGAGAAGGAAGAAAATTTACAAGAATGCTTCAGTATCACATCAGTTTTTCTTGAGAATACAACTTTCATATTTCAAAAGTGATGTACCGAAGGTTTTTAAATTTAAACATGCTTGACCTGACCACACGGCGAGACCTGACCTGACCTTAATGTTTTCAGATATCAAATAGCAGTACGCATGCAGCTTGAATATATTTGTCGAAAATTTCGATCAGCGCATATTCATATTTGCCGGGCCATTCGCCGAGATGGAAGTCGTGTCGCTGGGGTGACCCACATATCATGACCTGTGCGAAGGATTTCCGTTTCATGTTGACATTATATCTACCGAAGGATGGAATTATGGAACCACACCGTAATTGTTATGTAAATAATCGTTGAGTATTGGGTATTGAATCTTGATATATGGATGGTAAATGAATACATATATATATATACACACACACACACACACACACACACACACACACACACACACACACACACACACACACACACACACACACACAGATATATATATATATATATATATATATATATATATATATATATATATATATATATATATATATATATATATATATATATATATATATATATATATATATATATATATATATATATATATGTATATATGTATATATTGATATGAATGTGTAGACTACTTACATAATAACTTGCCATGCATCAAGGTCCTTACTAAAGAGTTTTCAACGGTGGCCGCGATCATTGGTGGGTACGGAACCACAATCAGAGCCAACCGAGCTACTCTCCACCCCCACCCAGGCAATGATAAAGCAATGGGGGAACGGCTAAGAATGAGGGGAGGGAAGGCATCATACCCTCCGCCAGCTAGCATGAAATGGGAGGTCATGATGTACATTATTTCCACCTCAATCATCTGCAACTGCATCTAATTTCCTCTAACACCCTGTCACCACTTCCAGGATGATATCTTGGCAGCAGTCAAGGGTGCACTCCCGACAGAGGATTTCACCAAGAAAAAGTATGGTAAGAACATCAAAGCCATTTGCCGCTAAGCATCTACCGTTGCATATAGGTACTGATATTATTGTCACGTATACTTACTTGGATATATTACAGCATTGGAAGGGAGGCTGCATGCCAAGGGGTTTTATTTGAAGAAGCGGAAATGGTTCAACTGGACAGATCCGACCAAGCTATAACCAGCTTTGCTTTCATAATAACTTCAAATCTTGGGAAGGTATGCAGTTAAATTTTACCAAAGCGTCCTGTCACGAAGGCACAATGCCCCACCCCTGTCCGCGAAACACTTAATCATGTAATCACGAAATTTACGTTGTCGGCCATATGGTACCACTTAATCACGGGCGTCAATTTCTGAAAATCATTGGGGAAGGGGATACATGAAGGCAATGGGATGGCCAAAATATATTGTGGACCCACCCGTAGGGTCCCATGCTTAGACTACAATTGGCAGGCCGAAGCCAACATTGGAGGTGGTAGGAGGGGGACGACGTAAATGCAATAAATCGACACCTACGTTGTTGTCATTGGTGTTCACGATCACATTCGGGGATGCACGTGGCCACACTTCCACTGGCACTTCGTTCACACCTAGGGATATAAGAACTATAAGCACATCGTTAGGATGAATGGTAGCCGCAGCCACGCGGCGCTAAATCTTGAAGAAAATCGTAGAAATATGAAATAATGAGTGCATCTAGAAAGCCCCCTCCACACACTTGCATATGATAGCTTCATCATATATATATATATATATATATATATATATATATATATATATATATATATATATATATATATATATATATATATATATATATATATATATATATATATATATATATATATATATATATATATATATAAAGATATATATAATACGACAAGCCAATCTACTCCCAGTGTGACAACCGTTAGTGTTCGTCAATTTCAGTTGAAAAGTGAACACGTTCCAGGATTTCCCCATACGTTTAAGAATAGTAGATGTGGATGTAGCGCGATGTGGTCCGTTGTCACATTGGATATGTTGACCAAACAAATATATGAACTAAAGTTCCCCCTTCCTAGAACTTCCTCATAATTTATCCCCTGGTTTAATCAACGTATTCTTAATGAAGTAACTAATACACTTGCTAAGCTTTGCCAACTTTGCTTAAAGATGAAATAACTTCGTAGCGATATCCTATTGAAGTGATGGCATATACCAGAGGTCGCAGGGGCAATGGTGTAGAAGCACATTATTGTAGGATAATTGAGCACTGCTAGCATTTAAAAAATTCATCCGGTTCTTGGAGGAATTCTTGGTTGTTTATGCAATGTGCGTAGGCCGAAGAGTGCAGAAAATGAAAACTTCCCCATTACGAAGAACATACACTGTCGACATATCATTGGATCAGCACGAGTAGTACACCTTTAATCATTACAAGCTAATCTAGATACTCAATATCATGGCACACCACATCAGTTTTGTAACCATGGATGAGTCTGAGAGGTGACAGAGCACTGTTCCAGTCCATCTCCAAGCTGATTGGCTTGTGTTTGTGCCTACTATTTTCAACGATGCCATAGTTTTACATGTGTATCGATTATACTTGCCATCGAAATAGACCATGTGTGGATTTTCCAACATGCTTGCACTGTAACTCAGTATGTTCCTTTTCTTACGTTCCAGCTCACATTCGGTCGCATATGGTGTGCCACCTGTGTGGGTTCGTGTTCAAGAACTGCAGATACTCGCAGCATTTCCGTCGTCACCATAAGATTGGAGATGCAGTCAGACTCAGACTCACGAAGGAAGAGATGAAGAGATTTTCGGAGAAGTTGTCAACAAGGTCGGTGTTTAGTTGTTTTCTGTGTGTTTCGTGTCCATATGCAATCATTTGTCTTCCTTCGCTATTTACCTGTAATTCATCTCACCTGATACAATCACAGATGCACAATACAGAATACGTTGATAGGTACATGGAGCGCCTTCCAAATGCGACAGACTCAATTAGTTAGTTATTAGGGCTTAAGGGCGCATCGACTACGACAGACTCAATTAATGCCAGCTATCATGACTTATGTTTCTGGTGGTTTGTTTTGTTAATACGTTGCATATTGAATAATAATATGAAGGCGGAAGCAGAACGCAGTTGTGTTGTAATTATCAACATGAAATAAAGAATGTTATCATTCATGTCCTTTTTTGAAATACGACAATTTGTCTTTTGATGATTGTTATATATTATGCTTACTAGCGAAGCATTCATTTCCTGACGTAAATATTTTCTTCATTCTTATTTTGTTACTTGATTTAGGTCGCCATTACTTTTACCTTCGCAATCCGTATATTGTGAAAACGCTAGCCATCACTTTTTTACCTAACTTTGCCGGATGAATCAGTTTTGTTCTACTTTACGCAGCAAATTAAGCATCAGTTTAACACATAGCCTTGCAATTTGCATACATTCCAGCAGTTTCGTTGATCAGATCGATCAAGGTTAGGTGAGGTCATCTGCTGGAAATGAAACCAATCGTTCGTATTGGTCCTTTGAGTAAATATACATCCACATTGTCGATGACCACGACAACCGAAATCACGCGGATAAACTGCGCGGCGAAACAAAGTCACTTGACCTGTTTGATCATATTCATCTATTTTTTCTGCAACGTGTATGTCAGTGGAGTACCACAATTCAGCTAATTCATGCATGGATGACCTATGCATTAGTGTAAAATGAAGCAAGCAAGTTAGTTAGTTATTAGGGTTTAGGGCGCATCAACTGCGGTGGTTATACAGCGCCCATGAAGCAAGCATGTTCAAGTGTATCATGATCAAGGTAATCACATCACATTACATCACAAGATCACATGAATTCTTATTGCATTCTTCTACCACGCAGTAGAACGCAATTTCCTATGCCGGGAACCACCTCCCACGCCACGTATTGTCGAATTGTACGCACTTTGCTGCATTTAATTTGCGCGACATGAAAAAAGTTAAATAAGGTTTAATACATTTGAGGTCAGCACCAAGAATGTCCTGGTATGCACTTCGTCGGTGAGATGGCGTGACCGTTTGTAATGTAGTCATGCATGGCACTATTGTACTGTAGATATATAGACCTTCCCCCCATACCAGCTGCATGATTAAGTATGAAACGAGGAAGTTGTCCCTGTCATTCATGTTGCAACTATGTAGTTACTGTTATAATACCGGTCTTAACGGGCTAAGATGTCACACATGAAAAATGTAGATTGGCGTAGCAAAGCTACTGTATCTTGCTTTATTAACGCAAATTGTCCAGAAGCTATCAAGGAAATTCGATGTTTACCTTTTACATGCGGTTACTAGCAAGATGTCCATAACATGTATTTTCATTTTCCTACTTACACCCGCATTATTGTTTTCAGAGAGATGAAGATCCCAGAGAAGTTGACTTGCAACATCTGTGGGGCCCGTCTTTTGCACCTCCAGCTCCATCTGAAGCGCAATCACCACGTAACAGATCGGCGTGTTCGAAAGGAGATGAAGGAGGCTTCCTTTGCAAGTCAACTGGTTAGTTTAATCAAACGGATGATTTTTCCAGGTCATTCCATATCAAATACTTCTTTGCTATGAATTGTTCCAGGAATTTGGCTGAGATAGATTTACCTTCACCGATCACAAGCATAAAGATGTAGCATCGCTCTGGAGCCATTTCCTTGAATCGGGGAAAAATAATGGGAGCACCCATTGATTAACGTACCTTGGCAATTTTTGTCTCCCCTCTGAACCCGTGATTAGTGATTCAGCTTTGTGAAAATGTGGTGCACCTTCGACGCAAAAGTCCATGAACTTAGTTCTGGATTACTTTGATACTACTCCGTGGGTATCTTAACAGCTAACAGCTTCGGCTATGACCAGGAAGTTAAAATTAGTTAAAGAAAGGAATACAAAATAATTGTAAATACCCAACACCTCTGGATTTGTATCTGTGTCTTGGTATGTGCTTGTGAGTTCGTGGGCGTGAGTGTTTGTGGGTGCATATATATATATATAGCATATATATATATATATATATATATATATATATATATATATATATATATATATATATATATGTGTGTGTGGTGTGTGGTGTGCGTGCGTGCGTGCGTGCGTGCGTGCGTGCGTGCGTGCATGCGTGCGCGCGTGCGTGCGTGCGTGCGTGCGTGCGCGCGCGCGTGTGTGTGTGTGCGTGCGTGCGTGCGTGCGTGCGTGCGTGCGTGCGTGCGTGCGTGCGTGCGTGCGTACGTGCATGCGTGCGTGGGTGCGTGTCTGTGCGCGCCTGCCTGTCTGCTTGTCTGCCTGCCTGCCGTTTCCGTGCTCATTTTCAGTTTCATTTATATTTTAATCTCCACCTCCATATATCCTCTATCACCATATCTCTTCTTTCTCTTTCTCTCTCTCTCTTTCACTCTCGTTGCCGGTGATGGTGTAAAGTAACATTGTCATACTGGACACAATTCCTGATACTCAACACATTCGAAACTTGAATGTGCCCTAACCACCCTCCCATAGCATATGCTTTCCAGATAGCCAGTACACCAAACATGGCGTGAGAACTCAGCTTACCTCAGCTGACATGCCCATAACAATTTGTTGTTTTATTCAGGAAACGGAGTTACTAGAAAACGTTGGGAGCACAAGTGGTGGAGCTACATCAATCGACAGCCCTGCATCAAATGATGATGCACTTCATCGCTTCTGCGATTCTAAGAAAGGGTGGAGAAGTAAGCCTACGACAGCGCTTCGCCAAGAAAAGCAACTGCGTAGTATATTCAAGCAGGTATCAGAGCAGCTGACACCTTCGCAGATCTTAAGGGAGAAACTTGATGACGTGGAGAAGATATTGCTAGGTAAACTCCCCCAGCAAACCGCATCTGTAAAATCTATTGTCATTGCGCTGTTTGAATTCACTCGTTTTGTAAGCACTCGCGAAGTAGAATACAGTCAGGAGTGGAATGCTGTGCAACGTCGACTGGAAACCTGGAAGAGGGATGCGTGTTCCATGGACTTAAAAAGGGAAGCGGCTCTGCAAGACAAACTCGGAGATGACAGATACTTGCCCAGCAAAGAACAACTTTGTGAGCTGCGGGATAAGGTTGATGCAGACATATCAGTCTTGAGTAATAAGTCACATGTTCGCAGAAACGATGCAGTCCGCATGAGACGGCTCCTCACTTCGGCGATACTCCTACGAAACTTCCAAAGGGCAGGCACCATCAAAAATGCAACCCTGAAAGAATACGAGGAATTAAAGAACACCGTGATGCGGGTGCATGACCACAAGAGCCAGTCTACCTATGGATCGGCTCATCTGGTGCTGGATGGGTTGTTGGATTCTTTGCGCTTGTATGTCAGGAACTTCCGACATTTTTTAGTCTCTAAAGAAGAACACCAGCATCTGCTATTTCCAACATCAGCCCCCG
The DNA here is from genome assembly GCA_034440575.1 of Imbricaverruca yamaguchii. NCBI lineage: Eukaryota > Metazoa > Arthropoda > Thecostraca > Neoverrucidae > Imbricaverruca > Imbricaverruca yamaguchii. The sequence goes on along the minus strand of JAOTOL010001489.1, from coordinate 905,029 downwards.
CCGATGATATAGGAGAAATTTGTCGTGGATACAAAATGTCCATCAATCTTACACCAACCATTCTGCGAAAGGCTGCCTCCACTGCGGCCTACGACGAACTGAGCGAGCCAGAGCGTTTGAAGCTGGCGACCCACATGTCCCATAGATCAGAAACGCAATTTAGAGCATACGCTGCGAAAACCCGACGTTTGGAATCAACGAAAACTGTGAAAAAGATGGAAGAAGTCATATATGGGCAAAAAGCTGCGCAAGTGGCCGAATGGCTGAATTCCACTGGTGAAGGCTACCGTGACCCGGATAGCAGTACCATACCAAGTTCTGCAGGGGGAATAAAAAGTGTAAACTTCGGGACCGACGAACTATTCGTGATCGAAAAAGAGGCAAGGCGCCTCAAAGCGTACGGCATATTTGTAAGTCCGGCTCTAGTATTAGCCCTCATGGCGCGGTGTCGGCCACTTCTGAGCGACAGAGCACCAAAAAGCGTCGAGAACAAGCTCCGAGAGAGATTATGTGCTCTCCAGAGTGGCTGGAGGGAGCCCAGAGAGGAAAGTTCGGGACGAAGTCGCCCCTGATGACCATGATTTCTAATAAATTATGGCATGAATTCGAATGTTTTTTTTTCTCAGTGAACAATTTCATGCGCCTTTAGCACCCAGGTAAGCAAGAAGAGCATGCATGGCTTTTTGCGTTCAGGTTACCAGCGATGCGAAACATGTCAGATAAATTCATCAGGTGCACCAGATCTCGACGCATTGCAACTTTTTGTTCGCCTGCTATTCGAGAAGAACCGAGAAGGAGTGATCAACCACCACCCCACCCCACCCCACTCCCAGTCCCGACACGGGTTAAACACTAGGTCACGGAGCTGAAGCAAAACCTCTCGGCACATTCAGGGCAACCCTGCACAGATACCAGGTGGTAAATCGGGAAGTGTCGGGGCTCTCCTTTTGGGGTTTCCAGTGCGCCACAGTCCTTAAGCATGGTCCCACCCCCTATCCTCTCTATAATTGCCAGACTGTTCCATTCTGCCCGCCAAGACGTGCCCTGCTGCTCTTAGGGAACATTTCTGCTTTTGTCGGGGGCCCTTGTTGCCTCTTGCGCAGCCCAAGAGCCATTGGGGCGGCCCAAGTTATTTTTTATGTGTTGTAGCTACGGACGAAAAATGATCATGCTTGTTACCGTGTTAAAAAAATGAAAAAGATAGTGGACATGGGATGCCATGGAAGCCCTATCACACTACAGCATACAAGGCGACCATTTGGAACAAACGGAGTGTCCAATGCAGCTCTGAAACTTCCTCTGGAGCTGCAAGATAGACTTCGGTAGCTCAAGTATACTTGACTTCATAAAAGTGCTTCCATCAGCCATAATTTTTTACTTAGCCCTAATGGGAAAATATGCAAGCCATGAAAAACGCAAACACTCGGTGCGTTTTACTGCGTCCCGAAAGATAAGTAAACGCTAGAAGTTTCATTCATGTAGATTTACTCGTCAAAGCGTGAAGACTGGCTGAACCTTTCTCGGTGACCTCACTTGACCTTGACTATTCGGTAGGCGTGGATGGCCTGGCCTCGAAATCTTTACACGACATGTAAAATTGATGTGGGAAAGTACGCCAAATTTCGAAGTGCCGCCGCGTGCCGTTTTTCATTATACACGGAAAACCTTCGGGGAAGGTGGAAAAGGCCCCCTGGGACTGCGCAGGTTAATGTGATATCAGTGGCGATGCGAGGACTTAACCGAGGGTAGCCGTCAAACATTTCGGTGTTCTTTGTCTTTAGTGCCCCTTCTAACCAGAGAGCCCTAACTTCAAATTGCAACTCATCACATCACTTTCGCTCAAAGTTTCGCTCGCCCCTTCAAATTTTGCATTGCCAACCCCCTGACACTGATAGTCAAAGGCCGAAGGAGTCGCGGGCCCTCATCCGACAGACGGGGCCCTAGTTACCGGAAAAGATGCTGGGCCATTGGGGAGGGTCCCAAATAGATATTAAGGGCCATGAATTGATGGAAGGTTTTGGTTTTGGCGGCCCTTTAGTGAAAATTCCTTAGATACGGCTTTGCTTTGGCCATTGGCCACTGAAAAGAATGAAACAACACCTTGCTGCCCACCCCTTTCTTCATACTGTTTGTCGACTGATGGCGCACTTTCCTGAAATGCGCGCAATTTCGACAGTTTTTGGGAAATTGAGTCACCTTAAAGCGCAACTGGCTTGAAATGCGCTCTGATGAGACAGGGCATAAAAGTTCGCGAGGCTTTTTCACGAAATACACGTGCAAATTACAGTAAATGTGCATGCAGAACGATATGAAGCGTCTTTCTGTCAGATGGTGTGCACCAATCGTGTATTATCCGCCTTAGAAAAAAAGCAAATTCCATCGATTTGGCTTTCACACCTTGCTCAATATCATGCCCGCTTACAAGGTCTTGAGAGCCAGCTTATGCCTGAGTGCAGGGTTTAGTCCAACTGACGATTCACCGACGAACGGCTGGCATTGCAACTGATTGGAATTCGTGGGGAAGCTTAAAAACATGTAAATGGTCCCCTGTTTCACCTATTTATATTCATACTTAATAAAATATGACAATAAAAAGACATGTCGAGTAGCACAAAATCAGCACAGCTGGTGTTGGATTCCGGCGCAGTATCTTCTGCCAATGTTCATTTCTAGCGCAAAAATCACCCAGAAAAGAAAACATTGATTTTTTGTTAGGTAATGGTGCAAAATAAGGATACCCCTGGTTGTAATTAAATGCTTGCCATCGCTATATATTACCATGTTGAACACCTTGCAATATGTCTAAGTTGTTTAGATATAGCAAGCGAATTTAGAGGCGAGTACAGTTTCGGCGCACTTTCTTGGTGTAAAATCACCATGACAGTCGTCAAATGGCGTTGTCCAGTTTGGGCGCAGCATGTTGTTCATAAGCGCAAAAATGTCTTATCTTGGCGCAATCGGATTCCCAATGGTGAAAATGCACGTTGTTCCGATTACCACAACATTAACCTTGGGGAGCGACAAATGTTCCCAGGTTCCATAATGTATGAAGGTATATCTACTACGTCAGTTATTTGAGGACACAGTTCTGATCGCGTCCGAAAAATCAGATTGACATTTTGTAAACTATACTCTTTTTGACAGGTGGATTATCGGAAGCACAGAAACAGACGAAATGAAAGCGCAAATTGAGGGAAGCTACAAGGATGATGAAAAGGAAATTGTGGACTTCCCTGGGTGTGGAAATCACAACCACTGGCGCCACTCCAGAGAAAAGGAGGCGGTCAGATAATGACATAAAACTGGAGCGGTGAGTGTTATGCCATGCATGTGTTGCAATTGTTGTATTTGATGCTTCGGTATATCGGTATTGTTGTATTTGATGCTTAACGCCTACGTAATGCATACGCAATGAAACATAATGATGCATATTAGTCATTAGTTAGCCATCCAGCAACCTAGGATCGTTGCGTAACCAAGTTAATTTCAGACCAGCTCTTATGAATGCGTTTGCCTCCTATGTGTATGGACTCGCCGACTTATATACGACTTATATGCGTGAACCGTTCCCGTCAGGTGTGCAGCCCGTATGCGCTATGCGGTGTCCACGTCTGCCGTCACGCGCCACGCGGCTGCAGGATCATTTGGCACCGTCATATGATGCGCACGTCAGTGAGCGGACGTCATACTGCCATATCGCCAGTGAGCGGAAATCACACGGCTGCACCAGCAGCGCGCAGCCATCCCACAGGCGAAGCGTCGCAGGGCGTTAGTTATTCGGGTTTAAAGGGCACATCGACTGCAATGGTCATGTAGCGCCTATAACAAGTTTATTCATACAAACAGAAGTAGAATCGTGGTAAAACAATGTCATGCTGAGGTGTAACTCCCCGCATATTGTCCCAGTTAAAACATTTCTTCGCACGCTGAACGTCCGCACGGTCAGTTAGCCGACATGATACGGATCCGTCGTCACTGAAGGCATGTCAAACGGCCGGTAGTGCCAGGGAGCAGTCGTCTGACTGCAGCGTCAGTGAACGCAGGCCATAGGACCGAATCGATTGGGAGTACCCGCCACACGGCCAATGTCTCCGTGAGCTTACGCCGCTCGACAGTAGCGTTGCAGAACACCGTCACAGGGGTCACCGTCATACGGTTGCAACATTGGTGAGCGAACAGCATGCACCCATATCGTCAGTGGATGCATAAACCGAAAATAGTAAAAATAAATGTTAGAGTAGAAATGAAAGTAGTGGAAGTCAATGGATTGTTCTCAAAACATACACGCAATGTGCAGCCTGGTCTATCAGACTGACTCGTGGTGGTGGACGGTCGGCTTAAGATAAAGGAGCACAGTAGGTATTCGTGGCAAGACCGTTGTTGCCGACGATCAGCAACATTTTCCTCGCCACAGGAGACGGAGGTGCTCTTTTCACTCTAGTACTGAAACATCTGCATGCGCTCGATTTGCCGAACTGCTGCAGCGGACCACCACACTCGCTCAGATGATCGTGCATGCGGATACAGAAATGGGAATAATGGGGATGTTGACCAGTAGAAAACAGTGCTAGCAAACGAGAGAAGCTAGACTCGCAGGCCGGGTTGGCCGGAAATTGTCGGTCTGCACACATGGAGAAGTTCCAACCACACTCTGCGCAGAGAGCGGTGGCTCGTTAGCCTCCACGAGGAGACTCAGAATTCATGATGTACGAAATGCATGAAAACAAATACGAACAGCAGTAAGATGTACTGAGTAAGGTCTGCGCTTGTTGGTGGCAGAAGCATCATCATGAACGAAACGAGTGCAATCAAGCAGTTTGGAACGAGCAAGAGACACGAACAACAATAACAATGAGCTGTTTGGACCAATGAACAATGACCGTGTTTGCACCGTAACTCGTGCGGAAAACACACTCAAGATGACCAGTCTTGAAGCAGTTAATCGCAAATAATGCTCAAGTGTCCCTGGTAGCTCAGCCGGTCGTGAAACGGGGAAACTCCACCACCGGCCGTCGCGGCAAACACGAGGGTTCACACAAACGGAAGCCCATTGCACGACAGCACCCACGGAACGTCACGCGGAAAACTAGCTCGATCAGAAAGCCTTGCAGGAACACACCCATCGAACCACGTATAGATAATATTCATCGACGTCACCGACACCAGACGCTCTACCAGCAAGAGTGGGAGAAAACTGAGAAGAAAAATGAAAAGAAATGATGGCGTCCCGTCGACGCGTGATAGTACAGCGTCCGGACGACGCGCAATAGCGCGGCGTTCGGCCACGTTTCTGGGTGCCGTCTTTTACTGGTCGCAAGAGCACACACCGGATCAACGTCAATTCTTACGCAGCCGAGAAAAAACACCGAGATTACCGACTTCCTTTCCATTTCTTGTCGAGATGTTGTCGCGATATAATTTAACTGCGAAGCTCCCCCCACCATCCGGGTTCTTTTGCAGACATTCCCGACCCACCCTTGACATACACCCATCGACACCTTTCTGCGAGGTCCTGCGGGATCTGCACTCGGGGACCTGGCAATGGCATGACACGGATGTAACTGCGGAGAGCGATTCCTCGGCGTCACTTCCGGCGTCCTCGGCGTCACGTCACACCTCCACTTGTGAACACCTCACCAGCATCAGTTCCGGCTGTCGAGCCTCAGCCATGTTCTGAGTGTGAGCGAGCGGACGTGACATATCCACTGGAGAGTGATATCAACACAATAGTCAGCTTAACACTGTCGAGCAGGACTCCGACCACTCAATGCGAAACTGCGCCGAGCACAAGCTGTGCGCGATGTCCAATCGCCGCAGGCGTGTCGTTGACAAAGTTGGTCACCATGCTGAATGAGAGCGACAGTGAATAGTTGCACAGACCGTACACTATATACAGCGAAGGGCGATGAGGGTGTCTTCGTGCGCTGATAGCTGTTGTCTGCAGACTTCTCGGATTTGCAATCAAATAATGCCCATGCACGACGAAATTTTATCCCAAACGAACCCCTTGAACTCACGCTTAGTCAGGACGAGTCAATTATCTATTCAGCCAAACACACACAAGCGCTAACACACATCAATTTTGACACACACGCCATGTTTCACAAACACTACGAACAGAAAATGCGCCGATGGATTGACAATCACCATCGAAGAAGTGGAACGGCGGCCGATTCTCACAATCGGAAGAGAAACAACATGAGCACAATACTCCCATCGGGTGCGGCATTGTTCGGAGGCACGACCTCGGGTCATGCCATGCCACAGTAAACACACATTTACAATGTGGAGAGACAGGTGAATTCAGCTACTCCAGTCCTGCAGCTGTACGCTGACATTGCACACTGCTGCCACACCATCCACGTGACCTTTCAGCGTCTGGCGCACTCGTGTAGTTTCCCTTGAGTGCGTGCTGGTGTCGGCCTATGTGACATCGCCATGACCTCCAGCGATCTCCGTGCGAGGACGGGGTTATGGGCGCATCGACTGCGTCGGTCATGCAGCGCCCGTAAGATCTTCAACGGAGCAGCGAAAGAAAGGAACGTCGTCAATCAAACAGTGAAACACAATCAACATCATCAGTAAAACAGTGAAAGCAAGCGAAAGTCAATCAGAATGACTTGCCACGGAAATCCCAGTGCGATATCATACCGTGGTACGATCTTCATTTTGTCAGATGTAAAAGCGAATTAACGATGGGCGCAAACCACAGAAAACTTGAATTCTGATAGGAAACGCTGTCCCGACTGAACAATGGAGAACTAGTCGCTGAATGTTTCCCTAAGGGAGAGAAAAGCATGTCCAAAGTGACGTCTTCGCTCAAGGGCAAGTCGGCGGCACAAAATCAATATATGCCGTACTGACTGTACATCGAATTTGGCGAATTGGCAGCGACCGGCCCTCTTTTTTCAAGACCATCGCGCTGGCAAAACAGGATCAAAAGCGCGATGACTAGCAAGTGCTGAAATGGTCCGACCGCTTCCGCACCAAGATGACAGCAACCAGAGCACTGATGAATGTAGTCAACGGAGGTGTCGACGTACTCCCGACCAACACGTGCAGAACCAAACAACACAACCAAAACCAGGCGAAAAGCGCAGCATCAATGCGCCAGCTCATATTACCTGCCGTATCAGTTCTACAAGGTCAACGTAGAGGCACGTACGCCAATATGACCGTGGACGAACTGAGAAACGCCCAGCGCCAAGAGGACGGATGCTTCGCGGTTGTCCACCGAGAAGGAAAACCGTTCGGTAACATCACACGGTAATCGTGAGAATATCCGCCAACGTCCACCGAGTGGCGCTACTCTTCATCGACCACTTGAGCGGATGTTTGCTGCGGCCCACGACAAGCAAGAAGACGTGCTGCCGCCGGCGTTGAACACCACCGACCGTGAACTCCTTGCACAAGGGTCGGCGATGCCAGAGCTGGGCGATGCCAGAGCTGGGCGACACGCCAGATCCCTCGCAGCACGTGATGCCCACAGTCACAAGGCGCTGGCACGTGATTGTCAGCGTGGGACTGTAGAGGACGGGTGAGCTGGTAAGCACGACTGTAGCCGAGCTCAGCAAGGGGCGGCGGCGCGGCACGGAGGTGACGACACATATATATGAGGGGTTCCACGACACTGCGACAAAGAAGCAACGATGGAAACCACCCACTTTTCTGAGTACCCAGAAATCGTCGAACGCTATTCCTTCAGCACCACCCAGCGGGATGATTCTAGAGTCTACCGCCTCACACTCGTTCGACGAAGCAGCCCCCCCCCCACCGCTCCGCAATGGGTCTACGGAACGGGATCCTCCACTGCTCCGCAGTGGACGGCAACCGACGCCCAGTGTGAAGATGAGGCCGGCCCTGCCACAAGCCCAAGCAGTCATCCGCATCCGCCAAAGCAGTCGCGTCTGTCTCAAGTTGAGGAAAGAACGAACATAGCTATAGACGCGAGACTCTTGCGATACCATATAAAAAAACAAGGCAAGGACGGACGAGGACATACGAGACACGGCACCACGTGGACGCCAGCGGCGTTGACAACCGTGGACCTCGTCATCGAGGCCTGCCTCGGCACCTCAAGCGAGGTGCATATGGCACAAAGAGTCGACTATTCCTAGTCGGGCGACTGGGCTGGGACGTCAGTCAGCGGTCCGTCAAGTCCTTCACACTTCAAATCAAACGCGAAGTGGAAAGGAATACAGAAAAAATAGCATACAGAGAAAATATGCACAATTCGTTGGCTGCTACTGGCATAACGTGCTACTAGAACAACTGTAGGATTGGTCGTTCATTCGCAAAGCTCACGTGGGGATTAGTATATCCCCGTCAGGGCAATGGTTATTAGCATTGTCACGAGACGCCAGGTAGTGACCGCTCAGCCCACGCTTCGGGGCGCGGCAAGCAATGCAGCGGGCTGTTCCCGCCACATTTAGCGGCATCAAACTACTACCATTTATGCTTCGTGCCGGGAGGCGTCACGCCCGGTGGGCCAGTCGCCGAATTGTCTGGTACAAAGCCAAACTGAGCTAAGCCACCAGGCAAGTTCGCCAGCGTGCACTGCAACTCAACAAATATTATAAATAGGCGGATGGGAACAAGCAGTATTACTAAGTCACGGATAGAAATTAATTCACGGCCGAAATGTGTTGTGACGTCTGGCAACGTCCCTCTTACCGCCGCAGCTGAGCACCTTCTGGCCGGAACGACGGAAGAGCAGGGTTGATAGACGTTTACCGCGTGCAGTGACAATCAAGCTCCCGCATTCGTGTCCAGTGACCTGCTATGGGCCCAAAGAGAAAACCGACCAGCACCACCAAGGCGAAAGGTGCGTGGTTCGCCCCCGTACCCCATAAGCATGCGCCACGTACACCGCCATTCCCCAGCTGCTCTAGAACCTACGCGCCGGTAACCGGAACTACCGAGTTCACCCAAGAATGGGCCTGGCCCAGCCCATGGATGACGCCTAACAAGGTCACATGGGTCTGGCTGTCCACTGACGCCTCCGATAAGGCCCCACTGATTCCTCTGGTAAGGTAAGACTCCTTGTCGATAACAACATCGACAAGGAGTCGTTCACGCTGCCGCACACGACGATGGACGATGCCATTGCGGCCCTGTTCGAGATCGGCCCCGGCTCGATGCTAATGGCCAAAATAGACCTCAGGCATGCATTCCACTTACTTCCCGACCGGCAATCTCAGTGGTGCCTGTTCGGCTTCCGCTGGCACGAATCTTTCTACTTTGACGTGCGGCTCCCATTCGGTCTACAGTCCGCCTGCGCACTGTTCAACGACTTCGCTAAGGTCGAAGCAGCCAAGGTCCGCCACCACGTAGGTGCCCCCACACTTATCAGCATCTGGACGATTTCTATTTCTTTTCCGCGTCGTCCTCATCCGCCTGCCGTCGGGCTTTCATCACCATGTTGGAGATCTGCCATGCTGGCGGTATACCGGTGTCCGAGGAGAATTGATAACCGCCAGGCAGAACCATCACACTCCTCGGCTGTATTCTCAACACGGACATACTCACCATTTCCCTCCCGCCGGACAAGCTCCAAGCCCTGCTAGAGACCTCCGCGAAGTCCACCGGGCACGAACCGTGCGCAAACGCGACATGCTAAGCCTGGTCGGAAAACTACTACACGCCACGAAATGCATCCCGGGCGGTCGCAGCTTCTTCCGGCGCATGCTCGACGCAGCCCACTCCGTACACAGTTTGCACCACTGGGCCACCCTCGCCCGAACAGTGAAACTTGACCTGAACTGGTGGCTGGCAGTCCTGCCACGATGGAACGGACACGTCCCGCTACTGCACCCATACTGGACGCCCCCATCAGACCTAGACCTCGCCACAGACGCCTCGAGAGCGGGTCTCGGTGGCACGTGCGGCAAGGGGTGGTTCTACGCGCGTTGGCCGCCCCGCGTAACTCTTCTCGCACCAGGCGCGTCCTGGCTCAATATGGTCCCACCAGCGTCCCTCATCTGGGGTCCGTCGTGGGTTGGGCGCCGGGTCACGTTTCATTGCGATAACTCTGGCGTGGTCGGCGCACAGGAGCGTGGGCGGTCCAGAGATCCATGGCTCATGTCTCTCCTCCGCCAGTCGCACTTTGTTCCAGCGGCCAATCACTTCCACGTCCGCGTGGTCCAACTGCCGCGATAATTACGCGGCGGACGCCCTGTTACGCTTACAGATCCCGGCGTTCCGGTGGGCCCGTCCGGACGCCAACGCGGCCCCCGAGGCCGTGCCCAGCCACCTGCTGCAGTTCCTGTCGGACCTGTCGGAAGAGTGCACGGTAGCTTCGGGATACCGAGTATAGAACGCCACCTCGCATCCTTGCTACGTGTCGGAATTTCGACGGAAACACCGCGCTCTCACCGCACCATGGTCACGAGGTATCGCACTTTCTGCCGCTTGCATAAGTTCACCCCTTTCTCGAGCATCGAATGTGTCCTTCTGCGATTTATGGCGTACCTTAGCCTCCAACGGCTGTCCGCCATCTCCATCTCCTCGCACATGGTCTCCATACGTCACAGTCACATCACAAGGGGCTCCCCTGGATCGGGCGAACGCCACGACTAATCCTGTCCAAATGTAAAAGGGAACATATTTTGCGTGGTATTGTCGGCGGGCTTTAGGACGCGCCGACTACAGGGTCATTTGGTGCCCATATTTTTCGTTGTATAGAAACTTGGCCACGCAAATTTGTTTTTGCAATATTGTTTCCAACTACTTCCCACCATAGGTGTAAATATTGTGAGGGTAACAGGACAGGCGTTCCTCATAATTTTTAAGCTGGGAGTGGGGAGGAGGAGTGAAGTGGTCGATGTCCTGCGCGACTTTTTGAAACTTTCGAAATATTTCCATAATATTTCCACAAATATTTAATACAAAATAATCAAGAACATGAAATAAATGTTGCCGAAATCCGAGGAACTTTAGTGTGTATGTTTGGGGGAAGGTGTGATCCTTACCCATTGGGAATGTAGAGCAGTAGTCGGCACATAACAGTCAGGAATTTGGCACTTACCTGACCGTGAACTTGAGGGGGTGTCGATGTGAGATACCTATGAACAGACAAATGGTCCCTATAAAAGAAATAACAGCGAAATGGGCACACTTGGGTGAGGTATCAAAGAAACTGCTACCATACTGTCCAGAGGCCAGTATAGGGCTCCTAATCGGAATCAACTGCCCACGGGCTGTGACTCATTCGTTGCGACGTTGTACTCACAGGCGGACGGCGGTTCCGCATCGATATGTGAGAGAAAGATACCGTTTAGCAGTTTAGCTTGCTCAGTTTAGCTTACTTGCTGCTAGTTTAGCTTGCCAGCTTGCTGCAACACTCAGTTTAGCTTGCTTCCTTACTTGTCACCCTCCCCGTTGGGTTCTTTTACGACGCATTCAACCGCTAGGTCATATAGCGTCGCCAACTTCTCAGGCCGATTGGTCGCGGGAGGACTCGGTAATGCCGCCAGTTGCGAGATTCGAACCCACAATCTTGCGATCAAGAGTCAAACACTCTGCCGACCGAGCTACCGCGGCCCCCATTGTTGTCACCCTCTCCGAATATCCTTAGCGTGCATTCACACAACACTTGGGATCGGAGAACCCAATGGTTCATCTTTTTGGGGCATGGAGCTCTAGTCAAGGCGGTGGAACCGCATAAAGTGGTTGCAAACTGCACAGCGCACCATTTGAACCTGGGGGTCCAGGGGACGCTGGAAGACATGAATGAGGTACACGACGCAGCGCAGAGGGCGGCCCGCCTGGTCACCTACCGTAGCTCGCCAAAGAGGCTGGTGGCGCTCAAGAATGTTAGTGTCCAGACGTCGCTCCGCCCGCTCTGCCCTACCCGGTGGGCCTGCATCGAAGCGTGTCTGGCCCCTATTCGTAGAGAGTATAGCCCCCTCCTGTCCAGTCTGGAAGACATCGAGATGACGACCCGACGGGTCGGCCGGAGGTGGCCGGCACTGCCAGCGGTGGAGCAGGCTGCTGCACGACTTCGGATTGTTCTTCGGGTTCCGGTTTGCGCTGCTGCTGCTGGGGCTGACGGCGCTGGCCATGCGGTCAGTGCAGGGTCGCTCGCAGGCAGTGTCGGCCAACCTCCAGGTCATCAATACCCTGCGAGAGGTCGGCCTGCCCAGCGCGAGGGTTTTAAGGTACTCCATACCGTTAAAACCCGACATGGAGAGGCACCCGAAGACATCGAGAGGTGCCTCTCCATGCCCACTCGATAGAGTGGGCAACGTCAATATAACTTCGCACAGATGGGCAAGGTTGGATGCAACCATCATCGTCAAGTCGACAACATGTGTGATCACAAACGTCCGGACACTAGCTGCGGCAGTTAAAGCAGTTCACGACAGTACCAGTTCAAGCCGACCATTTGCATGGACCCCGCACTCTGCGTAAGAATCAACAAGCCGAAAAAAAACACATTGAAATGACCCAGGAAAATGAGGCGGTCAACCTATTTCAAAGCGCCGGACAGACAGCTGAGCAGGAGATAATGCACAATCACGCATTTATTGCAAAGGAAGCTACCGTTTCTCCGATGGGATGAACAAAGATCCGTACAGCCTACCACGCTCACCAGAATAAAGATGACTGCGACGAGACTCCTGACCAGGCTCTTGCACTCACAGTTGCAGCTGATCTTTCGAAACAAAGCTACAAGCTGATACGTGGCATGCTCAATCAGTCAGCTCCGGGTAAATCTACCTCTCGTATGATCGTTTGTTCGAGCCACGGAGGCATTACTACTCATCTGGAGTGTTAAGAATTTCAGCCCAGCGAAGACACGCCAGGCAGAACCAGACAGTGGTAGGTGGCGCTGTGGCGTGTTGAAGCCGTGCAGCGATCCCCGCGTAGGGATCGCGCGCAACTTGCGTCCATTCCAGTAAGGCCTCTTGGCGACGGTACGGTCGGCGCCAGGTCTGCAAGTACGGAGATGCCACGTTCCTTCTAACGTGCCACCAAACCTAAGAACACCTTGAAGTGTTCTTCGGCTGCTTCAAGGCGGTGGAGGATGTAGCCAGAGCCCGACGCTAACGGAGGTTAAATCGTGTATCCAACTTCTCAGCATTCTGATGCTGACATGCCGATGTGTGAACTCACTGGGCGCTGACAGCACGGCTACCGCCACGGCCACCGCCACGGCCACCGCTGATCCAGCCACTCCGGTGGCTGCTGCGGCCACCGAAGCTGCCGCCTCGGTAGTCGCCTCCGCCGTCGCCGGTAGCAACGAACCAATTTTCACTACAGGCGCACGGGATGGAGACGAGTTGCTGGAGTAGTAACTGCATGACTTCCAGATCGAGGAGAAAGCTACGAATCATGCAGAGCTTAAAGAGGTGGGGGTGGGAGAGATACCGGGCCACGGCGAACCAGAGCCAGACAGCGAGATGCCGGCTGAGATGGAGTGTCTGCTGGCTGACGTGCTGACTACTGACGACTGTGCTCCGCCACACCCACGTGTGCTAATAGTGACACAGGACACACAGTGACTGGAGTGGCGTTATCAGACAGCGCTATTGCCCATATTACTGAGTTTGTGGCAAGGAAGGGCAGCCCGTCGCTTGGAGCGTAGTCTGCGCAGAGGATGCCCAGATAGAAGCACTCTGGACGCGCCTTTGAGATGCCGACGGTTACATTTCTGGCACGGTTTCGCCAAATGGAAGCAGGATTGCGTGGCCACCACGTTCTGCACCGGCTTGGTCGACAAGGAGGCGTCGTGAGTCATCTTGTTCAGGTGCTAGTGGGGAAAGGAGTTATGTTTGGGCTTTAGTTTGCCTTGCAGTGGACATGGTTAATTCGGTCCTACAATGTTCGTTTCCAGCTGTAGTTCTAAATAAAAAATTGACCCTTCGAAAGTGTGTGTGTATATTTTGGGTTCGAAGGTAACAAAACCACGGCATCATGCTTTACATATCGTTGATGCAACAATTGCACATACGATACAGGAGATCATACATGCACGTATGATTTCCCAAAATAGAACAGATGCACCATATGCATTGTCTTCGGATAGCATGACCGCCGGACCAGGTAACCACCCCATCCCAGCTGAGTGGCGGTGCACCGTTGGCTCAGAATGGCCATCAGAGCGGCTGTGTGGGCGCCGGCCGACACTGCGGTACGCCAGCGTGCAGCAGCAGCAGCAGCGCGGCCGCCACCACCCGCACGTTCACACTGTTGCCGACCAACCGGTAGCGCTGGCGATCGCTCAGCGCCTCCGGGAAACGCAGCGCGCCGTCCGGGAAGCACATGAGGCGCGCCGCCTCGCGCGGCGAGAAGCGGCGCAGTCGCAGCGGGCGGAGGCAGGCGGCGCGCGCCGGGTCGCCGAGAGGCAGGCGGCGCGCCGCGGCGTAGGCGGCATCGAGAGCGGCGTGCGAGTCGGCGGGCATGAGCACGGAGCCGGCGCCCTCCACTAGGTGTCCGTAGCCGCTGGTGAAGCAGCACGAGCGGCGGCTGTCGGCCGTCACCACGTCCAGCAGCTCGCCGTAGCGCGCCAGAGTGGCGTCCGACAGCAACAACGAGTCCGACTCGGCCGGTTCGGCGCCCGCCAGGAACTGCGCCAGCGTCGGCACGGCGTCCGGCGCTGCAGTGGGACGGCGTCAGAGCCAGGTAACGTCAGAACGGGATGGCGTCAGAGCCAGGCGACGTCAGAGAGGGACGGCGTCAGAATGGGGTGGCGTCAGAGTGGGGCAGCGTCAGAGTTGGGTGGCGTCGGAGAGGGGTAGCGCTAAAGCAGGGAGGAATGAGAGTGGGCGATGCAATGATCCCGGCGGGGTCAAATGGCAAGACAAAAATGGCAGGTACGGAATCGGTCCGATACAGCTTTTTCCAATTCCTAAGAACTTCCCAAAACTATTTGGTGTGACGCTATCGAGCTCCAATACCATTTCCTACTACAACTGTTTTTAAGGTACTTTACAATGGTTAGTACTTGATAACATCAAAACCTTGCCTCGCCACCACAGCTTCCTTCTCGTGGCGCCAGTTTACATCTGACAGAAGGTACCGGTCAACATCGCAAACATCTTCTCGCAGTACATCTCGTCACAGTTAGCAGTCACACCACAACCGGACGTTCTGGGTACCTTCCAATGCAGGAGTAAGATGAAAATGAGAACTTATCGTGCAGAACACCCAAAATGGCATACATCACACATTTTCTTCTTCACCCAACTTCCATCAAAATCTATTTGATTTGACGGGCTGGCATCGATGCCCTGCCCGTGGCGAACCAGTGGGTCCGCACGGCGGTCGCACTGTCTCAGACGGTCTCAGACTGGAGGTACATGGCGGCCGTGGGAGTCCGAGGTGGGCTGCTCACGACAGCAGCACGGTCCGCAACAGGCCGCCCCGAAAAGCAGAAACTGTGCGATGCCGGCTGCCGACGTCCCGAAACGTCGCAGCACGTATCGCAGACATGTCCGCGAACGTGGGAGGGGGAGGGGGAAGGATCACGCGGCATGACCAAGTCGCAAGAATGGTCGCAAGCTCCCTGCGTACCAAAGGATATGAAACCCTGGACAAATGCCGGGGCGTCCGGGAGCGATCCAATAAACACAGCCTGCCGAGAGAGACTGTCGGGAAACGTCTGCGAAGAGAAGTATGCAATCACGTGGAAAATGGAATATATCCCATTTTCCACGTGATTACTTCCAGGGAGAGGTAATGTGATATATCACATTACCTCTCCCTGGAAGTAAAGCTCAAAAAGCGGTTTTTGCAGTGCGCGGAGAGGGCTTCCGGTAGACAAATAAAAATACTATCAAGCTCTGTGGCCAAGTACATTCAACAGCAAGGTGTGGAAAATAACCTTCTAGACGACAGGCGAGCATACACTATCTTTAAGCATCAATCTAAGCGTAACTGCCTTAAATATCAAATCAGTGATCTTCGACCCCTCATATTTTTTTCAGCACGGTGAAGGAAGGATGACCAAAACAAACCATAGAGCTTACAAATAGCATATCCGGCGAAGCAGCTGAAAATCAATACGCTGCATAAATGTAATTAAGTTTCCATTGGTCACAATAACAGCACATTGGAATTAACTTCACGAGGAATTAAGGCTGCATTGCCTGACAAGTTAATATTGCATGGAGTCTTACATGAAAGACAAAATGCTATATTAACCCCTTGCCCATTTTGTTAAAATATAACATTGAAGTGAGTAATTGGTATCAACTCATGGGCATCTCATTACTCTTACATGTGCACAACTATATTAGAGTAACATCTGTTTCATATGATCAGCTTATATATAAAGTTATCTAAATAATGGACAGATGTTTTGTCTTTCGTGGTAAAATGAATCAGCAACATGTAACGTGCATGCTTTCATGCGAGTATGCACGCATATCAGTTAGACGCAATGTTCGCTACAGCTGGGGCGCGTTCGACCAGGCAATGCTGACACCAGACGGACTAGAGATATGACATATATGATGGATTTGAGGTGTATATATTAAAATGCTTTTTGACACCATATTGTAAGGACATGCGTTTGTAATGCATGCTATCAGGTCACGCTGTCTGATATAACACCCAAGAAATGCGTCTCATTACATGGCTATCAGCTACCGATTACAGGTAGGAATTAATTTATCTTGCTTTAATTACGATGCCATATCAAATCCTTAATTGGAGAATTGCTCACATAGTCATTAGATATCAAGTAGCAGTCCCTGCGTCCTTAAGTCTAAATAATCCATCACAATTGGTTACAATATTCTCAACATTTAATTTCAGCATTGCCTGTAACACCGAAAGTCCTTCACGTGTTCAACTATCGTGTTTTCGAGCTGTTCCACACTGAACCTTCGGAGATCGACGAAGACTTGCCGCAGTCTCCTAACTGCAGGGGGGTATGTGAGCGCAAACAATTGTCACTAGCATTGTGTTAATATTTGGGAAATGTTGGGTATGATATACCCGATTTACTCCAGAGACTGACATCCATGCCTAAGCCATGGTAGCATTTACAGTGACACCAGTGGAGATATGAAGAAAGGCACGTGCATACCGGGCAATCTAGCCTCAGACAGGCACGGCCTTATCTGCGATGTTCCGCAACCAGATATAATCTAGGTACAATGTTTCCATTCCTTTTCTGCCCCAAAGCGTTTAATGGAGTTGTCTGAAAACTACTAACTTATTGTTGCTTAATAATTATGCCCAGAAGTGACGGCAACGTATCAAACGGTTTTTATTGTCAGAACATAATCATGCTCTCCGGATTCAAATACCTCAACATTGTCTCATGCACATCCAGGATTCAAAACAAATCCAACCGTTATCTGTTCATGTTAAGACCTCACTGGCATGAAATGTGTGTGTGGAATTCATAGCAGTGCACTAGCTTTGACACCACTTATAGCAGTTCATGTATGTTTATTCAATCGATAGAAAGCACTGCGTATATGTGCACTAACGTTAATCGTTCCGTTAAGCGCTCCGACTTGAGTTCTTCCGTTCCAAGAATTTGTTGAAATGTCATCAACGGTGGATTTTGTCAATCGCAGCAGTTCCTTCTTATCGCTTGCGATGGCAGGAACTTCCCACGGAAGCAGGTGAATTATGTACGCTGTAATTGTGATGCATACAACTTGCTCTGCATTCAAGAGCTCATTGCTGGTATATGCATCAGCGATGAGGTGCATCAGGGCCCAAAGAAACGATTCGATGTTTGTAAAGAGCATGGTGCTGGCCATATGGGGCTCGGCCGAGCTCGCGACTCGTTCGGTGACGGGAACGAAAGGAGACCGCCACAGCGGTTCGGAGGAAAAACGCAGCCTTACACCTGTCAAGGTGCAAGGCGTCAAAGATTAAGCCATTATTGGTAAACTTGGCCATGCATTGGACGCATGTGTCTTAAATGTAAACTGCTATCCAGTTTGAAGAAGCATCTTGTACGCAAATTGGTTTCGTGGTACGACCTGATTCAAATCAAAGTACACCGTGGGGAGGACGCCGTGCGCCTGATTACGGTGACCGCGTGTAGTGAGCTCCGTGAGATTATACGGATTTTAACGGCTATAGTCGTATGTGAGTGATGAAAGTGTGCGACAACCTAGCTTGACAGTGATGTTTCCGAATAATGATTTTGCTCTGGCGTTCTTCTTAGCTGTAACAGTTTTCATGGTTGATTTGTGTCGTACCGATGCCTGAGCTGCCCGCATGGCTGGGGCCCAGTCGACCGGCGGCCCATTCTACCAGTTCTGGTGGACCCCTTCTAGTCAATCAGCGTGCTGGAGGGAGATGCCTACGGGACTCCACCGATATGGGCGCCGGACAGCTGGCCGTGGTCTGGCGACGACCCAGGGATCTCGCCCGCTGTTCCGGCCGGAATGGCAGGTCGCCCCGCCCCACCGACCGTGGTCGGCTGGTTCAGTGCAGCCGCACCGAGAAATACCGCCACCGCGCGCTGACCAGGATGACCCGGCCGCTCGCAGCTCCATCCACAGAGGGGCACGTGCCGGCCGGGGCGTGCAGCAGAGGCGACAACAGGCGTTAGGCGCTACCGCGGTCAGCCGCACCGACACTCAGCGGCCTGTCTACACAGCGCACCGGTTTTTGACCACTCCACCCAGACTGACGGCACGGCAGACAGCCCGCCTATATGACCAGCCGGGCGAAGAACGACCGCGACAAGATGGCAATATCACGATGGCTCACTTAAATATCAACCACTTGATGCCATCAATCGATGATGTGAACATTCTACTCAGCTCACACGATTTAGACATGATGTGCATCAGTGAGACGTTTCTGAGTGAGGACGTGGATAGCAAGTTCCTACCTTTCCCGGCTATACCGTGGAGGCGCGACCGCGCCTCACGCGGCGGGGGTTTATGCGTCCTATACAGGGACACATCGCGCGCGGAGATGCTGGCGGTACCCACTACTGGCTCTCCATTAGAAAGTCTGTGGCTACGTTTCCTAGGCAAATCTCCGTTCATACTCGGTGTGTTGTATCGACCACCGAACGCGCCAGTTGTTCCAATATTGGAGGTCCTGCACCATCAGCTAACGCATGCGCTCACAAAGAATCAGCCGTGCTACGTGCTGGGTGATATAAACCTGGACCTACTCCAACCAGATGCGACAGGGGTTCAGCGGTACAACGAGATGCTTCAGTAGCTTGCGTTCCAGCAGCTCATCAGTGCGCCATCCCATACCACCCCGACTACGGCCACCCCCATCGACCACATTATCACGACGCGATCTGACCTCACGACCGATCCACGTGTCGTGAAATGCTCCTTCAGCGACCACGACCTCGTCGCTGTCAATGTCTCGGTTAAACGTGTGCGCCCCAAAGCACAGGTTATCAAAGTCCGGTCATCCAGAAACGTCAACAAGGATGCCCTGTGCCTCAACTTACTGCAGGCCGACTGGGGACAAGTTTACGCTGCTGAAACAACCGCAGAGAAGTGGGACGCCTGGCGTGCTGTGTGGCAGCCCCGGATTGATGCACGCGTGCCTCTCCGGGATGTTAAACTCAAACACCCACCATGCCCGTGGCTACACGACAACGACGAGCTCAGATACTCTATGCAGAGTCGCGACCGAGCGCGTGAGGCCAGGGACCAGGATCCAGAAAACGTGACGATACAGCAGATGTACAAGGACAGCCGAAACGCGGTCAAAAGGGCACAGTACATAGCCTGTTCAGAGTTTTACGCTCTTTCCTATCGAAATTCTAGGACAAAAACCTGGACGGACGTTTGGCGCTTCCTGCTGGCATCTAAGAAACCGAAGCCCAGAATGGACACACCAGCACACAGCGACCCTGCCTGGGCGGAGAGGCTGAACCGACATTTCGTCAGCGCTGGTGCAGATGTCGCCACTGCGCTGGCCGCTGCTCCGCAAGGGGAGCCACTGTCCCCACGACCGCCTCACGTGTGCAGTAGTGCATTTAAAGTTAGGACTGTGACACTTCCCGAACTTTCATTTGCGCTTAAGACAATGGGGAATTCGCGTGCTTGTTGCAATGATGGAATAACTAATCGAAATGCTGAGGATGACCCATAACGTAATAGGGCCGCATTTGCTGCACGTAGTGAATAGTTCACTGCGCACTGGTGACGTTCCAGCCGGATGGAAGGAGGCGAGCGTTTTGCCACTGTATAAGAAGGGCGCTCGTTGCGACCCAGGGAATTTTAGACCAATATCGATATTTAGCGTTGTTGGCAAGCTTTGCGAAAAATTAGTTTGTCTCCAGCTTTCCACGTATTTGGAAGACAATCATATTTTATACCCAAATCAGCACGGTTTTCGAAGTAGGCATTCTACGGAGACAGCAATGTTAGAGACCGTACATTTTATGTCCACAAGTATCGACTGTGGTCGTGTGGTGACCCTCCTAGCAGTGGATACGTCTCGTGCGTTTGACACTGTGGAACACGGTCGGCTGTTAGAGAATATGGGTTGGTACGGCATTGACGATCATTGGTTTAGGGATTGGCTGCATGGTCGAACTCAAACAATTCAGGGCAGCTCTGTTGGGGCGCTCCCAGTAGCCCACGGTGTGATTCAAGGTTCTCTATGTGGTCCAAAATTATATTTTATTTTCACGAACGACCTTGGATCTCATCTCCCAGACGGAAAACAGGTCGCCTACGCTGATGACGTATAATTTTTAGACTCAGACACCCCTGCAAATTTGGAAGTATTAAAACGACGAGTAGAGCACACCTTGAGCATGGCTCTAACTTGGTTTACCCAAAATCGGCTCAAAATCAACCCTAGCAAAACGGAGCTAATAGTTGCAAAACCTCGGCGCCTGAAACTGGACGAAAACTTCTCTATTGCATTTGGGGACAACGAAATCAAGTCCGCGCCGCACGCCAAAATTATCGGCATCTATGTAGATTCAGCTTTGTCATGGGAAAAACAGATATCCCAAGTAACTCGCCGCTACTACTGTGTTCTCGTCGAACTGTCAAAATTACGCACAGAATTCCCCCCAAACGAAGAAGTTGCTGGTTCAGGGATTGGTTTTCCCCATATTTATTACAATATAACTGTTTGGGGAGCTGCAACAAAGCTCAGAAACACCGAATACAAAAGGTCATCTACTACTACACCAAGACTCGTGGCGGCGAACTTCGCAACCGGGCCTAGGCATCCCATATCGAGCCTGCAATATCAACCCCAGAGGGCCTGCGCAAGCCAGGTATCGTGGCAGCTTGCGGGGCCGCCTCCGTTGTCTCGGATGCGCAGGTTCTGGCTGATAATGCAGACCTCGATGTGGGACACCGACGTAAGATTCAGTATTACGACCGCCCAAAGATCAGAAGTTACCCTGCCGCAATGAGGGCCTGCGAACGCCATGGTCCGGGCCGCGACGTCTCATTCGGTTCAATCGCCCTGAACTGGCGGGACGCGTGGTTCGGGGCGGCGGCGGGAGGGCTGAAAACCAGGGCTACCGGTGAAGGTACTGCAGTGACCTCTCGAAGCATTGCTTGGCACGGTGGCATGTCATTGTGCCTTTCGCAGGGGGCACATCGAGGCGCATGCGTGACATTTGCCGGAGGGGTTGAGAAAAAAGCTGTTGGATCTGACACCGTGCTGACGTGGTGTGAAGCTGTAGATTTGGGCTTTGTGCTCTGGTGTGGCCTCCGGTAGATTGTGGCCAAGTGAAACGGTAGTGGCCGACTGGTTTTGGTCTGGCGTTTTCTTTGGATGAATGAACTGAATGTCGTTAATTTTATGCGGACAATTTTCCCAACAACCTCTATACCGCTATGCCCAGGTATTCACAACGCAACTTTTACATGTGCACCGTTGTCACATCCTCCAAATGGCAGCTCATTTTAAAAATACGTATGGAATCGTGAATCGTTGAACAACATAATGGTGTAACATTGACCTATACAAGACTAGACGAACTACTCGACTTTTCAGAACGTGCCACCCGGCAACGCTGTAGAGTGGCAAGCGCATTCCTGCGGCGAAACCTGATCATTGAAATTCCTGTACGCTAGTTGGTTGCCCCGTGATCAATTCAAGATGACCAAGTCTTGCTCTGCAATCGGGTGCAGGGAGAGGCATGGTGATCCGCCAAGACATGGAGATCACTTATCATTCCACAGGTTGGTATTTTTGCGTGCCTAATTGTGCCATAATGTGATTTGGAGTATGCTTCTGCGCGACAATTGTCAACCTGCGACTTCCATTACGTTCAGAATAGACATGGAGTTGTTTGACAACAATGCTTGTATTTTTTGCATAGCTTGTGGTATTTGGTGTATAATTTTATTGTTGATATATCCATTGGATCTTACTGGTATAAAACTAGGCATTTTATGTTATCATTGGGTTCAGCTATACATTTTAATTATGGATTTGGGGATGTGTGGAAGGCAGAAGCCAACATCTCTGAACAGTTCTAAATTCCTGAATACTTGTTTTCCATGTGAAAAATTTAGTTTCAAAATGATATAGTCCTTATATTGAGGCTTGATAATCAGTCCCCAAGATGAGGGGTGAATGTGGTAAATCCAAAGAGAGCTCTAGGGCACTGTCAGCCAATGCCAGGGTAGGCAAGCTCTGATTAGCTTTGTAGATGAGTGGGACAGGTTCCTTGGCTCCTGGAAATGATATTGGAGGGATGGGCTGCACCCATTTTACAAGAGGTTGCACATGATGAATAGGGGATACAAGTGTACCAGAAAATAAACTTGTTAGCTGATGGGGTAGAAGAGACACCAGCATCTGACATGTTCATAAATTTGTATATACGTGGCAATACAACCTCACATTTAGATGTCAGGAACAAGTGTAGTTAAAGGGTACCGAGTGGTAATTCATCAAGAAATGGATGATTCTGAACATGTCACAGCCAAAATAGCTGCAAGATGTTCAATGCACTTAGTATTTTATGAAAACTTGCTGATTTTCAGTGATATTTCCAATGAAGAACCATATTTTGTTTGCATATTGCTTATATGTTTGCTTATGCAATTAAGTGAAGCATGATTTGGGCGAAGATTTTGCCTATAGCTCTAGTAGTTTGTGAGTTGTAAAGCACCAATAATTATTGATCAATATAAATAATTAAGCTCTACATATGTGTACATGCTTGTTGATGCCACCACTATGAATATACAGCAAATAAATACATATGATTTTGAAAATATTAATTAACAATGTCTTCTGCCTTTTGCAAGTTCCTTAAAAGCATACATGTTACTTGCTAAATTTGTTGAAATGTATGGCAAATGTCTAACAGGTTAAGACATCACATATATTATAGTCTTAGCCACCGCCGCCGATGCCTTTCAGAACGTTTACTTCTTTCCAGTCTTCCAGCGACCCCGAAAAGAGTTCCTTCATGTATGAGTATCAAGTCCTCGGTGGCGGCAGTTACAGGAGGAATAGGAGAAAACGAAAGCAACGAGGAAGAGGAGACGGAAGGAGTGTAGTAAATCAGCGGCACAATCAACGTCCAAGAAGACGATTGGACCTGCTTTCATTCAGACTTGTGCTCGACTCAATTTTTTTAGTCAATTCACATTTGACTAGTATATCTTAGGATCCGATTCAATTCATCATTCAAGGTAAAAATTCTTTGATTTCACTCAATTCAGACTCAGGGTTCACAACGCATGATTCTACTCGCGACTCAGACTGACAGAAATTTGAATCGATTCAGATCCGACTCAGTGGTATCAGACTCATAAGCCAAATGATTCAGTGTGCATTGCCCGCATATATATGCAGAAAAATGCATGCGCATGTGCAGTGGCGCCTCTGGCTGAAAAAATATAGGGGGTGAGGTGCACTCGAGGCTTCGGGGAAGGACGAATTTTATGTTCACAGCATAATTATTCATGCTTAGCATTGCAATATCAACTTACCAGGTGCCAGTGAGTACAGAATGAGGGGTACTGAAGTTATTTACCAAAAACCAATGACAGTAACTACAAATATGTATTAATGTTAAGCTTGGTTTTCACGACCAGTATCATGCATGAATCAATCCTAGTGCCAGGAACGCAACACATAAATCGGTTATGATTGTGAAAAAAATGATATGGAACCGAAGTGGCACTGCATTGCAATAGGCATATGCACTTAATACAATTTCGTTAGTTTGTTATTTGTCACACGCGCGTCTAATATGTAGTAAGGGAAAAGACCGACACAACTACAGGAGTTTTGCAATGCGTAAGGTGCATATTTTATTTTTTCTTTGTGGTGCTTACAACTCAACTTCGTTTATTGTTCTATTCTCCTTGTCCGTGTCCTCCGTCTTGAGTCGCTGGGCACTGATGGAAAAATATGGTGTGTTGTTAACTCCCTGATACTCTCCAAACTGCCTGAGGATGTGTGCCTGGAGTGGGGAAGAGGGGGTGAAGGAAAGGAGAGTTACCTCAACTGGCTACTGGAGTTTCTCACGAAGGAGATCAGCCGCCGCCAGCGTTCCAGTGTCTTCAGCCAGCTGAAGCCTGGAAGATGCCATGCTTCTGTACATGAGGGTCGGCACGATCGCTCACGAGTAGAGAGCAGAACCCACATGGCTGCTAGAACTGCAGCTGCTGCAGCTCTCCACTCCACGGGAACCACAGTCAGTAGCTGTGGCTTCTGCCACAGGCCTCAGAGGTCAGAAACGTGTCGGGACTTGCTGGCAGTGAATGTGGTTGAGCGACCTGGGATCATTGGAACAGCAGTACTTTGTTTTACATGTCTGAGGAGGGGCCATTGGGCCAGATATTGTGGAAAAGTGTGGTAAGTGTTATGGCAGCCATCACGAGGTATGGTGTCGAAATGGTAGTGAGGCTCATGCCAAACCCACTGTGTGTCATGGACCTTCTGTTGGTGGTGCCAGTTCGGCTGATGTCAGGACTAGCACTACAGGTGTTGACAGTGTTGATGAGGCTGATGCCCTTTGTGCTGCTAGTACAAACTAGGCTCGTGTGCCAGATGGTGTTAGGGTAGGGGAAACAAGGAGTTGGACTCGTGCACCTGCCTGTGCCAGGTCTGCAGAGGTCCAGTTGAGTGTTGGTGAATGTGTGGGGGCAGTGCATCAGGGTTAAAATATTGGTTTTTCGTTAGGTGTGAGATGTCGAAACGGGCATAGCAGGATGTCGAAATTTGACAAGTAAGTAGTGTAATTTAAAATGCTTTTGATGTCTTTCAGACTAAAATTCGAGTTGATGTTGTAGGTAATTATGACTGGACCTTTATCATTTATTTTGAGGTTTATAATTTAGGAAGAGCTATATTTCATAAACGAGACACTGTTAGAAAGGAGACATGAATAGTTCATATCCAGGAGGAGGATGCCGATACTTCTTGAAGAAGGATGTCGATTGAGTGTTCAGAAAGTGGTAAATTCCACCCTATTTCGCGAATAATTTATCACTGCAGTGCATGGTGCAGAGGCGTCTCAGTCAACCAGGAGCAAGGGGGAGCAAAGGATGCTGCCAACTGTATGTGTGTGGGTCAGGGATGCTAGGAGCCGCAGAGTGGAGGCAACGCTGCTGTTTGATACTGGTTCTGACTGTACATGTGTAACTGAGGATCGCGTGAACCGTGTGAACCCCTCGTGGTGTGGTTCAAAATAAAGCACGTATGCGTCCTTTGGAAGTACTTCCTCTCAGTGTGACAGAGATGTACATGGTCTGAATGTGTCTGCGACCTTCCCAAACTCATGCTTTCACACAATCAGGGCCATTCGTGTCCCTGTCATCTGTGCGCCACTCCTGCGTCCACTCCTGCCGGACCGAATCCTGCACCAGCTGGAGGATCTGCCCTTAGCAGACCATGCCAGAAAGCTTTCAAGTCCATCGGTAGCTCAGGGATGTAGCCGCAGTTAAGCACAATATATCGTCTGTACTGCTATAAATATATCGTGGTAGCTTGTCTTTGTATGGATGGAGAATATAATGTACGTGTTGTTTAAGTGCCCCTTGTGGGCCAGGGAATCGTCCTAGTTGTAAAGCGAGATAGCTCAGTCGTCACGGTATGTATATATTCCTGCTCATTCTGATCGATCTGGTGATGTTATACTCTTGTTGTGCCATTTGTATCAATACTTGTTTCGTGTCGTAACATTCGGTGTAATAATAGCCTCTGTAACTGAAGCCGAGACGTGATCTCGTTGCGACGGTGCTGCCCGTGAAATATATCATGCGGGCAGAAGCCGCCTGACTGAAAAATGTACAAATGTAGGCACCATGATTGTACAGTTCAAACGTGAATGTCATCTGATCCGCTGATGCACATTTTTGTTTGTCACCAGAATATACCGGACACGACTTGATAATGGCTCATTTTGATCCTTCCTCGCATTCTTACGAAAAAAATAAGATCAAGGAAGTCTCCCATTGCTCGGCTTATCGAAGCCGTCATTGATATTTTTAAAAGCTAAAAACTATCGATAGCATAGGTTTTCAGCTCCGTTTCCTGGAATGACAACAATCGGAACAGATCCAAGCGGAGCACACAGAGGCATGTCCCCCATGGCAAGGCCTCACATGTCACCTCCTGACTCGAAAAATTCCAGGAGCGCTGGAGTGAACATTTCCATAATTTGTTTGGTCAAAGACGGTCATGCGAGTGGAAAAGGCAACCTTCCAGTTACAGTCGAGAGTAACACCCCCTCGAAATTGTATCATTAGAGGTCGTTCAGACGAGTGCCCCCCGTCAAAATTTCTGGATCAGCCCTGCAAACCAGACAAAAAAGCTAGACGAGGAAATAAACTCATGGGGAGTTCCAAACCCATAACGCCCAAATAGTCAAATGTATCCTTCCTGCATGTCGGAAAGTTGCAGATTCATAAAAAAATAAACCACCAAGCATGAAAATCATAATAAAACATAGTATGAATGCAGTCGGACGGAGAAGTGAGGGTCTATTTACAGTCACGATTTGCCTCACCGATTCGCTCCAATCGATTTGTAAAATTCTGGAAACGTCCACATATTGAGCTACTAGCTTAATACATTCAAATAACTGATCTCGTGCAATGCCACCTATATTATTATACTGCAACATCCTTGTGATAGGTATGTCTCAAGCACTGCTCAATTTGCTAACCCCACACAAGGAATTTAACTAACATTTAATACCTCAAAGGTGTATTCGACCTACAATGACGTGATACGGCGTCCGATATAGCCCACATGGAGCTGAAGTTTCGCTCCGAAACCCTCGACAAATCAGCAAGCTAAAGGTTTAACTGGCCATATTAAACTACGGGTACATGTCGATTAATAGCCGATTGTATGTTGAAAGTGTAGTTAACGAACCCTTCACTCTTGTGCTATGATTAAACGGAAACGTCAGGTGCAATGAAATGTCCTGAATGGATACTATGATGCAGTCGTTGTCGCCTGTTGGTAGTGTCAATGTGTTGAAGGTTGATAGCTAGGATTTATGTGGTGCTGGTGTATAGCTACTTGAGTGCGCGCTGTCTACCTCGATCATTTTGCGTCCAATCAAAGATTTAGTCAAATATCACGGATATGACAAAACATGAAACATATGCAGCGCCACAGCATATTCAATTGTAAACAATGATTGACGAGCAGAATTCTGCATGCGTCAATATCGTTCGCGGCTATTAACACAGATTCGGTGAAATGACACTTCCAGAGGCGAGTGGCACAGGCAGCGGCCAAGGATACACGGGGTGGCACACGTGCCGGCCACGTGCTACACGAAGGACCAGGTGGTGGCACACGCACCGAGCAGGGTGGTACACGCACCGAGCAGGGTGGTACACGTACCGAGCCGGGTGGAACACGTACCGAGGTGTCGGGTGGTACACGTACCGAGGTGTCGGGTGGTACACGTACCGAGGTGTCGGTGGTACACGTACCGAGGTGTTGGGTGGTACACGTACCGAGGTGTCGGGTGGTACACGTACCGAGGTGTCGGGTGGTACACGTACCGAGGTGTCGGTGGTACACGTACCGAGGTGTCTGGTGGTGCACGTACCGAGGTGTCTGGTGGTGCACGTACCGAGGTGTCGGGTGGTACACGTACCGAGGTGTCGGGTGGTACACGTACCGAGGTGTCGGGTGGTACACGTACCGAGGTGTCGGTGGTACACGTCCCGAGGTGTCGGGTGGTACACGTACCGAGGTGTCGGTGGTACACGTACCGAGGTGTCTGATGGTCAGTGTTAAATTATTCGCAAAATAGGGTGGAATTTACCACTTTTTGAACACTCAATTGACATCCTGCTCCAAGAAGTATAGACATCCTGCTTCTTGATTCGTGCTTATGAAGTGTCTCCTTTCTAACATTACCTCGTTTTTTAAATAGCATGATCATGCTCTTGATAAGAGGTGGTGGTACACGAATATTCGGCAATGCAATTTCAGGTAAGTGGATTATTCATAATGTGAACATCACCAGGGTATATATTATTTTTTATCCTGCTATCACAAATACAGTTCTTCCTAACATTTGAATATGAAATAAATGATGAGGGTACAAACATTGCTCAAATTTAAGTCTGAAAAACATCAAAGGCACTTGGAATGATACTAATTTCATGACAAATTTCGACATCCTACTGTGCTCGTTTCGACATCTCACACCTAACGAAAAACTAATATTTTCACACTGCTGGTGGTACACGTACCGAGGTGTCTGGTGGTACACGTACCGAGGTGTCGGGTGGTATACGTACCGAGGTGTCTGGTGGTGCACGTACCGAGGTGTCTGGTGGTACACGTACCGAGGTGTCTGGTGGTACACGTACCGAGGTGTCGGGTGGTACACGTACCGAGGTGTTGGGTGGTACACGTACCGAGGTGTCGGGTGGTACACGTACCGAGGTGTCTGGTGGTACACGTACCGAGGTGTCGGGTGGTGCACGTACCGAGGTGTCGGGTGGTACAGGTACCGAGGTGTCGGGTGGTACACGTACCGAGGTGTCTGGTGGTACACGTACTGAGGTGTCTGGTGGTACACGTACCGAGGTGTCTGGTGGTACACGTACCGAGGTGTCGGGTGGTACACGTACCGAGGTGTTGGGTGGTACACGTACCGAGGTGTCGGGTGGTACACGTACCGAGGTGTCTGGTGGTACACGTACCGAGGTGTCGGGTGGTGCACGTACCGAGGTGTCGGGTGGTACAGGTACCGAGGTGTCGGGTGGTACACGTACCGAGGTGTCTGGTGGTACACGTACCGAGGTGTCGGGTGGTACACGTACCGAGCTGTCGGGTGGTACACGTACCTGCATCTTTGGCGTCCACCTGCCGCCGGTCGGCCATGTAGGCAGCGAGACGGCCCAGCACGGGCTGCCGGCACGAGCGGCACACGGTCGCGTCCAGCTCGCCGCGGCCACACACGCAGTACGGCATCTCAGTGAGCACGTCCTGTCGGCGGCGCGGGCACATCATCAGTGTGGCAGCGGCGGGAGCGGGCGCCGACACCGAGGCGAGCGCCGGTCGTCACGTCACGCTACGTTCCACCACGGCGACACAACCAACACGTCTGCCAACGCGCCGCGCTTCGACCGGAGGTGTGTCGTGCTCCAGGCAGCAGCAGCAGCTGTGGCACGTGCCTGTGCCTGCCCGAGAGTCGACACCGTACTCCCGCCCCTCGACGGCGCATACAAAACCGACCACAACGTCCATTCCGAGTCTGAGCCGGAACACGATCGACCGCCGCAGCCGCTGACCTGGTCGGCCGGTGGCTGGAAGTCGAACTCGTCCCGGCGCGCCACCAGGTAGTAGCGCGTGCGCGAGTTGGGCACGCCCAGCTGGGCGGGCGACAGCAGCAGCTCCCGCCAGCAGAGGCCCAGCTGGCGCAGCGTCGACAGCAGGGCGGCGCGCGCCTCTGACCGCTCGAATCCGCGCACGTTCTCCAGCAGCAGGTAGCGCGGCGGGTGTCGCATGCGCGGCAACACTTGCAACACGTGCATCAGGGAGGACGTGCGTGCATCCTTCGTGTCGGCCTGCCGACCCAGTCTGCAACCGGGTTCGTGGGCAATAGGTCATCGGTACACAGGTCAAGGTGCAGAAATCGTGCATCATGGTTGGTTCATTTATTATTGAAATTTAGTGGCGCATCGACTGCGCCGATCGTGCAGCGCCCATAACATCGCCGATGAAACAATGAAATGCACATGAAAGTCAGTCAGTGTGGCGAATAACACGTCACATCATCTATTACCTGTGTGTATCTAATGTAATAAGTGTGATATCATGCAGTGCGACGATCCTCATATGCCCAGAAATGCAAAAGTGGGTTAACAGGGAGCATAAACCACAGATAACTTGAGTTCTGATAGAAAGCGAAAAGCTGTAACGATTGAACAATTATAGCGTTAACAATAACGATTATATATAATCATATAATTATACTTACACAACAAGAATTCTGGTGACCTAGTACTTCCCTAAGGGAGAAAAAAACATGCACAAAGTGGGGTATTCGCTGATGGATAATTCCGCCGCAGGTAATCAATATATGCTGCACTGGCAATGCAGCATGGCATCTTGGACATAGATGACCGTCGCCGCCATTCGGAAGGCAGTACAATTTACCACAACATACCATTTAACAGCGTCAAGCTAGTCAAATACAACAAGAGCACCGAAGCACCACCCAAATGGCGTCTCATCCACCTGGAGAAAGGCTGACATGGCGGGCTCATGGTAATCATGTCCAGCTTAAGCTTGTCCAGCTCGTCTGCGGTGAGCGACTCGATGTTGCGCTGCAGGTGGCGCGTCTCGGGGAAGCTGTGGCGGTACACGCTGTTGGCCGATGTGTTGATGTCCACCGCTGACACCACGTGCACCGGCACGCCCGAGTCTGTCGCAACCACGCGCACCGCGTCTCATCAAATTGGATCTTCTTTCGTATTTGGAATTGGGACAGGGAGGGGAGCATAACACAGAAATGATTGCATAGAACACCGGGTAAGACCTCATTATTGGAAAGGCATCTACTTGTGCTTCAATCACCATGCTGTGATTTATGGCTTTTGTGGCATGATTGAATCACGACAGAGCTGGGATACTGCCACTAACGAGCCGATCGCAACCTATATCAATACATTCTGAAAATTATATTTTTTATTTTTTATAGAATATTTTTCAAATTTTGCAGACATACAACTATCCAGAAAGGTGTGGGATGATATCGCAATCAAATTTAGAGTAGCAGCATCTCTCCCTTCAACCACCGATTTATTTCGATATAAAACCTTGTATTTTCTGCAAACATTAATAATTGCAGACTACTAATTTATCCTCAGTTTCCCTTCGGATCTGTCGCGTGATACCCAAATGGTAGCAGGGCCCTTCAAACAGTCTCAGGAGTCATCTTTGACATATGGTAACAAACTCCAATGATCCATACCATGTCCCTAGAACCGCACTGCTTCTCCTGATCAGAGCCCCTGTGCCCACCTGTGCAGATGTCTCCTTAAGCCCAAAAATGTGTGCCACACTCAACCACTGCCATGACCATATGACATGCAAACTTGTGCATGCAGTAACTACATATATATCCTTCATCTGCATGATATGCAGCTTATCTTCCCCACTTACCTCTGGCAGCCATGTGCATTCCACCAATTCCACTGTATAGTTCAAGGACATTCATTTTCGTGTTCATTGTGCATCAGGCATGGATAAAACACCCCTAGAAGCTGCCTCAGTAGAGCCTGCAATCAGACGCTGAAGCTTTTCTAAACTGATTAATGAAATATACCCATTACACTTGCTTGTATTGTGCATGAAGTCATCAAATAACGAAGTACACACTTGTCACTGAAAAATGCAAGTGGCATGTGTTGATGACCTGAAAATGTATGACGTGTCATCAACGAGGTGAGCCAATAAACGTGACTGGGATTTAGGGCATTATCAATGTGGTGATTAGGAGAGTGCCATCACATCCAAACCTCCATGTCAAAAGGATTAACAAATAACTACAGGTCTCACGACCTAGCATACATCACCCAATACCATGATAAGGTTGCTACCAGCTCAGGAAGTTGCAAAGCAGAGATCTTAACCAATCAGCAAACAATAGAAGATAGCTTATTATTTGTTGTTTGTTTATTGGTTGGTTCACGACACTTTATGCACATTCACGGCTAATGGCGCCGCCCACACTGTTTCGCCGGTGGGCCGCGGGATTGGGGAAATGTCCTGAGTGGCGCTAGAGTCAAACCCGAGACCTTTGGTACCCATAGCCTGACACCTTAACCACTCGGCCATCCCTGCCCCTAGCTTATGATTGCTTGATGGGAAAACAGGAATGCTAGCTAGAATGTAGCAACACTCAAAATGTTCACACATTTAACCCTGGGAATTATGTGAGCACTACTAGCCTGCTATCTCCCCAGTTTACCTAGTGTTGCATTCTTTCTACCAACCAACTGTGGTCTATCAAAAAAGAGGGGAAAAAAGAGTAAGGGATGGAAATTGCGCTGGTTGTGATTGCATTAATTAATTTGTCTTGTTTGCATCCTGAGGCACCCTTGTGTTAGATATCCTGATGTATGGGCAGCTCACCAAGGGAAGCCACACATTGAAGGGCCTGATGATGGTGCACACAGTCAAACTGTATAGGCTGCTGTTGCATCTGATATGGGGATGACAATGTATAAAAATTGAAGTTAGAAAAGTGTGAAATTTTGGCACATCACCATGAACCTTTCCCCATTTTCATGGAAAACCTTGGGGGATGCAAAAAGGCACCCACTCCCCTTCAAAGATGGTGTCAAGTAAGACGATGTGAATACCCATTTCCTCTGCAAATGCATTTTTCAGTTTGCAAGAAAAATAAGATCAAACAAGTGGATTTGGGTTATATATTTATAACATAACAAACACTCTTGGAAATATTTAAAATATGTCATTGTTTCTATGTTCCTCATTAAACAACCTACCCCAACTCAACCTACACCAGCAAACCCTTTTAAGTGTTTTTATTTTAAGAAGACAAGTTACAATTAGGGGGAAATTACCCCAACAAATTTCAAAACTTTATTAAAAAAAAGCTTAACCAAAAAACAAGCTTAACCCAACCCAACCTAATCAAACCCAACTTCTCTGCATTGTATTTACAACAGACACATCCACAGACCACTGTGGATATTATCGTGCCTGTTGAAATTAGTGAGATCAACAGGAGTTGAGATATGATAGGCGATAGGATATCAGGAAAGATGTAAGGCTGGGTGTTGAGACTGTCTAAGGACACTGCAGCATGGGGCGAGTCAGCCAGTATCGGCACCTCACTCAGCAAACAGCATGTAGGAGGATACACAGGGACAAGTAAGCAAATACATACAATCCAATGGAGAAATGATGATGTTGAGCTTGAGATTCTTTTTGTGAGGAAAATAAGGGAGTATTCTTGATTTGGCCTCCTTTATGGAGACCAAATCAAGAATATGTGCTGGGGAGATCCTTTATGGAGGCAAAATTTGTGCAACATTTTCATAAACACCTTAAAGAACAATAATTCCATTTTGGGTTGGATAATATATGTTGAAGAATAGTGTAAAGTTAAAACAAAAACATGACCCAACTTAACCTAACCTACTGATATTGAATTATGTACAACCTACAGATGTTGGATCTAATGAAGCCTACTGATATTGAGTCACCTGATATCACTACACAACCAAAGGAATCCACATGTCATTTCAATTATAAGTGGCATGATTTAAAAAGTGAATATATCACTCATGTGTGATCTCCCAAAGAGATGGTAGATGAAGAAGGTGTTAGGTAAGCTTCAAGAAGCTTACCCTATACATTTGTTTCCCATTTACACTTTTGAGCTTACATATAAATACCCCAAAATCGTTTGATTTGTCCCTTTTCAAAATTAAAGGCATGATCACATAATTGGGTGAAATATTGGTTGGATATTGTGGCCTAAAGGCACATCAACAGTGAGGTCATATGGCACCCATACTGTGGAAAGGAAAAACAGGTTTGCATAACTAGGTATCATAGATGAATCATTGGTAAACAAATTTGGTCAAAAATGGTTCAACTTGTTCTGCAAGGGGGTTCACTGGCCAAGTAATAGCATATCACACACAACAGTGAACAAAGTGAAACTTTTTAAGCATTCACATGTCCCAAGATCAAGTGACCAAGCAACCTATATATGTTTGGGTTCCCACCAAGGGAAATCATTTCATTAAAACATGATATCATACAATATTGATGCAGTAAATGTGTTTCATGGGTTAAAAGAATATTGTTCAAAGAATGAGTTTTCTTTGTTATGCTTCCAATTAAGAAATAAAGGTCAATTAATACTTTACAATGTTTGATTATATTTTTAGAATCTATCTTCTCAATGCAATGCTTATGAGTGTGACCAAAATGATGGGGGCAACTCCTTTTTTGTGCAAATGCTTACTTTCCAGGTTGTGAGCAAAATAACATAAAAAAGTGAGTTAGGGAGCATGGCATTAAATCTTTTAGTTTTTTGTTTGTTTAATGCAGCACAACCTAACCTAGCCTCCATTTGGAGACAATTTCCAAAAAACGAAATTAGAAAAAATTTTGAGCAATATGGTTTCAGGTTTTTTTTAGCATGATGCATAAAAAACATTTAAGGAAATGTGTGCAACTACTTGTTTTGCTACCACCCTAAAGTATGATAATACTGAAACCAGACATAACATAGCTGGGAAATTTGCAGCTTAAGGTAATTTCTGATCAGAGTATATTTTTTTTTAAGAAAGGGCTTGGGCAGTTATTATATGCCCCATCAAATATCAAATTAAGTAACACAAGAATGAAAGATGAGTCATTGGGAAGCTTCTGGCATAGCAGGGCCAAAAACCACTCCCTCCAAGCAGGTAGTGAATTTATGAGGTCACAACTGATGTCATGGTAAAGTTGTCCCTTGGAAGAATGTCTTATGAGCATGATGACAGATGTCAAGTGAAGGACTCAGCAGGACTAGGGGTAAGGTGCCCACCTCTCAACCAAATGATGGTAAATTTGTGCTGTATGGTGTTTCATGATCAAATTGGTTGTTTTCTGCAGTTTATGCTTACTTTTCAGGTTGTAAGCATGTTAACAGCAAATAGGGATTTTGAGTTAGGTAACATAGCATGAAAGAAATGTTTGGAAATGAATTAAAAGTGCAACATAACCTGTAACTTAACTTAACCTGTAAGTCTGGAGATCAAGGTGAGTTTTCATTTTTTGGAATGTTCTTTTAACACTATACTTTTTGACATGATTAAGATGATGATACTACTCATTTTTTCAGCCAATTTTTACTTTTAAGTCAACAATGTCCATTACAATTGATGTCACAGGCACAGGTCTGCAGCTGACAGCCTTGATGCTTCAAGAAGGAAATGTTGTCATTGTGGCAGTGAACTTCCTTTAATGAACAAACACTGGCAGACCTAGGAACAACTTCAGCAAATAGCTCTACTGGGAATGGCACTGTGTTGTCAGAAAAATTATAATCTTGGGTGTTTGTCCTCAAAAGAAAGCTTAATAATTATCTGAGATGCTTGAGCACAATCAATACACCACCAGGCCAAGCTTGCACCAATGAGCAGTGTGCATGGCTGCATGTGGCTTGTCTGTCTACTAAATAAATAAATCATAATAAATAAGATAACCTGGCATAACCTAGACTAAGTTAATGAACTTACTAGGTACCTATATAAAACCATTATAGCATAATATAATCTAACCTAGTTAATTACCAAGTTATTTGGGCTTAAAGGGAGCACCAACTGCAATGGTCAAATAAACTTATTCTTTATGTCAATGAGCATTGAATCAAGTGCATTGGGTGTTAGTACAAGTAGCAAACTGTTAAGGAATTTGTACCAAAAATCTTGAAATTAGAAAAGCCTAACTCAACCTATTCTAACCTAATATCAGCTGCTTATGAAGAAAAAACAGTTTCCAAAGTATTATAATTTTTGTTATTCAAATTTGAAACAAAATTCCACCTAAAAATCCAAAACTAACCCAACCTAACCCACTTATTTGCTCTATGGAGGCAAGCATATGTAAAAACTTGTCTTGTTGCCATCTAAAAGCACAATGATACCCACAAGATTGTGGATTTCAGTTCCATCTGCCACTATTTTGAAACCACTCATCTTGAGACTGGCAAACCTATATGGCTAACAGTTAATGCATAGTAAAGCCAATAGCCATTGGCTATCCTGGGATACATCAATATTGGCATAGAAAGCCTGGAAACCATCACAGGTACCATCCAGACCATCAGAAACCATTAGGTCATTTGACCATAAGGACATGAAACCATCAGTCACTAGGGTTCAGACTTGTGCTCAACTTGAGTTGAATTGAGAATCAACTCATGAATCAATCTCTTGGATGGGGCACAAGTTGATTGATTGATTGATTATTTCGGCATGTGTGATTGTGGTTTTAAGGTGCATCAACCATTTGATTATTTTGGCTTAAGGGTGCATCAACTGCTACTGGTTATATAGTGCCCATGGGGCACAAGTTGAATAAATTATTTTCTCCAAAATATATCTGGAGTCATGAGTTGAATCACATGATCCAACTATAATTTTTTTTGGGGGGAAAGATGTGATTTATCTTCCGAAAAATTAGTTGAAGCATGAGTCAATCATTCAATTATGTGCGAGCAGTGCACACTTAATCATATGGCACATGAGTCTGATACCACTAAGTGGGATCAGAACCAATTCAAATGTGTGAATCCGACTGAGTCACGAGTCGACTAAAAAAAAATTGAGTCGAACACAAGTCTGCTAGGGTTAACATCAGGATGAAAATTGGAGAAAAAAAACATGAGAAATAACAATGCGATTTACAATGGTATTTTGCAAGGACCCTAAACATACATTAACAACACGCCCTTCGCGTTCCCAAGAGGACAAATGCCGCAATCACGTGTTAAGACGAATCCTGCGCCTGGGCATTTTAGACCCTCCCCCTTGCGCCGCAGTCACAGCATGCTCCTGCCATCTGTCGGCAGAAATAAAAACGTTGATGCCGGGAGCTGCTCACACTGCCATCTAGGGGCACCATGCGGAAATATTCTTAGCACTTATGTTCCAGCATATTTGTCAGGAAGGCCGGATACCTCTCACGAAACCATGGCTCCGGAGACCAACTTTAGCATTGTTTTTGCACCCACACATTTCGGCAACAAACAGTATGATGCAAATCACAAACTGTGTTAAATCACAATTCATAAAGGCCTTGGTTTCCAATCACAAATTGTGTAATTTTGACACAATATTATGATTCCTTTACAAAGGATGGGATTTTACAATGCCTTTCGGTGATAGATTATTGACATCTATAATAACATCTAGTTATACATCGAGGTCAATGTGATAAAAGCAACATACATATTCCAGAATGGGAATAATATGATGCATTTCCAATTATGATGAAAGCTAAAGTGACCCGATAAAATACTGTTAAATGAAAATTATACTGAAGAATTAAAATGCCTGAAACCAAGTGATGTAAGATATCTATTTCTTTCGAAGCAATATGTCATACAACTCCACACACCTTTGAAGAAAAATAAGCTGATGTTGAAATGCAGACGTAAACAAACACAGATTCCATAATTGCAGCCACCACACCTTTCCAATTTTGCCCTTGACATATTGACCAATATTGACCTTGACAACAAACTTTGTGAAATATAAATGATGTAATCACACATATTCCTATAATTTGTGATTAACAAGTGATGTGCTTCGAATTTTGTAGTTTTGTTGGTTCATGTACGTGAAGCACCGTCTTTACAAGTTGGAATTGTATTCACACCAACTTTGTTAAGAATACTGTAATTTTAGTGGAATTTGTTTCAGCTAGTTTCACTAGTGGATCTAGAGCATGGGTGGATTTGTACTTTTTAGTCCTGGATGTGAAGTGGAAAGTGTTAGGGTAGTGAATACATAA
Organism: Imbricaverruca yamaguchii; assembly: GCA_034440575.1. Taxonomy (NCBI): domain Eukaryota; kingdom Metazoa; phylum Arthropoda; class Thecostraca; family Neoverrucidae; genus Imbricaverruca; species Imbricaverruca yamaguchii. The sequence goes on along the minus strand of JAOTOL010001489.1, from coordinate 867,109 downwards.
ATATTTTTCTTCAAACCTACATCAGAATTCCATCTTACACTTTTCAGTGAAATTTGAGCATTTCCTCACAGAGCAATTAATTATGAAACAACACCCTTCAACCTCCAACAACAAAAAAAAAACAGTCACATTTGAGATTGTTATCAGATGAACTTGAAGCATTTGGACAGTGTGCAATTGGTGCTGTCATTGCCCCTTGTATTATGCCACCACTGTTATCTTTGTACATGATATGACACAGTCTTGTCTGAAGCACTGGAGCCCTATTATTGTAAAGTCATAAAGTCATAAAGTGTTAAGGCTTAATAAGGGCCACAAGGGCCCATCTGGGTCAAGCCTGTCTAGAAGATATTAGAAAGTACATGTTCACACCTATCAATTCCAAACCCATGCAATCCCTCCACCTGTGCCACCACAGCCAATCTCATCAGTATGACATCGCAAAGGAAGTTGCCAAATCCACTGCTAGGTACACCCCATATAGTACAACATAATACTAGCATAATGTTATACCCTATATAGCTAGTGAAAATACTCAATATCCCATGCATCACAAGTTAGAATTCAAAAACAACATTTTCCTGTCTAAAAAATGTATCCACCCTACTTTTAAAGACATTCAATGAGGGACTCCCCACTGCATCAGCAGGCAGCCTATTCCATTGGTCAACAACCCTTTGACTGAAGACCTGTTGTCGTTTAACTGTCCTGCACCTCATTTTGTCTAACCTGAATTGATGACCCCTATGGGATACTCTAAACTGCAGAGCATCATTCAAATTGACCTGATCTAGCCCTCTAACAATTTTGTACATTTCAATCATGTCTCCCCTTAATCTCCTATACTTGAGTGAGTACATATCTAATGCATTAAGCCTTTCTCCATATTCTAAGTTACTTAATCCACTGACGAGTCTAGTGGCTTTGCGCTGGACTCTTTCTAACATATCTATATCCTTTTCTAGGTAGGGGCTCCATGCTTGTACAGAGTACTCCAAGTGGGGCCGCACATATGCTAAGTACAGCTTTTTCATGACTTCCCTGCTCTTATATTTCACACTTCTATTAATGAGTCCCAGCATTCTGAGTGCCCTATTTCTAGCTGAGATACATTGTTTTTTCTGCTTTAAGGTCTTTTGAGACCAACACACCTAAGTCCCTTTCCTCTTCAATAACATCCAGTTCCCTCCCTCCCATTTTATAACTGAATGTCTCGCCTGCAGACCCTATATGCATAACCTTACACTTATCATAGTTGAAAGTCATCTGCCATTGATCAGCCCACTCTTTTAGGTCGTCCAAATCTAGTTGAATATTACAAGATTGATCTCTGCTGTTAGCCACTCCTACCAGCTTGATGTCATCAGCAAATTTGAACACTCTATTCCTCAGCCCTACTTCAATGTTGTTCACAAAGATGATAAAGAGGAGGGGCCCTAGAACAGAGCCCTGTGGCACTCCACTCAGAACATCTTTCCAACCAGATTTACATCCATTCAATACTACCCTTTGTTTCCTTCCCTGCAACCATGCTTCAATCCAATGTAGAACTTTTCCTACAATCCCATGTTGTTGTAATTGATGAATTAACCTTCCATGTGGAACTTTATCAAAAGCTTTGCTAAAGTCCAAGTACACAACATCCATCCTGCTTTCATTGTCTACTTCTTTGGTAACATACTCAATGAACTCCAATAGGTTAGTTAAACAAGACCTTTGAGATCGAAATCCATGTTGAGTATCCCTTAAAAGGTTGTGCCTATCAAGATGAATCTGAACATTCTGTTTAACCAGCTTTTCTAGTACTTTGCAAACTAATGAGGTCAAACTGACTGGCCTGTAGTTTCCTACACTCTTCCTATTTCCCTTTTTGAAAATTGGTACTACACTTGCATTTCTCCAATCTTCAGGTACTTCTGAATACTCCATAGATCGCCTGAAAATGATACCTAGGGGAGTTGCTAAAGCTTTAGCACACTCTACTAAGATCCTAGCATATATTTCATCTGGTCCGGAAGCTTTATTAGGTTTTATATTCTGCAACTGCTTCTCTACGACTTCTGTAGTTATTGTAAGATCCTCCAGCATATCACCCGCCATGGCATGGCCTACAGATGTTCCTATTGTACCAGAATTATCTTTAGTGAAGACTGATGAGAATTGCTTGCTTAGGGATTCCACAATGTCGCAATCATCAACCACTATTTCCCCATCTACCTCCAGTGGTCCTACACTACACTTTTTAGCCTTAAATTTATAGAAGCTAAAGAATCTCTTAGCATTACCTGCTGAACATTCTCGAGCAAAGTTGATTTCAGCAAGTCTTTTAGATGCTCTAACACACCTCCTAACTTTATTTCTAGCTATTCTATATGATTCTAGGTTTAACCCAGAGTTAGTATCTTTTAGTTTCTTGAATGCTTGTTTCTTTGAGTCCAGTAATTGCTTAACTTCCCTAGTCAGCCACGAAGGGTGCTTAACCCTGTTTGATCTAATTTGCCTACTGGGAATGAACCTATCCTGACCCTGAAATAGCTTATCTTTTATCATTGTCCACATTTCATAAGCATCTAAGCCATTCAATATGACTTCCCAATTAATTTCACTTAGGAAGCTCCTGAACTCACTGTAATTCCCTTTTGTAAAATTCGGAATCAATGTTCTGTTGGTTGCTACCCTTCCAACATATAATGAGAAGCGTATAATGTTGTGATCACTATTACCAAAGGTCTCTCCTACGTTAACATTTTGCACAAAATTTTCCTCATTAGTAAGCACTAGATCTAATATTTTATTTTCCCTTGTAGGCTCGTGTATCATTTGAAAGAAGAAATTGTCCTCAAAACAAGCCATGAAACATCTTTCTGATTTGCTTACACCTATTGTTTTCTTTCCCCATCCTGCTATGTTGAAATCCCCCAACAAAATAGTTCTCTCCTGTACTCTCCTACTTATCTCTTCCTGCATCAGCCTGTCAGTGTTTTCATTCTGGTCTGGAGGTCTATAGAATGCCCCAATCCTAAATTTTGTTCCATTCTTCAGAATTATATCTAACCACAAAGATTCTACTCCTGCACTATGTACTCCATCCTCTATGGAATGACATTTCATTACTTGCCTAACATACAAGAGAATGCCACCTCCTATCCTTGCCTCTCTTTGATAGGCATGCATGTTGTAGCCTGTCAATTCAAATTCTTGCAAGTTGTCTCCAAACATGCTTTCGTTAACCCATGCTTCTGTTATGCACACCAAATCTAGCTGTTCAGACAACATATATGCATGCAGTTCCCCAATTTTGTTCCTAACACTTCTGGCATTGACATAAAAACATGATAAATTATTCCTTCCATTGCTTGCTATGCTTCTCTCTTTATCAGCTACATCCCCCATGTCCTGCCTAGTTTCCCTGTTTCCTGTTGAGAGCCTCCTCATACCTATTGCTGAGCAATTCCACTCCTCTCTTGCTCAGATGTAATCCATCTAAAGCAAACATCTCTGTCCTCCCCCAAAACTCCCCCACAAATCCAAGAACTGCACCCCAAGCTCCTTACAAATGTTGGCCACCCTGGTATTGAGCCCAATGGCCCTCGAATACCACTCCATGCTTGCATGGACCATAGGGAGGATGGATGTCACCACTCCTCTTTTCCTACTTCCTGCTAAACTACCTATCAAAGCCCTATAGGCTTTCATTGTTTCCTCTGTATTATTTTTCCTACATCGTTAACTCCAACCTGCACAATTACCGTTGCACCCTTTCCACTTCCCCCATTACTCCCTCCAGCCTATCCCTAACATCTTTCACCTGCGCTCCCGGGTAGCAAACACGCATCCAAATACTCCATAGATCGCCTGAAAATGATACCTAGGGAGTTGCTAAAGCTTTAGCACACTACTAAGATCCTAGCATATATTTCATCTGGTCCGGAAGCTTTATTAGGTTTTATATTCTGCAACTGCTTCTCTACGGCTTCTGTAGTTATTGTAAGATCCTCCAGCATATCACCTGCCATGGCATGGCCTACAGATGTTCCTATTGTACCAGAATTATCTTTAGTGAAGACTGATGAGAATTGCTTGCTTAGGGATTCCACAATGTCGCAATCATCAACCACTATTTCCCCATCTACCTCCAGTGGTCCTACACTACACTTTTTAGCCTTAAATTTATAGAAGCTAAAGAATCTCTTAGCATTACCTGCTGAACATTCTCGAGCAAAGTTGATTTCAGCAAGTCTTTTAGATGCTCTAACACACCTCCTAACTTTATTTCTAGCTATTCTATATGATTCTAGGTTTAACCCAGAGTTAGTATCTTTTAGTTTCTTGAATGCTTGTTTCTTTGAGTCCAGTAATTGCTTAACTTCCCTAGTCAGCCACGAAGGGTGCTTAACCCTGTTTGATCTAATTTGCCTACTGGGAATGAACCTATCCTGACCCTGAAATAGCTTATCTTTTATCATTGTCCACATTTCATAAGCATCTAAGCCATTCAATATGACTTCCCAATTAATTTCACTTAGGAAGCTCCTGAACTCACTGTAATTCCCTTTTGTAAAATTCGGAATCAATGTTCTGTTGGTTGCTACCCTTCCAACATATAATGAGAAGCGTATAATGTTGTGATCACTATTACCAAAGGTCTCTCCTACGTTAACATTTTGCACAAAATTTTCCTCATTAGTAAGCACTAGATCTAATATTTTATTTTCCCTTGTAGGCTCGTGTATCATTTGAAAGAAGAAATTGTCCTCAAAACAAGCCATGAAACATCTTTCTGATTTGCTTACACCTATTGTTTTGTTTCCCAATCCTGCTATGTTGAAATCCCCCAAAAGTGACAACGACACCCGGTGTTCCCAGGCGGTCACCCATCCAAGTACTAATCGGGCCCGATGCTGGTTTACTTCAGTGATCGGACGGGAACTGGTGTTTTCAGCATGGTATGGTCGTTGCCAAAGAAATTGTAGCCCACTTCTTTTGTCTTGTCTGGGTTACCCAGTGTCAAATTGTTTGTTACCTACATTTTTGGGGTAAATTTGTAGTATGAATTCTCTTTTGGAGGGAGGATGTCTTCTGAATATGATGTTTATAAAGGTGACTAAGATAATGGGCCAATTATTTTCTGTGCACTTTTTTAAAGCCTAAGCTAATCTAACCTGATAAAACCTAACTCATTTGTTTGCATTGTGGAGGCAGATGTGTGTAAATGCTTTCCTTGCTACTACCTTAAAGAACAATAATACTGAAAAGTTTCCCAAAAACATCACACAAATATTCCCAAAGAAATTGGAAGTTTTTTCTTAAAAAGGAGCACATGTTGTGTTAAGCTGGGTTAAGTTTCTATTACATTTTGATAATTTTCAGAAAATAAATTGTTAGAAATGTTCCTGATTTTTTTATCTCCAAAGTTGGGTTAGGTTGTGTTGCTTTTTACATTTCCTTTTTTGCTATCATACCTAACTCTAAACCCATTTTTTGCAATATTTTGCTCACAACATGGAAAGTAAGCATTTGCACCAAAAGCAAGTAGTCATTGGACACCTTTGTAAACGTGGTAGGTTTTTATACAATTCCAGCAAAAAGAAACACCTTATACTGCAAATGTATTCAGTTTTCTGTCTTGGGCGCTAAATGACCAACCATGGTCGATGCGCCCTAAAACCACAATCACACACACACACACACACAGTTTTCTGTCTAAAATGGCACACTCCATTCTGTACTTGCAGACCAGGTGTCAAATGGCCCACATCTCACCCCTGCACATCCACCACCTCCAATACTGCTTTATGTAGGTGTGGTAGGTTAAGACAAAACCACCAAAATGGTGACTGTATGTGAATTGCATGTTCAATAATGTATTGTTCCTAGCTGCAAAACTAATGTTAGTTGGGGCAGAAGTTCAACACCTATATTTGTTACAATGAAAGGGAAGTGCCATGTGAACTGTTCATTCACACTGCTTTTTATTTGTTTAAGGTACACTGCTCATCATTTCTTATGGCAGGCAAATATGCCTGGATGATGGGAAGCATAACAACAAGATTCAAGATGCTTCAGAGTTTGAGTTCTCTTGACAGAAATGCACTTGGGAAATGGCCAAGATGATTTAATACTGCAGGATTATGTTGCACTGAGCAGTTATTGTGACACACCTATTGCAAAGTATGGATGTGAATATTACATCATTAATTGCAAAGCGCTCATTGGGATTGGCATTTCCAACAAATGGCAGCATTGATGGAATCATTGAATGGTGGAATGATGAGTTGCAATTGAGCACTACCTCTGGTGTAGAGATGGTTTTTGATAACCCCATCACCTGCTTAGCTCTGGAAGAAATTGAACATAGATAGTAAGTACAAGCATATGTCTTCTGTGGGGGGGGGCAGATCCAGAAGCTCGGCTTGGTGAGGGACAATTTCACAACATGTCCTCTGATTTTCAAGAATTCATCAGGTTTGAGCGTTTTCTTGGGATTATTTTGTTTGCATTTGTTGGGTCTGTTTATGGCAATGTTTATCTCATAAATTTACTTATATTTCAAGACAATATTTTAATGCAAAATAGAAGCAAAAATCATCCTCTTGAGGGAGAGTGCCTGTCCCCTTTGCCCCTGGGATCCACCCTTTGGTTTCTTTGGGATCTGAGAGTAGAAACATGAGTGGGACATGTAGGGAGAGGCAGTTCAAATTGGATATGAATGGATGCAGATGTGGACAGAGTGACATGCATGTTTATGAATTGCTCTGAGTTTGTGAGATTGCACCAAGTTTTGCATTAGTGCTCACATTGTATTCATGAACATTGGTCCAGTCAATCTTGGTCATTTAAGTAATTGGTGTTGTATGGAACTCTTTGTGGAAATGCCCTAAATGTGTTGCTAACAATGGTGTTATGAAAAATCATGGTGGCAGATGGGCATACAGGCAGGGAAGCAAGGTTAAAATGTGTTACCATAAAAAATATTGCAACCTTGTAGTTGACTGCTCCTGTCAGCAAGGATCATTGTTCTGGGAGAAGATACTGTGGCTATGTTCCATCAGCAATTATGTATTGTTTGAAACTCCATACAACTCCACCTTTGGGGTCCAATGATACCACCACCCTATCCAAAGTTCCAAGAAACTATTCCAAGATCTTGGATGATTGAAGGTGATCTTACGATTTATCAAAGGTGAGTAGATGTGCAATTTGTGCATCTGTGAAATTTTACTTCCTGGAAAAAAAGGAGCTTCCCATGTCTAGGTTGGTTCGAGACTGGTGGTACCAACAATGTGAGTGGTTTGAACTTGCTTATTTTTATTGTACATTTATTCATGCTCAGGTTAAGCCTGTCAGAATACTGACTAGTTCAGGAAGGCAAGCAGCTGTTTGCAATCATAAAGACATAAAGACATAAAGACATAAAAGATCAGTGCAACTCTGAGCCACAAGGGCCCTTCTTGGTTGCACTCTGTACACTGAACCAGTTGCCCACCAAATCTGCCAATCAGCCCTCCCTGTAATACTGAAAAGCAAGCCCTCTATTCTTATAATGATTGTCTATGCTGTTTTTAAAGATGTTCAATGTTCTGCTACTGACGATGTTTTCTGGCAGCCGGTTCCAGTGTTCCACTACCCTGTTGGTGAAGAAAGTTTGCCTTAACCTTGTTCTGCTGTGGTTAATTTTAATTTTGAATTTATGACCTCTAATTGCATCATTTCTGTTAAATTCAAACATTTCCCCAAGGTATCCCCTCTCCAGACCATTGACAAATTTAAAGACCTCGATGAGATCTCCTCTCAGCCTTCTATATCTAAGTGAAAACATATTCAATTTCTTCAATCTTTCCTCATATGCCAGGTTGCTTATGCCATTAACCATTTTTGTAGCCCTCTTTTGTACTCTCTCTAAAAGCCAACAATCTTTTTCATAGCTAGGAGACCAAGCTTGGATGCAGTATTCCAAATGTGGCCTGACGTATGCACAGTAAAGCTTCCTGATCACTTCCTCACTTCTGTATGATACATTCCTATTTATTGCCCCGAGCATTCTCAGTGCCTTCTTCCTGGCTTCCTTGGTCTGTTCTGATGCCCCCAATTTTGTGTTTAGAATAACACCTAAATCCTTCTCCTGTTGAGTCACTGATAGCACTTGGCCACCCATCAAGTATGGAGCCTTCATATGCTGCTTACCTACATGCATGATTTTGCACTTATCAAAGTTAAATTTCATTTGCCATTCTTCGGACCACTTCACAAGTTCGTCTAAGTCTTTTTGCAGCGAGATATGCTCATCCTGACCTGTTATTGCCCTAAAGACCTTCAAATCATCTGCAAATTTCAAAACTTTACTGCTTAGGCCACTTTCAATGTTATTTACAAATATAATGAACAGTAATGGCCCTAGTACTGACCCCTGGGGGACTCCACTAAGAACATTTTGCCATGATGACTTTGTACCATTTAGCATCACTCTTTGCTGTCTATCTGAAAGCCACAACTCTATCCATTTTAAGATGCTACCTGCAATACCATGGGACTGAAGCTGTATCATTAACCGTTTATGGGGTACCTTGTCAAAGGCCTTACTAAAGTCAAGATATGCTACATCAACCTGATTTCCCTGATCAAATTGTTCTGTGGCGAAGTTCAAAAAGTCCAAGAGGTTTGTGAGACACGATCGTCCTTTTCTAAATCCATGTTGAGTATCTTGAATCAATCTGCTACCTTCCAGATAACTAACTATTCTATCCTTGATAATTGATTCGAGTACCTTGCAGACTAGGGATGTGAGACTTATTGGCCTATAGTTTTCAACTTTCCCTCTTTCTCCTTTCTTGAAAATAGGAACTACATTTGCCCTTTTCCAATCGGTTGGAATTTCATTATGTGAAACTGATCTACAAAATATTATACTAAGTGGAAATGCCAGTTCCTTTTCAGTTTCCCGCAACACCCTAGCATAAATATCATCAGGTCCTGCTGCCTTATTTGGCTTTATTTTCCTGATATGATTGTAAACAACATCACTACCAATGAAATCAACATCATTTGTCAGATCCCATGTATCTGAACTATGGTGTACGGTCGGCAGATTGGTCATATCTTCCAATGTAAACACTGATTTGAACTGCTTGCTCAGCTCCTCAACCATCTCACTATCCTCACCCAATGTAGTCCCGTTTACTTCCAGTGGACCAATTGTGTTAGAAACTTTACTCAGCTTGTAGAAACTAAAGAACTTTTTACTGTCCCCATTACAGTTTCTAGCTAAATCCAGTTCCTTTGCTCGCTTTGCTGCTCTGGTTTTTTGCTTCACAGTGTCTCTAGCTTTTCGATACGCCTTTAGATTAATGACATTTGAGGCTTCTTTAAAAACTCTAAATGCAGTTTTCTTAGCCCTAATTGCTTTTATCACGTCTGGTGTAAGCCATGCTGGCTTTCCTACCCTTCTTTTGCGTCTTTGCTTTTGGGGGACATGTCTAATCTGAGTTTCCTTTAAGTAAGATTTGAACTTTTCCCACATTTCACAGGCATTTAAATTGGAGAATTCTTCTTCCCATCTGATGGCACTTAAAGCCGCTCTCATGCCGTTAAAGTCTGCTTTGTTGAAATTTGGAACCTTTACCAAATTATCCTTGATAATTTCCCCTACATGTGCCTTGAATCTAACTATGTTATGGTCACTTTTTCCCAGAGTTTCGCCTACAGTCAAGTCTTGAACCAAGTCACTTAAATCCGAGAATACAAGGTCCAAGAATGAACCATGCCTGGTAGGTTCCGATACAAACTGGTGTAAGAACAGGTCCTCTTCAAGGCATTTCCTGAACATTTTGCATGATGGGGAGCCAACACCAGCATTTTCATAACCTTTTAGATTAAAGTCACCGAGAATAAGGCACTTCCTCCTAAAGTTTCTACTGATTTCCTCACAAATCACCTTGTCAAGCTCCAGTTGCTGAGAATGTGGCAGGGTTCCTGATCGGTAGAAAGCTCCTATCCTAAGAGTATTGCTGTTGCCTTTTCCCACAGTGACATCAAGCCAAATGGACTCCACAGACACATTTTTATCCCCACCTGCTACTTTTTGAGAACTGAATAAGCTATTCACATAGAGCATTACACCACCCCCTTTCATTGCTGGACCCCTATTGCACGAAAACATATTGTATCCCTGGATCTCATAGTCCTGTAAGTTATCTCCAAAATATCCTTCACTGACCCATGCCTCCGTAATGCAAACAAAATCCGGTTCCTCCTCAGCAACATAACACTTGAACTCATCAAATTTGGAACGGATACTCTGAGCATTAAACATCATACACTTAACAAATGCTCCATAACCACCTTTGGCTTTTTCATATTGAGGAGTTCTTTTATCACTAGATGAACTATAACTCTGTCCCCTTGAGTTGCTGCTGTCCCTATTTGCAGACTTTGAGGTTCTATTGCCTTGGCTGACACTATTGGAATATTCCTGAGTTGGCAATGCAATTTCATCCCTCCCCACCCCATTTCCTAGTTTCCCTGAAGGACATGCTCATATACTTTGCCTAACACATGGACCCCCTTCTCAGAAAAATGCAGGCCATCCTTCTGATAGAGGTCCCACGATGCATAAAACCTGCTCCACTCGTCTACAAATGTAAAACCTAGCTCCTGGCAGAGCTTTCCTACCCTGGTGTTAGCTGCCAGTGCCCTAGAGCTCCACTCAGGGGAGGCTCTAGCCCTAGGCAAAATTCCTGTTACAAGCACTCTATTGGTACCCTTCAGGGTGGCCAGAAGGGCCCTGCACTCCCGCAGAAGCTCCTCGCTCCTAGTATGACCTATGTTATTTACCCCTACATGCACTATGACTGTGTTAAACTGGTGATCACTGGTGACCTGTGCCACCGCAGGTACCAGGTCCTTCACCTTGGCACCAGGCCTGGTGATGCACCTCCTGTCCCTCCTACCTTTACAAAATACCCGCTCTAAATGACGCACACGAGAGTCTCCTATGACCAGCACTGACTCCTTACTATTGCTATCCTGGGGGCAGTCATCCAATGCCTGGAACATATTTGCTGTTACTATGCCTGCCGCTGGGCCGGTCGGCTACACTTCCTCCCGCTCCTACCACCTGCCACCTGCCACTCACTGACCCTTTCCTTAGGTTCGCGTCTCCAAATCCTCCACCCCCTGACCTCATGCCACTTCCCCTCCTGTGACCTACCAGAACTACCCCTCCTCTGTTCACTATTAACACTATTAACACTCCCCTCTTGAGAGATCCCAGCCACCTCCACAGTAGGGGAAACCTCAGCTACCTGGTGGCCTGCGACCACCTGGGCATATGATGTCCCTGCTACGGATTGACCCCTTGTTGCTTTATCTTGCCTACCCTGTGCAACAAGGGCAGCCTTGAGGTTGGAAACCTCTGCCTTAAGGGTCCTAATTTCTTCCTCTAGTGCCTGCATCCTGGTCGAAACCATCCTAAACGCTGCAGCTTATGCCTAGATTTAGATTCAAATTAACTTGCTAAATTAACTTGCTAAACAACCGACAAAAAAGCTAACTATCATTCACTATAAATCGCTACCTCCTATACTGTCAGTTAAATATCTGAGTGCCTCAAGAAAAGCAGAAACTATTTAACAATTGTTTGTTTTTTTTTGTTTTTTTTCCTTTTAAATAAATTAAATAACTAAACAAGATGTCTAATCTAATTGTCTTCCACACAAGTAGACAACTATATAAATATCCCTGTGATATCACTTATGGCTAGACAGAAAAATGAACAGTCACACAGCACTTATGAATAACTTACTACTAATTAAACTATCTTAAACTTCAACACCAAACACACTTGCTAAACAACCGACAAAAAAAGCTAACTATCATTCACTATAAAGCGCTACCTCCTATGCTGTCAGTTAAATATCTGAGTGCCTCAAGAAAAGCAGAAACTATTAAACAATTGTTTGTTTTTTTTTTTTTTTTTTTTTTTTTTTTTTAAATAAATTAAATAACTAAACAAGATGTCTAATCTAATTGTCTTCCACACAAGTAGACAACTATATAAATATCCCTTTGATATCACTTATGGTTAGACAGAAAAATGAACAGTCACTCAGCACTTATGAATACCCCCAACTTACTACTAATTAAACTATCTTAAACTTCAACACCAAACACACTATGCACACCAAAAAATAAATAAAGTATGTTAGGATAGTATGAATGTTGTCTAATGTACTTATCAAATCTACACACTTGTAATATCTCCTACTACAGAAATCGAAGAGTCGAGAACACGCCGAAGCCAAAGATGGCGTCCTGCGGCGTCGCTAGGTTAATATAGTATAGATTGCGTGCTACGAAAATGCTTATAAGATAAAACCTAATGAAATATAATAAGAGAAGTAATTGTTAAGCACCTATCCACAGCTTAGACTAGAGTACTGCCCTGTTCTGCAGCGACTTATCTGGAAACCTGGAGCTCGGGGGCGCGTCCTTCCACCTTGAGAGCTGGCGGCAATCAGCTGATATCTCCTCAAATCTCTCCAGGTGGTGCCATTCATTTGCCATTTGGAGCTCCTCAAACTTGTGTTGGAACTCTGAGTTTCCACTGTCGGAAAACAAACAGGCTCCACATATCGGCTGCAAAAAAGGCATATCCTGACTTTGGTGTATTCAGAATATTGTCCTCTCCCAGAATTATCCTCATCTTTTTTCTTGCTCAATGATATGGTTTTCTGATGAAATAGTTCACATTTATTGACTGTCGACCGATGCTTGGGCATGTGGGGTATTAAACCTGAGCTTCTATTTCAGCAATTGGATGTGTAGTTATTGAAGTGAAATGATGTTGCATCTCATGTTCTTGGATTAATTTTGTTCTAATTATCTCTAGTCCTAGTATCCCTAAATTAGATGTCAAAATTAGTTACAACCCATTAAGTTCAGGGGTACAAAAATGGAATTTGTACAATAATAAGATGCTCCTCATATCCATGAATTTAAGTTGTGTTTCAACGAACCATGATTAATCATTCATCTGATCTGTTGTGTCACTATTCCCACAGTCTGCTATCAGGCACCAACAATGGATGCATCTACATCCACGACCTATACAATATATCGGGCGCCACACACCACGTGGCACCTGTGGTGGCCAGGTTAGACAGGTAACTGCCAAACGTGGTATCATTACCGGAGGAATGGTAGGGCCTGCTGTCATGCCTTGATCTACACATGCACTGGTCAGGTTAGATGTGAAACTGCCAAACGTGATGTCATTACCGGAGAAAAGCCGTGGGGCCTGCTGTCATGTCCCGGTCTGCAACCGTGGTTTTTGTCTGTGTTCTATGCATTTTGCCCCCCCCCCCCCGACGAGGCACCACCTTTCCGTGGCGGGGAATTGGCTGCCCTCAGAACCCAGCGGACCAGGCCGTCGGTCCGTGGTGAGGGCCGAGACTAAGAGTGCCTCACTCGTCCTTCCACCCATACGCTCCCATTCCAATGCCCATCTCATCTCAACATCTGTGTCCTTCACCTGGCCCTGCAACACCAACTATCCCTACTATGACCCTATTATGAGCAAGCAGGACAACTTCCCCGGCCCTGCCCTCCAGCTCCGTTTTATCGGGGTCGTCACGCCCCCTCGGCCCGCCCTCCGGGGGTTAATGGAGCCCTGGCATGGCTCACTCACGCGTTGTAGCTTCATGACAACTGTTTCGCTTTTTCTCGGATGTCAGCTTCAGAGAGATTTACATATCTCACTGACGTGCAGCACTATAATGATCTTCCTGTATTTTGAAGGCTCCCGACTGCTGTTCGCACGACTCCTCTTAAGTTGTCCATCTAAAATTGTTCTGGGCGCTGCATGACCAACGCAGTGGATGCGCCCGTAAGCCCAAATAACCAACGAACCTATGCATGTTGTTTGGGTGGTTTTAGGTAATGCTAATTTTAGCATGTCAATTGAAGGAAGTGTAGGGTTCCGCCCAGGAGTGAGCCTGTGGCCTTCTCAGTGATGATGAAATTAACATGGTCATGGGATTGGCATTGATATTTAACCAGAAATTTTCAATATTTTTTGTTTGTTCAGTAATCCTTCGGCTTCGGGAGGGGTCGAGATTCACTGTTGAGACATACACATGTCCATCCTCCATGCAACATGTTAGGCAGAAGAGCCAAAATTTGGCAAAGATGGAATAAATTTGGGCTGAAACAAACTGGTTTCATTACTTATCCAGAAATTTTTGTCGCTAATTCTGAGATTCAGTTCTGCTGAATATGGGCACTGCCGAAAGGTCGAAATATATGGTACTTCCTTCCTAAATTCTGGCCCTTCCACCAAACCTTAATGCAATAGGGGCCGTGCGCCCTTTAATGTTTACACTTTTCGGTGGGCTCTTGCCCTTAGCACCACCCTTCAGTTGTGTGTGATGCCCACCTGTGACGTGGCGCGTCTGAGTGGTGTGACGTCACCGGCAGGGAGACGCGACCGGGTCACGGGTCGACCGTGTCGGGCGTCAGCTGGTACCCGCTGGACACGGGCCTCTTCCTCAGCGGCGGCTCCGACTGCCGACTTCACGTGAGGCTCCATCCTGTCCTGACACTGCCGACTCCTGGCTGACTGTGGCTCCTCACCATCCCAACTCCAGGTCATCCAATCGGCCGGACACTGCCGACTCCTGGCTGACTGTGGCTCCTCGCCATCCCAACTCCAGGTGATCCGACCGGCTGGACACTGTCGACTCCTGGCTGACTGTGGCTCCTCACCATCCCAACTCCAGGTGATCCGACCGGCCGGACACTGCCGACTCCTGGCTGACTGTGGCTCCTCACCATCCCAACTCCAGGTGATCCGACCGGCCGGACACTGCCGACTCCTGGCTGACTGTGGCTCCTCACCATCCCAACTCCAGGTGATCCGACCGGCCGGACCCACTCTCTGTCTGTGTTTCCTCACCATCCCAACTCCAGGTGATCCGACCGGCCGGACACTGCCGACTCCTGGCTGACTGTGGCTCCTCGCCATCCCAACTCCAGGTGATCCGACCGGCCGGACACTGCCGACTCCTGGCTGACTGTGGCTCCTCACCATCCCAACTCCAGGTGATCCGACCGGCCGGACACTGCTGACTCCTGGCTGACTGTGGCTCCTCACCATCCCAACTCCAGGTGATCCGACCGGCCGGACACTGCCGACTCCTGGCTGACTGTGGCTCCTCGCCATCCCAACTCCAGGTGATCCGACCGGCCGGACACTGCCGACTCCTTGCTGACCACGAACACCCCTCTTTGTTGTGCATGAGGCCACCTCACCACCAGCCCGTACGTGACGGGGCACCGGACCCATCGTAAGCACCCGTTCCAACTCCACGTTTGTGGCTCAGGAGACCAGGGCACTTCCGTTCCCACGTTAACATCGTCCTCGCCTTAACCGAAGTATGATCACATAGGTTGCTTATGAAGCCAACCCAGTCAATTGAAGCAACTTCAAATCCGACATTAAAAAACGCGGTCAATGGACTTCGATTAAACGATAATTGCAACCACCTTATGGTGCGATCTCCAAAGGGATATCAGCCATCTTCTGACCATTTTTACTTATTCTGGCAACCTGTTCTAACATCAAGGTGCTCGTTTGACGTAATTTCAACGAATCTTGCGAATAATCTGAAGAAATGGCATCTGAATGAAACTTATCTGTCCAACCATCTGGCAGGTATGGGACACAAACTCAATGAAGAAGAGTGAGACCCTCAAGTTTGATTACAAGGTAATCTGCCACTCCATGTCGCCAGTGGCCACGGCACACTCGCTGATCGCAGGTGAGCGTCACAGTGGTACAGTACATATGCGGTACAGTACAGGTCCACAGGTGTAGTACATCACTGATCCACAGGTGTGATACATCACTGCTCCACAGGTGCGGTGCATCACAGGTCCACAGGTGTGATACATCACAGGTCCACAGGTGTGATACATCACTGCTCCACAGGTGCGGTACATCACAGGTCCACAGGTGTGATACATCACAGGTCCACAGGTGTGATATATCACAGGTACAAGGTGTGATACATAACAGGTCCACAGGTGTGATACATCACAGGTCCACAGGTGTGATACATCACAGGACCACAGGTGTGATACATCACAGGTACACGGGTGTGATACATCACAGGTCCACAGGCGTGATACATCACAGGACCACAGGTGTGATACATCACAGGTACACATGTGTGATACATCACAGGTCCACAGGTGTGATACATCACAGGTATACAGGTGTGATGCAGCACTGGTCCACAGGTGTGATAGATCACAGGTACACAGGTGTGGTACATCACGAGTCCACAGGTGTGGCACATCACGAATCCACAGGCGTGGTAAATCACAGGTACACATGTGTGGTACATCACAGTTCCACTGGTGTGGCACATCACGAATCCACAGGCGTGGCACATCACAGGTACACAGGTGTGGTACATCACTGGTTCACAGGTGTGATACATCACAGGTACACTGGTGTGGTACATCACAGGTATGCAGGTGTGATACATCACAGTTTCACAGGTGTGATACATCACAGGTCCACAGGTGTGATACATCACAGGTCCACAGGTGTGGCACATCACAGGTACACAGGTGTGATACATCACAGGTCCACATGTGTGATACATCACAGGTACACAGGTGTGATGCAGCACTGGTCCACAGGTGTGATACATCACAGGTACACAGGTGTGATGCAGCACTGGTCCACAGGTGTGATACATCACAGGTACACAGGTGTGGTACATCACGAGTCCACAGGTGTGGCACATCACGAATCCACAGGCGTGGTACATCACAGGTACACATGTGTGGTACATCACAGTTCCACTGGTGTGGCACATCACGAATCCACAGGCGTGGCACATCACAGGTACACAGGTGTGGTACATCACTGGTTCACAGGTGCAGTGCATCACAGTTTCACAGGTGTGATACATCACAGGTGCACTGGTGTGGTACATCACAGGTATGCAGGTGTGATACATCACAGGTCCACAGGTGTGATACATCACAGGTCCACAGGTGTGGCACATCACAGGTCCACAGGTGTGATACATCACAGGTCCACAGGTGTGGCACATCACAGGTCCACAGGTGTGATACATCACAGGTACACTGGTGTGGTACATCACGGTTCCACAGGTGTGGCACATCACAGGTCCACAGGTGTGGCACATCACAGGTCCACAGGTGCAGTACATCACAGTTTCACAGGTGCAGTACATCACAGTTTCACAGGTGTGATACATCACAGGTAAACAGGTGTGATACATCACAGGTACACAGGTGTGATACATCACAGGTCCACAGGTGTGGCACATCACAGGTCCACAGGTGTGATACATCACGGGTCCACAGGTGTGATACATCACAGGTACACAGGTGTGATACATCACAGGTACACAGGTGTGATACATCACAGTTTCACAGGTGTGATACATCACGGGTCCACAGGTGTGATACATCACAGGTCCACAGGTGTGATACATCACAGGTCCACAGGTGTGGCACATCACAGGTCCACAGGTGTGATACATCACAGGTACACTGGTGTGGCACATCACAGGTACACAGGTGTGATACATCACAGGTACACAGGTGTGATACATCACAGGTCCACAGGTGTGATACATCACAGTTTCACAGGTGTGATACATCACAGGTCCACAGGTGTGATACATCACAGGTACACAGGTGTGGCACATCACAGGTACACAGGTGTGATACATCACAGGTCCACAGGTGTGATACATCACAGGTACACAGGTGTGGCACATCACAGGTACACAGGTGTGATACATCACAGGTACACTAGTGTGGTACATCACGGTTCCACATGTGTGGCACATCACAGGTACACCGGTGTGGTACATCACTGGTTCACAGGTGTGATACATCACAGGTCCACAGGTGTGATACATCACAGGTACACAGGTGTGGCACATCACAGGTACACAGGTGTGATACATCACAGGTCCACAGGTGTGATACATCACAGGTACACAGGTGTGGCACATCACAGGTACACAGGTGTGATACATCACAGGTACACTAGTGTGGTACATCACGGTTCCACATGTGTGGCACATCACAGGTACACCGGTGTGGTACATCACTGGTTCACAGGTACAGTACACCACAGTTTCACAGGTGTGATACATCACGGGTCCACAGGTGTGATACATCACAGGTACACAGGTGTGATACATCACAGGTCCACAGGTGTGATACATCACAGGTAAACTGGTGTGATACATCACAGGTACACTGGTGTGGTACATCACAGGTCCACAGGTGTGATACATCACAGGTCCACAGGTGTGATACATCACAGGTAAACTGGTGTGATACATCACAGGTACACTGGTGTGGTACATCACAGGTACACTGGTGTGGTGCAGCACTGGTCCACAGGTGCTGTCAGTGTTGGATTTTTACTGTGTAATTGTGGATGTGGAGAGTAAAATTATGTCAAATACAAAGAATCATTTTCCTTCGAACCTGTGACATCAAAGGCTCAATTTGCATTTGTCAATGAATCTTGACCACTTTGTTACAGAACAGTTCATTGTCAAACAGCACCATTGAACCTTGAAATGGGAAGAAAAAATTAGAGGATACATTTCTAAAGAAAGTGATACTCTGGATGCCAAGTATCCAGAAATAGTCAATTTTCCAGCCTGGGATGTCGTACAGCATGGAATCACAGATGTGCACGGTTGCACAGATATTGTCTCCCATGCACAGATATTGTCCGCACACGTCTCCCGATGCACAGCACATGGCCACAGATGTCGTCAGCACAGGTCCGCAAGTGTGGCCCAGCACGGGTCCCCAGGTCTCAGCACATGTCTATAAATGCCATTAGCACGAGTCCACAGGTGTGATACGACATAGGCCCACAGCTACGACACAACCCAACTTCGGGGTTGTTGCACAGCATATATTCCCAGATGTCGCAAAACCAACCCCTTAAAAGTGAAGCTTCGGTGAAAATAAGGGCAAATGAATGAGTGTGCCAGTCTTGCCTTTGTCGTTTACAGGTGTGATGTGATTGGCTGGCTGGATTGTGGCTGGTGATGAGGACGAAGCTATGACCCTCAGTTCGTGATGCAGGCGAGACTGCGACTCTATGTCACTTCAGTGAGTGGTGATAATGAGGCTGTGGTGCGGTATTGTCGCGGTGGGTGGTGTAGGTCAGACTGTGACCCTGTGTCACGTCATTAGGTGGTAGGGACGGGGCTGTGACGCTGTGTGACCTCAGTGAGTGACGAGGACGAGGCTGTGTGACCCTGTGCCACTTCAGTATATGGTGAGGATCTGCGCCTTTGTCATCTCAATGTGTAGATAGGATTGGCTATGATCCCGTACGACACTATAATTCAGTCAGTCCTCAGTGAATAGTGAGCAGTGTGCCTCTATGAGTGGTGCCATGATCCGATCGTTCACGCTGCCTCCTCATGCAATGGTTTACACGGGTGAACTTGTGGCCATCTCGAAGGCGATGTGTTTCATCGAAATATGGAACGACGTCGACCATGTAATACTCCCGGACATTTTGAAGGTTAGAAGGCTACCATTCTAGCGTTAAAACAGTTATTACCATGACCCAGCCGTGCAGGATGTGTTATTGCGTATAACTATCCTTAAGCAAGCAGGGAAAATGCAGCCCTCTGCTGGATTCCAGGCCATCTTGCAATAGAGGGGGGGGGGATGAGCTAGCTGACCAAGCAGCAAAACGTGCTGCGCGGAGGCAGTACACCCATTTGCCTCCCCATCCCGCGGCGCACTTCAGCCAGACAATTAATACATTCTTCCAGGACAAGTGGCAACAATTTTGGGACTCTGCCGGCGGAAACAAACTAAGAGTCATCAAGCCAACTCTGGGGTGTTGGAAATTATCATCTAGAACTTCCGGGAATGAAGAAGTGATGCTCGCCAGGATACGAATAGGGCACACATATGCTACCCACGACTACCTGCTACGAAACGAGAACAGGACAGTGTGTACTCGCTGTGATAGCCCACTGACAGTTAGGCACGTTCTTCTGGTGTGCCCCTTATTCTCATCGCAACGACTACGATTCTTTGGACGAGATGTTTCCATGCTGACGATGACAGGTATTCTAGGTAATGGGTCACGCATGGTTCATATTGGACGGTTATTAGAGTTTCTCTCGCAAGTGCAGTTTGATGTTATTTACCCAGGGAGATCTTAGTATTTCACAATGCATTTCACCCATGACGTGTCATTCTGACTGATATGCGCTTGCTTTCACTGCATGATGATGTGACTTCTGTTTGACTGATGATATTGCTTGCATTTCACTGTTTGACTGACGATGTTATGGGCGCTGCATGACCGACGCAGTTCACGCGCCCCTAAACTCCAATAACCAACCAACCAGTGAGTGGTGAGGACTTGATTTTGACTCGGTGTAATCTGTATGACATTGTATGGGCGCTGTATGACCGAAGCAGTCGATGCGCCCCTAAGCCCAAATAACCAGCCAACCTGTATGACATTGTATGACCTCAGCGGATGGCGGGGATGCGATTGTGTCCCGTGTAGCCTGCATACCCTGTGACCTTTGTGGATGGTGAGGACGCGGCTGTGATCCTGTGTACTATGTATGGCACTGTATGACCTCTGTGGGTGGCGATGATGCGGTTGTGATACTGTGTGATTTGTATGATCTCTGTGAGCGACGATGGTGCGGCTGTGGCCCGTGTAATTTGGATGTCACTGTGACCTCAGTGGGTGGCGAGGACGCGGCTGTGACACTGTGTGACCTGAGGTCGGGCGCCAGCACACACCAGTTGCGGAGTCACGCGGCCGCATCTGTCGACACCTGCCAGTGGTCTCCGGCCCATCAACACCTGCTGGCCACCGGCGCTCGCGACAAGAGGGTACGTCTCCACTCAGGTCGACGGATTCTGTGGAATATCTCATAGTCTCCCTGCAACCCGATTTATTGCTGGGTGTTTTCAGCATGTTCGTTATGGAAGGTGCGTATGAAGAGTACTATGGAGGTTTTGTGCAGTGCATGTGTAGGGAGAGGCGATGCGAGGAAGGAAAGGAAAGGCAATGGAAAAGAATGGATGTTGAGCTGAGTTAAGCTGAATAGATTGGAATGAAGTGCAGAGCGGTGGGGCGGGGATGGCCCAGTGGTTAAGGTGTTGGGCTCTGGGTACCAAAGGTCCTGGGTTCGACACTAGCGCCGCTCGGAACATTTCCCAATCCCGCGGCCCACCGGCGAAACAGTGTGGGCGGCGCCATTAGCCGTGAATGTGCAGAAAGTGCGTCGTGAACTACCCAATGAACAGAAGTGCAGAGCGGAGTAGAACAGCAGGGAAGAAAAAATAAGAGGAGAGAGGAGAAGCGAGTAGGATGAGATGATATGGTGAGATGGAACGGAATAGAGGAGGAACGAACTAGGTTGAGGGAGTAATGGAGAAGCGTGGTCATTTTCCAATTTGGTTAAATGTTATGGTAGTTGGAAATGAGTATGCGCATTTTCCTATATTTAATTCTGCCCCGTGCCCGGTGAAGTGTCATAATTTTGAAGGCAGCATAATTATAAGATGGAAAATAAACTTGAACTGGTCGAAATCATGAGTAAACTCGTTCATCCCGTCATGAAAGAAAACAATATGCTATGCTGTTCTAGGAAGTTAAATATGGATGAGAAGCATATAGCAGACCATCTATGCGGTTTTTTGTAGGGTTCTCACGGTTCACGTCGGCATAACGTTCGCACAGTGCATTTGCGTTGTACGTAAATACAATATTCCAAATAGCTTTCAAAAGGCGCTAGATGAATTCGTAGTCGGCGCGCCCTTCAGCTCAAATAATCAATTAATCAATCAAAAATGTTTTCCATAACCCAGATACAATATTCCCGTCCATGACTGGTCGATGTGATGCTGCGCCTGTTGACAGGTGCTGTTCTGGGACGTACGGCACGCGCGGCGCGAGCTGGCCTCGCTGCGCGCGGCCGGCCGCCAGTCGGCGCACCGAGCGCCCGTGGCCGGGCTGCGCTTCGTGGCCGACGGCCGCCGCCTGGTGTCGGTGGGCCGTGACGGCGCCGCCACAGTGTGGGACCTGCTGACCGGGCGGCCGCGGCCGCTGGCCGTGCCGCCGCTGCGCGTGGACAACACCACCGGGCTGGGCTACCCGCTGGCCGTGTCGGCCGGCCGGCGGCCGCGCGCCTTCCTGCCGTGCGGCGCCCAGCTGGTGGTGTGCGACCTGGCGAGCGGCGCCGTCGCCGGCCGCCTCGACGGCCACCTGCGGCCCGTGCTGGCGTGCGTGCACGACGCGAGCGCGGCGCGTCTGCTGACGGCCGCCGCCGACGGCCACGTGCTGGTGTGGAGCCGCCGCCGCGACGGTGCAGACGGTGCCGACGGCGTCGCCCAGCACGACGCGTGTCGAGACGAGTGGAGCGACGACGAGTAGCCGGCGGCGGTGTAAGTGCCCGTCGCGGTATCGCTGCCGGGCGGTGTTGCTGCCGGTCGCGGTGTCGGTGGTGTGGCTGTGAGGCGCTTGTGGCGCTGTGGCGGCCTGCGGCGTGGGTGCCGTCCGCGCTGTGGCCCGCCAGCCATGTGGCGACTGGCGATACAGGCCGCCTGACTGCGCCCAGCGCTGCCAGTTGTGTACACGCCTCCGAGCCGCGTGGGTGCCGTCCGCTCTGTGGCCCGCCAGCCATGTGGCGACTGGCGATACGGGCCGCCTGACTGCGCCCAGCGCCGCCAGTTGTGTACACGCCTCCGAGCCGTGTGTCCGCTTCTGACCGACGGTCGTGAAGGTCAAGGGGCACCAAGGAGCCGATGTACGGTGTTTTTGTATGGTCGTGTACGTTGTTTTATGTTAACGTGACTGGCCAGGATATGGACATCAGTCAGTCCCAACGGATCATGGAATGATGTTTTCTCAAGGCCGTGTGTGTATTCTGCTGTCCAAATATATTCACATACTCAAATCATACAGATCATTATCATCCTCATCATCATCTTCATCAGCATCATCATCATCACGTTTATTTTAAGCGGTCCTACGCATCCAATACAACATTTTATCAGTGGTGCAAAAGCACAAGGGCTTACATCATGGCACTGATCTGAAGATGTGGAATGATGCTGGAGTGAAATATAAGCATAAATACACATTTCTGATTGGAATGTCTCGCAAATATATAACCGTCGCTTTCACAAATTGTGAAGCCAGTGTCCGGTGTGCATCGCGACGAACTTTTACTGCGGGTTTAGACCATTGTCAACTGGCTATCAATGCGAGTTTAGATCGAATCGGTGTTTCGAATAAGAAAACAGCAAACCACCATATACTGGTTTCGCTCATGGCTATTATTTTGAGCGAGAGCTACGCCTGATCCAGTATTCCTTTGCATATGCTGCACAGCTTCATGAGCGACCCGACTGGGTCTGGTCCGGTCGGATTTAGCCCGTCCGGACCGTCGCGATTTTTAGACCTCTGCAAAAGAAAATTGCAGTGTGTAATTCAATTGTTTCACTGCCATTTGGAGCCGCCGTTTTCGGTTTCAGTCTCAGCAACCTCCATCGCCATACTTCGCTTGAAATGTTCGCATTTTTAGTTAATAAAAACTCAGCTGGGAGCTTAGCGGATGTACCGACAGAGCAGACGTCACCTCGGGCAGACTGGTTATGTCGTACCGCGTGCCCTGCAGGCGGCAGGGCCGGGCCATCGTCCGTTTTAACGGCAGTGGGTTGCACGGCGCTGCGTTGGACGGTGTGTTCGGCGTATGCTAAGTCCGAAAGTTCGGCGTCCCAAGGGCCGTAATACAGTGTGGCACCTGATGTGTCTCAACAGTTGGACACCGTGTACTTCAGTGGGAGCTTCAGGTGCGTGCACAACGGTCGGCACAAGAGCCCAATTTCGACAAGCATGGAACAATTTTCAGCTGAAACAAATTGACCTCAATGCATTTCTCCAGAAATTTGGTCCCTTCTCAGATTCGACTCTTCCGTGGAAGGTGGTGCACGAAAGTTTCTTTGTTAGCAGTCTGTCACAATGCTTCGTATCAGATACACAAACCTCATTCTTTGTTCAAAGGAAACTTATCAGTTTATAACTTTTCCGACATATTGGGCGAAGTAAATATGCCATGTCCCTTAAATTATCACCCTTCTGGTAAGGCAGGATGCAATAACTCAAGTAGTGTGTCTCCTCAACAGTTTTTTCCGTGGTCTATTGTCCCATCGTTGGCTGACCTACCCCTTCTCTCACCATAGTTGTAGGTATGCTTGATATAACATGTGACAATTCCATGTAGCTTCCTCTGCACAAAATCGGGAACCATCATCAACATGCATACAATCCATACCTCAAGCTATTTCAAAAGACGACGTCCGTGCTAAGAAGTGAGTGTCGCAGCAGGTTGCCAAGAGAACGTAGTTGCGGCCGACTGCTGGCTTTCTGTGGCATCAGTATGATGTCCTGTGATGTAGTGCTCCCTTGCCCGGTCATGCCCTAGCTCGTTCTGCGCCCCTATTGGTCCCTATTGGCGCCAGCCGCATCCTTGCCACCAACTGAAGTCAATCAGTGGCACATAGATCGCACAGGGCCACGGCCGTGCCCTCGCCACCCACCGAGGTTATTCAGTGTCATACACTCCACACAGTATATATATATATATATATATATATATATATATATATATATATATATATATATATATATATATATATATATATATATATATATATAGTACATATATATATACATATATATATATATATATATATATATATATATATATATATATATATATATATATATATATATATATATATATATACCCCATGTGAGTGTCACGTAAATATATAAATGGGTCGAGTGGTGATCCATGCCAGTGATATGCCCCTGGCCATGGTTGGTGTATTTGCTCAGAATGAGTTGTAGCGCGTGTCCAAGGCTGGACACCGGTGACCAGACGACGCGCGTGCGCTCTGCCGTGTCTCATAGGCCGGCACCAGCCCAGCGTGCGGCCAGTCGGGCGGCGTCGGTCGGCGCTGGAGTGACCTCGGCCGGTCCAGGTGCCACACACATGACCTGGGAGTAACCTGTGTCTGCAGCGTGGCCTTGGCTTGGCCATCAGTGTCTGTGGTGCATTTCCCGCTGAACTACCGGCGTGACCTGTCGCCCTGCCGGTGTCGGAGTGATTCAGTGCGCCCAGTGTGCCACCGTGCACGTCTGAGGTAGCCGTTGCGTTCGTCTAGCCTCGTGTCCGCCTGGGTCCAGGGTCGCAGCCGTGCACGCCCGGCAATGCTACTGGTCACGTTCAGCATCGCGACCACGTGGATCCATCAGCGCCGCTGTGCACGTCGAGATCGCCGCCGCGTGGATCCAGCGGCAGCGTCGCCGTGCACGTCGGAAGCCGAGTAACACCAGCCAGGCCAGGCCTGCTGTGAATAGTAGCGGTGACCCAGACATCGTGGACACCTGGTGGCTGAGCACGCCCAGCTACGGCGCCGTGCACGTCGGAAGCCGAGTAACACCAGCCAGGCCAGGCCTGCTGTGAATAGTAGCGGTGACCCAGACATCGTGGACACCTGGTGGCTGACCACGCCCTGCTACGGCGCCGTGTCGTCGCCACGTCTACACGGCACGGCACGTCCAGCCGCGCCACTGCAACCCGACGGATGTGGTTTATATTTTGAGGGGACATAGTTCCAGGTGATCAGCACGTGCCCAGGTGAAACAGCGCGTTGGGCGCTTTCAGGTTCATTCGGTCTCCCTAGCAAGTGGTGCTATAGCCTAGGTGATACGTTATGCTGTAGTCACTGCACTTAGGGTTAAGCGTTGCACAATAGTTTGTATGCAGTGCGCAGTCGATGTTCTTCATCGACACAGGAAACAATTTTGCCCCATGTTTCCACTGAACCTTTTCATGAACCGGCAGCAGAACAAGCGGCTGTCGTTCTGGGACCTGCTGCGCAAACACGATCCAAGTCGTGGGCACCATGCCGACACCAGACTCGGCGCCGGTCTCGGCGACAGGCCTTGTTGTGACAGAGAACACCGCGGTGAGTCGGGCGGGAGATATCGCAAGGCGTCTGACGAGCCGGCTGCTGGACGTCGGGCCGGGGCGTGCAGTGGTGCTGCAGCGCCGGCGTTGCTGTGCACGCTGCTGCTGATGTTCCAGCTGTCGCCGTGCGCTCCGGCCAACTCGCACCCGGTTGTCGACATCATCCTGCTGCACACGCACATGTGCTACGCGATCGTCTTCTCCGACGTGGACGTGACGGCCGTGGTGGAGGCGCTGCACCGGCACCACGTGGGCGTCATGAACTTCCGCTTCTGGCCGGAGTGGGCCGACCAGCCGCACGCCCAGCCGCCCGACACCAACTACTACTCGGAAGCGCTGCGCGTGCCCTGTCTGGTGCACGTGTTCTGGGGCAACCTGTCGTCGATGATGGTGCAGACGCTGCGCGCCGTGGAGCGCCAGAAGACGGTGGTGATCCGCAGCGAGTACTACCTGCTGCACGACACGGCCGGCGGCGATCCGGCCGCCCTGTTCTGGCCGCTGCGCGACACGCCGCACGTGGCCGTGCTCAGCCGCAGTCTGGCCGCCGCCAGAAGCCGAGCCGGAGCCGCCGACGGGCCCGCAGGCGCAGCCGGCAGCGACATGCGCGTCCACGTGCGCTGTCTGTACTGCGACTCGGGCGCGGCCACCGTGTACCAGGCCGGCGACTGGTCGGAGCGGCGAGGACTCCGGGTGCGCCTGCCGCTCTTCTTCGACCAGTTCGCCGACTTCGGCGGTCACCGGCTGAGGTGCGTGACGCTGCAGTTCGAGCCGTTTGTGTCGTACAACGACCTGGGCGAGCGCCTGGTGGTGCCGCGTGCTTCGATCGACGTGAACGCGCTGAACACCACGGCCAGCAAGTGGAACTTCACCTACGTGATGCGCAAGCCGGCCGATTTCCAGTGGGGGTGAGTAGAGTCTGCTTCTGTAAACTTCCTGTGATTGTTTATTTGTTCGATGCATTAATGCACACGCAACCAAACATACATACCTATATATATATATATATATATATATATATATATATATATATATATTTATGCGTGTATGTATGCATGTATGCATAGGCGTAGGAACGTCACAAAGAGTTGGTGGGCCAGGGTCAACAGCAGGGGCGCACGCAGAAATTTCGCAAAGTACTATGGTTGGGCACCTTTGGATAGAGAGTCCGATAATTTTAATAGTGAACACACAACTTCCAAGGGGCAGGTCCAGGGGCCCCTAATGGGGAGAAGGCAGGCCCCCTGGGCCTGCCTGTGGCTAGCAGCAACATGTGGTACTGAAAAAGAACTATCATATCGCAATATAAGTACTTACAAATTAACACTTCTTGCTGAACATGGAACTCTTCCCGACTGGTGGCTTTAATAATAGGTTTATCTTGTTAGTGCAAAGGAAACCATTAGTACCTATCACTGTTCAATTGAAATTTCTTCAACATTCGCTACGTGCCTGTATGTGGAGAGAGCAAGCTCATTACAGCCTCACTAATGGTATGAGGTTTGCCCTAGTTTCCATGAATTGTTACTTTGCGTCACTGTACAAATCACTTAAAAATTTTTTTTTTTTTGCAATTCCAGGCATTCCATTTCATAACGCCCGGTCACCTCCACGCCAACGTTCGTGCATGTGCATACCCACCCTGAGCGTTTGACGCATTTACCACACTTCGTGCGATTTTGCGGCTTCCGCTTCTGCTGAGCTTCCTACGTTTTGCTAATTGCTGCCGCATTATATTTTTTAAATATTTATATTTATGTGATGGATTTTTATTCATGTGATGGATTTATGTTGTGGGATGCTTGTTCGTGTATAATGACACCTCCCGAGACCGGGTGTGAAGATTGTCCCGGAAAGGGTTAAAGCCCACTGCGCGATACTTTTAGGCACTGGTACGATTTTTTCGGGCTCTCGGTTAATTTTTTTTCGGTTCCCGACACGTTTATTCTCCGGGGCCCGACGGTTTTGGATGGTCTTTGACGCGATTTGTGAGGGCGGAGAGTGATACTCCGAGCAAGAATTGATTTTTGTGGACCAGCTGATACTTTTTGGGCACCGGCGAGATATTTTGTGGCCTCAGAATAATTTGCAAGGGATGCGACACGGCTGTTTTGGGTCCAATTGCGATTTCTACCCCAGCGTCAATTGTTGGGATCCCTAGCGGGAGTTTTAAAGGCCTCGACGTGCTTTGGGCGTCCAGCACACCTTGGGGGCGTTAGGCACGACCTTTGGGTTATTTTCGATATCAGGATGCTCTTTTGTTGACCCGGCTTCATTTTTTTTCGTCCGAAAGGAACTTCTGGAACCTCAGTGCGACCTGTCGAACCCCTTGTGTGATTTTCCTGGGTCTGGACCATACTTTTTGGAACCCCCAGAGTCTGTGTGATTTTCAGGATCCCCGGCCCGACCTTTTGGAGCCCTCGTCGTAATTTTCATAGACCCCTAGCACGACTTTGTCGGCCACAGGGAGATTATTGGGGGCCTCAGTCCAATTTTTTTCGGGCCCTGAGTCATTTTGAGAAACTCCAGCGATACGTTTAGGTCCTCCAGCATAATTTCCAGAGGCCCGGCCCAACCTTCTTGGGGCCCCCAGCGTGATTCTAGGTGCCCAGGTCTGGCTTTTGGGGGAGGGGCATCAGCGCGACCTCGGTTCGACTTCGGGGATAAATAAATTATGGCCCTTTTAAGAGCTTATGGGGTGGCATGACCGGAATGGCCCACCCCCTTTGATCTGCCAATATGTACGTTACAATGTCACAATCCGACCTCAGGCAGAATTTGAGCAAACACGTCTTAAAACTGTTTAAATATCACCACGTTTCCAGCCACAAAAGTAGCAGTTTCAGTCATCCGAAGGAATGGATGCCTCCTGGAGGAGGAGGCGTGGCAGAATATCTTTTTTTCCAGAGAATTTCCCGTCTGTTTTTCAGGACGAGGTGCAGAGGTGTCACTGCGATGCTGGCCAGTGTACTGTCCATTCTTTTGCTGCTTATTGGCGTGATGGCAGCCGCAAGCATCCTTTTTACTGTGGTAGTTTGTGCTCTGTTTGTGTCCATTGTCAATATACAGATTAAACCACGCGCGCATGATTTTGATTGTCAGGAAGCTTTGACTTTGAAGCTTTGACAATCAGGAAGCTTTACTGTGCATACGTCAGGCCACATTTGGAATACTGCATCCAAGCTTGGTCTCCTAGCTATGAAAAAGATTGTTGGCTTTTAGAGAGAGAGTACAAAAGAGGGCTACAAAAATGGTTAATGGCATAAGCAACCTGGCATATGAGGAAAGATTGAAGAAATTGAATATGTTTTCACTTAGATATAGAAGGCTGAGAGGAGATCTCATCGAGGTCTTTAAATTTGTCAATGGTCTGGAGAGGGGATACATTGGGGAAATGTTTGAATTTAACCGAAATGATGCAATTAGAGGTCATAAATTCAAAATTAAAGTTAACCACAGCAGAACAAGGTTAAGGCAAACTTTCTTCATCAACAGGGTAGTGGAACACTGGAACCAGCTGCCAGAAAACATCGTCAGTAGCATCACATTGAACATCTTTAAAAACAGCATAGACAATCATTATAAGAATAGAGGGCTTGCTTTTCAGTATTACAGGGAGAGCTGATTGACAGATTTGGTGGGCAACTGGTTCAGTGTACAGAGTGCAACCAAGAAGGGCCCTTGTGGCTCATAGTTGCACTAATCTTTTATGTCTTTTATGTCTTTATGATTGTGGGCTAAGTATTCAACACCTTCCTGTGACTGTATGCGGTAGGGTGCCGTATTGTATACTGTTATGATGGCTCAAGCAATTCGAACTTCCTTTTGATCCACTCCAATCAAGATTTCAGCCATTCCGATGGTTCTGAAGATGAAAATTATAACCAGTAGAGCAACAGTGCACATTGTAAGCATGTACAGAGATGCCTAACAGTCATTATTTGTTTGCTTACGTGTCCTCTGTACAATGTGCATGCATTTGTATCGTATTATTCGCCTATTGACTGATATGTCTTACTATCGTTCATGGATTAATGCCTCCGCTGACATTACCACGGCCATTGACAATCTCAGTTACACTCAAACAAAAAAGGATTGTTTCACTGCCTGTCACACAGACTGGATCAGCTAACACATCTGACCATTTCGTTAAGTCATGCGCATGATTAGCAGCCCTGCATAACCATGTTGGCGATCATTCTTGCATGTGCTTATTTTGCGAACAATATAACTGGACCTAAACAATGGAAAGCTACAAGTGCCTGGTATCCTGAGTCCGAAAGTTGTGTTTACCCGCAGGGGTTAAGTTAAGCTGTAATCGTGAATAGGCAGCATATTTCTATATGGCTCATTGGTAATATTGCAGAACTGGCATATTTACGTTTCGTTATATTGCTAGATATAAGGACTAAAATCGATTGATTGTCGCAAAGCACTTCGACCATGATACGTATCACAATTGATAAATACGCAGCGCATGACTGTCCACAGGATCCATCTGCGTCTATAGACTGGAAACTAGCAATCCATCCTCGTCACGTACCAACAGTTCGTTCGTCTTCTGGTTACATAGGGTACGTAGTAGGGTCCGCCTAAAGTCCGAGCGTGGCTGTCTTCCTCGACTGTGGCGGACAATCCACGCAGGAAAATAACTATTGTGGTACACACTCGCTGCATACCTCACAGTGCTGTACAGAG
This sequence comes from Imbricaverruca yamaguchii, assembly GCA_034440575.1. Lineage (NCBI taxonomy): Eukaryota > Metazoa > Arthropoda > Thecostraca > Neoverrucidae > Imbricaverruca > Imbricaverruca yamaguchii. The sequence continues at coordinate 836,309 of JAOTOL010001489.1, read as the reverse complement.
TTGTTGAATTTAGCGGGGATGTGACCTAATCGAAGTTCAGCCAACAAGTTCAGATTATCGTATGTTCAAGAAGAGGCATGCCGGGAAATGCGAAGTCAAGAACCGGATATCTCCGTTAGTGCTGGCCATTTGATGCCATGGTAGCATTCATATTTTGCGTACTCGGTATTTTCCGCGGTATAATAATGCGCCGTATTTACGATCAAGACATAATATCTGCCATGTGCATATGCTCAGTACGGTTTTCACAGATTCCTGTCCACATTCATCGCACCATTTACCTTTGAACATTCGAGCCTTCCTAAGCATTTGCATGAAACGACATCCCTGGCTTGCAGCAAACTACATGTATTCTGAATCCATCTGATTTCAACAGCCTGTTCCAAGCAGTCCAGGAACGTAGCGCTGTAGGAGAGTTATTCCCTGTTGTCTTGCCGTCTCATACGTTGCTGAAATTAATTGATGCCTGCAACGCCAAATCGCTATCTGCACACCATCAATAACCGGAAAGGAGTGCAATGTTCCCGTAACAGGTACGATCTTCCAGGGGCCTTGTCGGTCACAAGTCACCCCCTGCAATTAACGTGTTGTATTTTGATATCTGGCCACTCTGTAATTCGGTTTAGCACATAAACGTCGCTTACCGGTCTGACATGTGGTACATTTGAACTAAATTTTAATATCTATAGAAACGACCTTCTAAAAAAATCCAACACTTCCCCTGTTCAAAGAAACTTAACCAACCTCAATTTCCGGCGAAAAAGTTAGCCTTTGTACTGGTTTCGTGCCAGCCTAGTCTATGTTGTCTAAGGTTACCAGGTCCAGGAAGAAACATTTTGTAAAACCAAAATGATTGCGTAGAGAGCAATCATTGTTCAATTACGAATATAGCGTTCAATAGTTGCGTTGCATTTCCTTCGTTTTATGCACACCATAGTTGTTTAAAGACAGCCTTACACTGTGATATTGCAAACATTCCCGAGGTTGTAACTCCGAAACCATAGGCCAGATCAAGCTGAAAATTGCACAAAGCGATTCAGGCCATATACCGGTTTATAACAACATCTGAGACATGGTGGTGTTAGAACCCTGTCGATCTGTGGAGAAGGTCGGATAGTTTGTCGAATGCAATCTTGCTCATATCTTTATATCTCCACGGTAACCAATGCATTTATCAGCTTGGCTCGATTGTTGTGTATTGCGGTTATCCTATGCAGGGGAAAATAATCACATGTGGCACACGTTTTGCGGGTTGCTCATTTTTGCAACCGGCCACTTGCTTGTATTTGTGGTCCTTTTCTATAGCTGCACCAGGTTCACACTCCTAGTGAAGTATAGTTTTGTTAATTTTCTCTCAAGAAATGTCAATGCTAAAAAACCTAATCACACGGAATAGACAAACAAAAATATATGCATCGAGCTATAATCTAGGGCCAGGTTCCTACGAACTATGGCCTGAGATGAGAAGACTGAGGAGAAGTGGGCCATGACCTTTGGGGATAGAAATAATAAGTATCTGCTCAGGGTAAAGAGTTCGTTCTACGATTTATCATATTCAGCAGATCACAGCTTATTGCTTCCTTTGAAGAAAATCACTCCGTGACCAACTTGAAACATAATTTCGAGAGTGAAGTATTTCTTGACCATCCATTGGGTGCACTACAGCCCGAGACCCACTTCACACCAAACCATGGGGCCCGGGGGCCGCGCCCGAACATTTTCAGATTGAATAGGGTAAATGGCAAATGAACATTAGCATGGCACCAAACCAGGATGCGATGGAACACCCGACACTCCTGAAATCTCCAGCCATGCCGAGGCGGGAGTTTGGCTCCTTCTTGCGAACACAAGGCGAAATAGTCGGCTATCGACTCAGCCGTTAACTATGCAGGACCAGGTATATGTGCACCAGGTATAACAGTACCGGGCATATTCAAGTACCGCCCACGTTGACTAATACGGTATTCGCAAGGCTACTGGCGTAACAGCTCAATGCCGAGGAAAGGGCGTATCCAGTAATTGGTAGGAGTCGTTCATGCCCGCTCAGAGACCTGAACGGCCATCACCGAGTCAGGCCACGTCGCGGGAATGCCACCAATTGGCATTCGCTTGATTTGCATTGAGAACATCGCAATATTAGGCTGCAAAATTGCATACTATTAGCAATGCAGTGATGAATTGAACCAAGCGTTCGCTATTTTGTGACGCACTAAAACTTGCATTGCATGTCGATTGTGTGATTCCGTGTTGATTGGGTCGCTGTAGTGCTTCGTTTGTGGGCTGTCCAGTTCATAAGGAGTTCAGGCCAGAATATCTCAACATAATATCAGGTGAAAGGCTGAACGTTGTTAGTGAAACGGCGACTGAAACGCCATTCCTGGGTGTATAATGATGCAGGCATGGCACTGTTTTAAAAGGCAAGATAGTTTCCTATGCCTTATACATTTGAATAATCTCCGAAACCTCACCTAAACGACGTGAAAATAAACACTGTAAATGTGAATAATTATCCATAGTCGCGGATGCCCAGGTTTAGCAATCTAAAAAGGTGCCTTGACATGACTCACTCGGTGGTTCTTCTCCTGTCGTGTTCATTCCCATACCATTCGTCCATGAAATATCAGGCACGGCGGATCGTTTCCTGGAATATAAGGGGGAAGGGCTGTACGCAAAATGTTCAGTGAGACAGGTGTCTAATCTTCGCTTACCACCGGACTAGATGGTTGCTCCGAACTAGTGCTCTTGGAGGGATGCAGCTGTATATCTTGACAATGCAAATTCATAACCAACTAGGAAGGGTGAATTCCTAACTTCTATGATGCACCAGGTATCTTCAAGTTGACAATTGGTTCCGCAGTGACAAGGGCACAAAACATTGTGTACGACATACTAATGCGCATACTTTTGCTACCACATTTCGAAAATTTCCCAACACTTCCAGTTGTTGTGCCTTTCCACGAAAAAGACGATATGTCAAAATATAAATAGCCCACTCAATCATGCTGATAAAACAGATGCATTATTCTGCAAAATCCTATGTGTTGGTCTCCTCGTTGCTGCGTGCTATAAAGTTATGGTGTATTCCTGGATTTCTATATAAAATGTATGGTGGTAATAAAGCTGAATCATTCACTTAGAAGAACAAAATGCTCGTTTTGAAATGCTTTAAATGCATTAGATGAAAAGAGTTTTTTTTATTTTCAAATAAATATACTTGATATACGATATGGTTTCCATGGAAGTTAAATTTATACACTACTTCGCTGGAAACGGTAATAGTCAGCTAAATTTAGGCTTCATAGTGCCTGAAAAAGCAGTCGTTCACCGTATGAGCAGAGGCGCAAGCAAGTGAGAGACGGTGGCCCCCGAGCAATCAATACTACACTGGATCAAAGAAGAAATTTTCACAACGTAAAGAATAAAATATGCGCTCTACGACTGTCGAAAACGTTCTCTTTTCGTTACATTTTGAGGAGTTGGGCCCCCTTGAGAAAATCCTGGCTGCGCCACTGGGCATGAGCGAAGTGCATCAGCCTTATCAATCGCTGTCCTAGGGGTGGGATGGCCGAGTGATTAGAGCGTTGCACTCCGGATACAAAGGTCCCGGGTTCGACGCTCGCACCGCTCGGACATTGCCAAATCCCGTTGGCCGCCGGCGAAGCAGTGTGGGGGGCGCCGATCAGCAGGTTGCATAAAGTGCGTCGTGAATCAGCCAATTAAAAGAAATCGTGGTCCCAATACAGACAAAAAGGAAAGATCATATATCTTGATGACAATAAGCACAACACTTGTCTCCACGAGAGGCTAACTGTGTGGTTTTGTCGAAGTGGAGGAGGTAGCGGTTGTATTGAGCACGTTGCTTATGGGCATGCCAAGTACATGCATGCGCATAGCAGGGCCTCCATTAAGGCATTTTGACTGGATAGGGTGGACTAATGGTGGTGGGATGATTACCATCCGAACCAATTAGACTCCGGGTCCACCCTCCTCATGGTAAAGCTAGGACAATGGACAAAATTCACTAACTGGGTGGCACGGCCATAAGTAGGGTAGGGTGCACGTCCCCCTCCTCCAGTTAGCGTGTTAGTGGAGGCCCTGCATGACTGTGTAAACAAGTGTTTCTTCTAATCATTATTTTCTATAATTACAATAGATACGTAGAACTTAAGGAGTAAAACACAAACTACTTTATTCCATGCTTGCTGCCTTATGTCAAAACTCGGAATCATAAAAATGGCCATTCTCCTTCAATAATAATCAATGTAAAACATTTAATTCCTTTGATTTGTTCATATTATATCTGTCCTCATCCATTGCCGAACGATATCTATGCAGCACAATATTATTGCCGTAATTGTGAGTGTGGCTGGCATTGCTGGCGTGCACCCCCGCCACGGTGAGATTCGCCAACGGGGCGCGGCGCCCTCCTACGTAAATAGCGGAGTTATCACGGCGGCGCGAGCGCATGACCACCTTGCTATGCTTGTTTGTCTGCTATTTGGGTTTTATGGCGCTTCGACCAGATGCGATCATTTAGCGCCCATCTTGCTATGCTTCCGTTCCCCTGGCATCCGCATATCTCACCATTTGGACATCCCTGCCCGTTCTTCTGCAGGACGCGTGCTCAATGAGCCCCCGTTATGGTCAGGCACGTGGTCCGGAAATGACCTTACACTGCTATCATTGTGCGGGGTGTGGCCAGCAGGATGAATGCTACAATTTCTGTATATTCAGTGAGATGCCGAAACCACAGGTCTGTGCACGACCTGTGTTCTTCTTTAGGGTCCATGCTACCCGTGCGTCTCCCGCAGGATTGAGGATACAAGACGTGACCATTCCATGCGTGCATGACATATTCTGCGTGCTTCCGGTTGGGTACATGTACGGCATCAGTATGTCCCACTGGGGACAACAACACGTGACGCGGCTCGTGTATTTCCGGCAGGGTGCAACTGGATAATGGAACGTGGAATGGTGTGGTGGGAGAACTGGTGGACAGCGAGGCTGACTTCTCGCTCGTGCTCACCATGAACTTCGCCAGAAGCAGGGTGATCCGCTTCATCCGAATCTACACCATCGATTCTTTCGTGTTCGTGACGCGCTTGGCACAGCCGCTGCCGCAATGGCTCTCCATATTCCGGCCATTCAAACGTGAGCTCCCTACACAGTCATTCAAAAGTGAGCTGCCTGCACACCATATTCCGGCCATCCAGAGGTGAGCTGCCTACTCCATGTTCCGGCCATCCGGAGGTGAGCTGCCTACACTCCATATTCCGGCCTTCCAGAGGTGAGCTGCCTACACCCCATGTTCCGGCCATCCAGAGGTGAGCTGCCTACACCCCATGTTCCGGCCATCCAGAGGTGAGCTGCCTACACCCCATATTCCGGCCATCCAGAGGTGAGCTGCCTACACTCCATATTCCGGCCTTCCAGAGGTGAGCTGCCTACACCCCATGTTCCGGCCATCCAGAGGTGAGCTGCCTACACTCCATATTCCGGCCTTCCAGAGGTGAGCTGCCTACACCCCATGTTCCGGCCATCCAGAGGTGAGCTGCCTACACTCAGTCAGTACATCTTCGGACGAGAGGAGGGCTGACCAAAGTGCATTAATCTAACTCCGCTACGTCAGCACGTCAGTAGCCGGCTTGCAACGCTAAGCTAATCTAACTATGTCAGTAGCCAGCTTGCCAGCTTCCGCCGCCTGATCCGTGCTAGGCTGGCCATTTATTCCTACCTGGTGGACTATGCGTGACCCTGTCTGCCATGGTCTATGCAGAATAAGCACACCAATGACTTCGGCTGAATGCAGGTTCGAACCTCAGAATACACCCCGCTTGAGGTGTGTTCCAAAACATTCATTACCTCTTTGCATCTGGCTTCATCAATATTATTTTTCGAACCTGTCCATCTTTTGGTATATATATATATATATATATATATATATATATATATATATATATATATACATATATATATACATATATACATATGTATCCCTTATAATTTGTCAAATGAGTTTTTTCAGTGTATGCTGGGACATTCTGGCTATTAGCATCGTGCTATGTCAGCAAGATTGCGCCATACCACACTTCGTCATGATATGACATTGGTAATGCCTTACCGAAACAAATACATCAAACGCTATATGTAAATGACCTTACCCTTTGGACTCGAGCACCTAGATGCACAAATGCGCCCTAGATCGGCAGCTGCAGCTGATTGCTACGAAGCTCGAGAAGTGGAGTGGTTTCAGTGGCTTAGATTATCTAAAACAACAACAGGAGCATCGCATTTTCCCGTCGAAGCCGACCAGGTGGCGAACTAAATTTACCACTTCACATGTAACGCGTGCTCACGCAGTGATTCGTCAAATTTCTAGAAGTGCATTTTGCCTCTTGTCTGAGTTATACAGAGCATGTTCAGATACATGATTTAAATGGACACACACAAATGGAACCATGTTCAGATGAGCACATGACACATAGCCTTACTACTGTAAAATGTGTTCGAGAATCTCCTACGGTGCTGATCGGAAGATGCTTCTCCTTCTGCGTCGCTCACTGGGTTATGGACTTCGCCAAGGGTTATGGACCGTCATTTGCCTTGCCTTGGTTATGGACCGTCATTCTGGACGAGAGCACGTAAAGCTGCGCTACACTTTGAAGCTGTGCCAATTTCTGGTTAATCCCGCCCATTGTGCTGTTTTTCCCGGCACATGCGGACACTTGCCGAAGAGGGGAGAAACCGAAGTTTTTCGTTGTCGGACCAAATATGGAAGCTCTTGGACGAGAGCCAGATAAGAGTTGACAGGTTCATACGACACCGACTACTGATTCTCCTCGGCAATTAGTGCGACCTGGCATTGCTATTAAGCCATCACCCTATCACTGAAACGCGATACTTCCGCTGACATATCTCGCTGAGTCGCTTCAGCACATGTCTTCATACCAAAGATGCAGACTCATCTGTGCTGACGGGTTGAAGAGCGACATAGCGGCTGGCTGTGCATTTGCATGTGATAATGACGTTCATACTCTCCATCCACCGATATAGGTGTCGCTATGCAGATGCGAGCTGACTACAATGACAAAGCTTCGTGCTTTGTAGTTGAAAAAACCATCATTTGTTGTATCCACAGACTTCCATAGCATTCTTTTATAATTGATCATTCATGCTACCCGCTGTTGCGGAATAATCTTGTTCGTCTGACACTGCACTCAAGGAAGCTGACAAAACTGTAAAATTGCACTGGATTGCAAGCCATATTGAGATTGAGGGAAAAGAGTTGACCGATGCCGCGGCTGAAGGAGAATCGCACCAAGCGCACAAATCCGCTTTCTCTCTTCCGGCGCTCGATCACCACGCCTATTCGCTTACTCATTCCCAATGACAAAGCATTTGGAACTCGGAACACAGGGAGACGAGTAAAGACGATTAAACCGAAGCCGATGGGGTGGCCATCGTCACAGAGTAAGTCAGGAAAGGATGTTACACTGACGACTGCGAACTGGCCGTCGCCATGCTACCAATTGCTATCTGCTATACAGCAGCAAGCCGTTGCGACGCCTGCGATGCCTTGCACACTTGATGATATATCATGTCTTTCACTGGTGTAGAAGTTACGATAGGGAGCACATGCGACACTTCAGGATTACTGACATGTCGCTAACATATATGGGCGTGCTGTATGGGCGTTGAGTCCCCGATTGTACATACAGGTAGGCATTTTCACTTCCTTTCAGAAATAGGATTGGAAGCCATGCACTCATCAAGATGAAAGGAGTATGTGTCGCATTGCTCCTGAGGATGCGTTAATACATCAGTAATATATCAACGACAAGGTCGATGCGACTAAAAATCCAAATTCTAGCTAACTAGCTAACTACTAACAACTAACTAACAACTAACTAATGCCATGTCATGCTATGTTATGCTGTGTCCTGTCACTTTGTGCTATGCCATGTCATGCTAGTTATGCTATGTCGGTGCTTTGCCTGCGACCAACCGACGTGCGTGGACCGGCTACTCTTTGACAAAAGCAGTCGGCGCGTCGTAGAAAGAATAGCCAACTCACCTTGTCAACCAACCAACCAACCAACCAACCAACCAACCAACCAACCAGCCAACCAACCAACCAACCAACCGTGCCAGCAGTAACCGATGCGTTTGCCCGTGACAGTGTTTCTCTGGCTGTTCGCCATCGGCTCGGTGGTGGTGTCTGGCCTGCTGGCGTTCCTCTTCACGCGACTCCACCCACACCCGGAGCGGCACTTCACTTTCGGCGTCTCACTCTTCAACTCGTACGGCGCCATGTGCGAGAACGGGCAGAGCCGACTACCCGTGAATTCCATGTCCGCCCAGGTGAACTCACTTCACTCGTCGTATTCGCCTCTCTCTCCCTCCCTCCCTCTCTCTCTCTCTCCCTCCAATTTGTTTGTGTCTGTTTTATGTCTATGCTTGTATCTGTGTCAGTGTCTCTATCTCTATATCTGCATCTGTCTGTGCCCAACAATTTTTAAATGTGCATGACTAAAGTCGCAAGACTGATGCTACAAAGCTATATCAGGCTGGGAGAGTCAGCCAGTGACAGCGGAACTGATGAACGAGTTCCGCGACGCGCCTGTCTGTACACGTCGACCTCCATGCTGCCCGTGCTCGCCTCCGGTGTCGGTCAGCTCTGCCGGCAGCTGTGGACTGTAGACAGTTGCCTGTCTGTGCCCGTCGACCTCCATGCTGGCCGTGCTCTCCTGCGGTGTCGGTCAACTCTGTGGGCAGCTGTGGACTGTATACAGTTGCCTGTCTGCGCCCGTGCTCCCCTCCGGTGTCGGTCAGCTCTGCTGGCAGCTGTGGACTGTAGACAGTCGCCTGTCTGTGCCCGTCGACTTCAATGCTGGCGGTTCTCGCCTCCGGTGTCGGTCAGCTCTGCAGGCAGCTGTGGACTGTAGACAGTTGCCTGTCTGTGCCCGTCGACCTCCATGCTGGCCGTGCTCGCCTCCGGTGTCGGTCAGCTCTGCGGGCAGCTGTGGACTGTAGACAGTTGCCTGTCTGTGCCCGTCGACCTTCATGCTGCCCGTGCTCGCCTCCGGTGTCGGTGAGCTCTGTGGGCAGCTGTGGACTGTAGACAGTTGCCTGTCTGTGCCTGTCGACCTCCATGCTGGCCGTGCTCGCCTCCGGTATCGGTGAGCTCTGCGGGCAGCTGTGGACTGTAGACAGTTGCCTGTCTGTGCCTGTCGACCTTCATGCTGGCCGTGCTCGCCTCCGGTGTCGGTCAGCTCTGCGGGCAGCTGTGGACTGTAGACAGTGGCCTGTCTGTGCCCGTCGACCTCCATGCTGGCCGTGCTCGCCTCCGGTGTCGGTCAGCTCTGCGGGCAGCTGTGGACTGTAGACAGTGGCCTGTCTGTGCCCGTCGACCTCCATGCTGCCCGTGCTCGCCTCTGGTGTCGGTCAGCTCTGCGGGCAGCTGTGGACTGTAGACAGTGGGTCCGCCTGCCGTACCGTGCAGGTGTTCCTGGGCTGGTGGTGGCTGTACTGCATCATCATCCTCACTGCCTACAAGTCGACGCTGGTCGCCATGATGACGGTGCCCTCACTCAGTGAGAACATCAACACGCTCGAGGAACTGGTGGACAGTGGTCTCTCCTGGGGGCTGGGCAATAGCAAGGGTTCCGACTACACACTCTTCAAGGAGTCAAGTAGACCCTTGTACCAGGTGCGTGTCAAGCCAGGCACGTCCGACATTTCGAAGTGACCTCTCGATTTTTGTCGCGTGCCGCACGTGTGTGTGTGTGTGTGTGTGTGTGTGTGTGTGTGTGTGTGTGTGTGTGTGTGTGTGTGTGTGTGTGTGTGTGCGTGTGTGTCTAGGTAGTTCGGCATGTCACGAAGCACTCAAGTATGCTGATACCACAATAGCAAATGCGCGATTGTTTTGGCTTATTTCATGAGAGGTGTTCCGAGAAGCAACCTCGTAGAATATCCACCCGCGATACCAGCCTACCTACATGTCTAAATACCGACATAAATTTCTTACAATGTCTACCCAAAGAACCTATAACTAATACTCTGCAATCCGGGTGGTTTTACTGACAGTAAGGAAGCATGTGTTTACGAGTATATGAGTACATATTGCATTGCGAAATACTATGTATGGACATGGTATGCAACTCGCGCATAAGATATCTTGCACACACATACAAACACACAAACACACACGCACACAGATGTAATATAATATATATATATATATATATATATATATATATATATATATATATATATATTGGCAAAAAGATTGAGTGTATGGTACCTCGTGCATGGAGTGTGGTCAGAGAAAGCAAGTAGCTGGAGTAACTTCGCCAGTCGGCTCTGTTGCGCTCTGACTTACTGTTTATCTAAGCTGGTAGCTGGTGAAACTTCGCCTGTCTATCTTGTGCGCTGGAATACTGTTTATCTAAGCATGCAGCTAGAGCATCCTCGCCTGTCGGTTGTGCGCTGAAATATGAACTATCTAAGTGGAGTCGCACTTAGATAGTTCATATTTGAGAGCTGGGACAATTTAACCTGTCGGTCTTATTGTGTGCTGAAATATTGACTATCAAGCTTCATTTAACGTTCATACTGCCATGTTGCGGTTCGTAGCGATAGCACATAGTAATGAGCGGGCCAGATGTTTAGATGCAGCTGGCATATTCGTCGAAATTGGCCCTTAGATTGATTAATTACCAACATTATTGATTGGAACTTAAAGAAGCACCGGAGCTGTCGAGCTGAAACATGGTGTTTGTTGCATGCAAACACTGAACGACCGCAGATGTGCCGTGTAAATAATCAGGGCACCAGGGAGATACGAAAAGCCAGCGATCGGCGGCGTGGAGAGGCTTTGCAGTCGCCATTTCCCACCAGCGTTCGGAACATTTTCAGTGCCCTGTTTTGCACTTGAAGCAGCGCGCAGGTGTCTCACAAAGTACACCGCCTCGTGTTATCGGGTGATCGTCGGTTGATGATGGTGCTGAATAACCGGTGCCGGTAACGTCCTCCACCACCACGGGAGGGTGCCGGTCTGAGCCACAAGTCAAACTACCCGCCCCGGCTACACACTCAGATGAGACTCCCCGCTGTGCGTCGGAGCTCTTCCTGGTGCTGGCGAAACCGGTAGGCTAGGCACAGTAGCGTGATGTACTGTAGTAGTTTGACTCGGCCTTGTGTTTTCAGAGATTGTTTGCGTCCATGCAGTATCACAGCACGGAAGACTCCTTCGCCAAGTTGCTGAGTGAGCCGTACGCTTTCATTTCGTGGAAGTCGAACCTGCAGACGGTCATAGCTGAGAGGTACTCTGACCAGCGAGGGCAGCCTGCGGTACACATTTCCCGCGAGTCATTCTCACCGGAGGTAAGTTAGTGCTGCTCTCCACAATTCCTCCGGCTCGGTGAGATGAGATAAATTCACAGCTAGTGAACATGTTCACTTCCCTTCTGTTGGCATGTACAAATTGCTTCAGAACCCCTCCCCTCAGTCAAAGTGTATCACTATGCCGCCCAGATGCAACCAGTACACTACTTTTGTACAGAATTCACACAGTCTGGAATGTTCATAGTGCAAATACAAATATCAGCTGTTTGATCTTTTGGGAAGATGGATAATGCGAGTGTTGTACTGTTGATTGTTGCCATGCATTTTCGAACGGCAACTAGCATGTTGCAATTATCGGCATTTTAACATGTATAGGGCACGACACTCTTCACGGTGCTAGATTGATACATCGGCACGACACCAGGACAGCAATCGCTGCAAATATTTGCAAAAATGCAGGCTGTAAAGTATGATATATGGATGCTTTGGGAGCTATATTCCGGGAAAGTTGCCGAAGTCTGTGACTTGTTATTTATGTGTTTAAAAGCGTTCTTTTCCCATCTTGAGTGAGGAAATGTCAGTGGACATGTATGGCAAAGCGAGCCATTTAATGCAACGCCACGTCAAAGAACATCGTTAAAATGATCATGGTTCATCCCATTTACTCCCATTCCTATTCCATTTCTCGATGGCGATAAGATGGCAAGCCTCTGGTCTTCAACACTCGTCGATTCGCGATGCCGATTCTGGCTAAGACAAAACCTAACCGCCTTCGTGAGCCAGCACAGCCCTCCCCCTCTGGACGTGATCGACCGGTGACACCGTCAATCCCGGCAGAATTTCGCCTGGGGCTTTCGTCCGTCGGCGCCGTTCGTGTACAAATTCGACACGGTGGTAAAGTGGCTGACGGAGGCCGGCCTCATTCGCAAGTGGGAGCTGGACGCCAGGGAGGAGAAGGCGACGCTCGCTCGCAGGCAACACAAGCAGCACACAGACGGCGACGACGGCCACTCCCTGTCGCTCTCCTTGTACCACGTGCAGGGTGCGTTCATCGTGCTCGCCGTCGGCTACGGCGCCAGCCTGCTCACGTTCCTGCTGGAGGCGCTGGTGCACCGCTGTAGCCGCAGGCAAGGCGCCGTCGACGTCCCGGGACCACCCGCTGTGTCCGAGTGAGCTGTGGAGCCAACGGTACCCTCCTGCGAGTGTAGGCTAGCACACTCGCCTTCCCCGGGCGACAGCACGAAGTCACGTACATGAGAAGGCTCTTCCCTCCATGGAGATCGCACTCTGTGCAATCACAAGTGCCGGCAAAGATGTTCCTCCGCGACAAATCGCAGCCGGAGAGAACGATCCGCATTCGCAGGGTTGCAGACTGAGGGGAGAGGGAGAGAGAAAGCCTGCGGTTATCTCAAACTGGGCCTTGCTGGAGGTGTGGGGCGCTACTGACGATACAGAACTGTCCGACCGTACATAGGACCCAGCCACACTCGTAGGAATAGCTGCGGAGAGGGATCACTATGACTAGGCCAGCTTTTGAAAACATTCCTACTAATTTCCGAGCTACGTAAGCTAGGGAAAAATGCTAAACAGGATTAAAAAGACCAACTCACAGCGAGTATATCATAGGCCGGAATATCCCCACCAGAGGTCATATTGTGTCAATGTGCCAGCGCGGGCCTAAACAATTGGGGATTGTAAAATAGGGAGAACTTGTGTTGTGTTCGACATTGTTTCAAGAAATGACATAAAAGAGGGGATTTGTTTTGATTATAGTAGAAAAAGGTGAGGACAGGCTTGGTCTGAGTGACTTACATGTAGGCTTGGAAGCCAACCTCCAACTACGAATGTTAGAGACAGGCTTACGATAATTGGAGTCAGGGAAACTTAGAACACATAACACGGCATGTCTTCATTCCCGACCATCCTGGGTCACTAAAGGTCATAATAAGTTAACCCAGTCTCCTAGTGCCATAACCTTTGCATTCGGGAATGGCTAAAATAATATAAATATATATATGTCTCGAATACTTTCAACAATACATGTGCAGAAAAACGGGTACACCCTTCATATTTGAAAATGCTAAGGTCTGTTCAGGTCAGGTCAGATCACGTAGTAAGGATGGATGAAAAAAGATCAAGGTTCAGTGCCACTGGTACATTACTTTTGAAGCAGAACAAGTTGTTTCGAAGAAGGTCTGATATGATATCGAAATGTATTCATAAATCGTTTAGCTTCTGACCTCGTGGCTTGACCTCTAGTCACGCTGGTACATCACATCAGTTGGTAAAAAGCCCGCTTCAGTTTTCGTCTAAGTTTGCACCCTTTGAAAAGTAATTCGATAGAAGTGGCCAAATCAAGTGAGATAGTCTCAGATTTAACGTCGGGTCATTTCGGGCTATGTGCTGGCCACACTATGTCATGCTGCATGACTTAGGCGGCGTTGAAAACAAATTCAGACGTTACTTTGTGCTTTATGGGGAAAAGCAATGTTCTGTGTAGGATGACGTGTAGAATGCATGTGCTAATTGATATGACCGTATGGCCCTTCAAAATATCTTACAACCAGAATGGTTATGACATGATCTGCTATCATTTTTCAGCATGATTACTCCCACTGGTAATTTTTTTCGCACGCATTAAACGGAGTTTGATCGTGGCAAGAACATCGTGATGCCAAAGTTGTTCATATTGGTAGAAGAACAACATGATCTGGTTTTGGTGTTGATCTGTCGCAACTATTCCGAATGGCGGCAGTGACGATTTTGGAACATAACCTCTTTGACCTGTTCGAGGGCAATAACCTTGGATGACTTCGACGTGAAATTCGTGCGAGACATGAAAAAGAGATGCATGAGAAGGTAGAGATATGTGTGAAAAACTATAAGCTCCGTGTCTCTGCGTCTACTCATTCGGTCAATATTGTGGAAAACTGACGGGTGGGGCCTGTGGCAACTGGGAAGTAGTATCGTAAAATCAACGCCGTGCGAGACTTCCGAAGTACTTTATTAACACCTATGCACACACTCGCATCCACCTAAGCATTAGAGTTGATTAGCTCAAACTTTTTTGGAGGTGATCTCATTTGACCTAGACTAACTCGTTGACCCTAGATGACCTGACTTGAAAAGTTTGACACAACATGCCGAATTTATGTGGGAATAGGTATGCCAAATTTGGGCGCGCTGCTGCGCGCCGTTCTTTCGCTATCCGCGAAAAACTGAGGGGTGAGAGACAGTTGAAGACCCCCCGAGGCGGTGCGGGTTAGTCGTAAATACCCTGGGCTTGAAGCCCTCGACCGGCAAGGATACGTTGTCCACTCGCGACCACCCGGCATGAGACGTTGGCGAATCTAACAACTTATCAGTCGAGTGCGTCGTAGAAAAATGCAAGAAAATGAAAAATAGAAAATATAGAAATGTGAAGGTAACGTGAAATTTTGAGTGTAGAAATCAAAATCCGGAACATACTATCGAAAACAAAACTAAAACATTTCAAAAGCATGACGATGTGGCCGCACGAATGTTGAACCTTTTTTGAATGTGCACAGAGTAGAACCTGGCCAGTAAGCACAACACAAGCTAAGACAGCCTCAGTAGATGCCGTTGTCCCTGTGTGGACCGTTCCTGTAGTTTGCTGGCGGTCATAGCGTTTCGCTGGTGTTCTCTCTGTGAAGGACTAAACGTGGCAGCTCATTTCGATGGCTTTAATTGATTATGCTTAATAATTTACGCTTTCGTGCAACCAAAATAAGTCCAAGGTCAGTTAAGCTGCATGAGCTACGCTCATTCTCATGCTTCAACCATAAAAATTCGGTAGATTGATAGGAACTCCAATATAACTCACCTATTGTATGGATATACGCGCACGCTGTATTATTTATGTTTGAACTATGATTGGGCGCATATGATTGTCGTGCGCATTATGCACATAGCGGCGGGCAAAACGCTATTCCGAAGAGTTGTGACGCAACCATTATGCCGCATCCAAATGCAATACGCAACGCAGTTTCCAAGTGCACACGTGTCGTGCAATACTCGCACGGAGCGTCTGGGTCTAGCTCTACGACACGCTATTGTTCCATCGATCACGTGATGCATGACGACCTGAACTGGCGCCGCGGGCACGGCCGTGTTTCAACAATGGCGGGAACCCTAATTGATTTGCATACCCTTCGTCCGCAAATGGTCATTATTGAGCAGCTAACGGGCGGAATGACACACCGACAGCCGGGAGATGGTGAGTTCCGGTGCACAGAACCTTCGGGTGCCGTTGGATCTGCAGAGCAGCCGGCATTTATGGCTCGTGTGATGTGTGGCTAGGCATACTGGATCTGCGTCTATAGTAGTGCACACGTCTCAGACGGTGCGGGATCCGGCGTACACCTGGCTAGGCTTTCGGATGCACGGCACACGACCGGCATAGTTGGTGAACGTGAATCATGTGGGTTGTCAGTTCCGGTGTGCATGGCACGGTGTATAAAACGATGCTCGTGACTCACATCGTGTCGGATCCTGTACACGTGACTCGCTCGTGTGAGGTCTGGCCCAGAAAACTCCCAGGCTGCTGGCAGGACGAGCATTGAAAATACACGCCGTGAAGGTCGACATTGTGCAAGGTGGTATCAAACTGCACGCCACACATTCTCAAACGGCGTCAAAATTCAGCGTGGATCGATTGTGACCCACCACAGGGCTGCTGCTTGAGATGCCCTGTTTTTCGGCTTCCCATACATCCACTGCTGCGAACACCGCTCCGGGGCGCACTCAGACCAATTAATACTGTCGAACACACAACACACCAGGCGACCAGACGAAGTGCGTACTTTGATATATTGGTCAATAGTTTTCGGTCTTCTCACCATGGTTGCCGTGCAGACGAAGGTAGAAGACTCCACAGACAGCCACCCCGAACGTGAAGACCGCCAGACACGCGACACCTCGTGGCCAGCAATGTGCCGAGCGGCCGCCACCGGGGACAGTCAACACAAGTTGTCGACATCAAAACGCAACGGGCGACCAAAATTTCTCAACGCGGAACAACCCGTAGAAGCATTAACGAACGAATGAATACACGAAATCAGCCTTCACCAGAAGGCGAAGAGTCGAGCCTCTGAAACGCCCGTACCGCAAAAATATATCGGTCCATATGGACGCTGCCAGGTGTGGGTGTCGGGTCTCTGACTAGGTTACGCATCGCGGCGTGGTGGCGCCTCGCAGTCGACGCGACCACAGCACGCGCCGCCAGAAAGACAACCGTGACTGACACAAGACTCGAGCCGACAGCCGGGCCGGCGCGTGCCGACCGTCGGCGCGTCACGCCCGACCCACGCCGGCGTCGGTGACGCCCGCCACGTGCGTCTCGCCGCCGCGACGCTGACGGCCGAGCCCCGCCGACACCCACCCACATACGGTACGGGTAAATAGGAAAATAGCGCGGCTCATGACCAGCCGCCAAGCGAGTAAACATCACGTGCACACACGCTCACGCACAGCACCACACGGTCGGCTCGGCCGGCGCGCACAAAGCAGCGACCATCGATTCAGGGGAAATCAGTAGACAGCGACAGGTGAACACAAATTGACTGGAAACGAGGCTTACCGAGGGAGTATGCGCGCGGCATACTCCACAGTGGCATATTTACCATGACCATGCCTGCACATAATCAGAATATGCGGCACCTTCGATGTGCAGAGACTACCATAAGCAACACTGCCATCAACAATGACGGATAAATCACCATCGATTTCGACCGAACAACCAACTCACTTAGTCACTGAGTGTCGGTGAATACATACGCACCCAGAATACATACGCCGACTGGCATCCAACTGCAAAGCAAACCAAAAGGCTGCCGCCGGACTACCGCCGCGACCATCGCGTGCCAGTTCTCCGGCGGAACGGACCGGAGCGTCCACCTACACCCAATGCTTCCCATAGCCTTCACCGACAGAACACGGCGCCCGGCCACGCTCCACAGGCCCAGCGGTGGGCTTCACAGCACGCGACGTCACCGGTCTGGGGGGGGGGGGTATACTGCACAGGCAAGGCGGTGCCGACACGCTGAGGACGGTGCAGTGCGGACGTCGCGAGCAGCGCCAGCTATAGCCCTGTTCGCAGCCACTGCTGGCGGTGATCGGCGCAGAGGCGTGTCCGCACCGTGCGGTGGCAGGGGCGGGACGGCACCGAGACGAGAACCCGCCCGCGGACGAGGCGGGTCGCCACCGACCAACACACTCCCGCCCGCTCTCTCCCGCCGACAACGGGCCGGCGAGTGGCGCGCGACTCGAGCCGCCGCCACTCGGGCAGAGCCGGCGAGTAGCGCGCGACTCGAGCCGCCGCCACTCGGGCAGAGCCGGCATCGAGTCACGCCGGTCACAGCGCCGTCCACAGGCGGAGTGGGGTCCGGCCCGACTCGTCCGATCACGCCAGCCACGGCCGTCGGTTAACACCAGGAGAAGAAGGGCGACTTGTGCTGGAACCGCTGCGTGAACGTGTCGCTGATGGACTGGAAACGCGTCTCGCTGTGGCCGCCCTTCGCCCTGCAATCGACGTGCGGCGTCAGTCAAGCGTCAGTGCGGTGCACGCTCGGCCAACTCGGTGCAATCTGCAACGCTAGTCATTTGGGCTTTAGGACGGTAACTATGGCCATATTGCGCCCACCTGTGTGCAATCGAGCAAACCGATAGACACATGGGCACCACAACACTGCGGGCCAACTTTCCTGATGGCGACACGCCGGGAACGGCTCAAGGTTGACCAGTGTGGTCGTTACGGAGTGATTAGGCGTCGTCAACACCAGCCGACATCAGTGAGCCGCCTGCAGCGCAGCCTCGTTCCATTCACTGTCAGCGAAGAACGCCGATCGGTGCGACCATTAGTGGAATCGAGCCACATGTTAACAAAAACGGGCAGGTCAACATGGTTAGCGACATGCTCTGTTGGCTTCCGCTGCCGCAGCCGATATGACTGGCAGGACGTGGCGCTTCCTGGCCACAGGAGGGCATAGGACACATCAAGCAGGGGATGTGCATATAGTCCAGAGGAGCAAGAACCAGCCCAACCTATTGAATTGCCATGAATGGCTGCAGAAACGACGCAAAAAATTGCCTCGCAGTCACACCGGCGAACAACACGTTGGAAGGATAGCTTTTAGGACTAATGCGTGAAAATTATTGACAAGAGCGACAAAGACACAACACAGTGAGTTAGGCGAATGTCAAACTTTCGGCCCAATGTCAAACTTTCGATCACTCGTGCGTCGTCTATCGCTAACACAGTCACTCTAGAATGACGCAGTCGCTAATTAACCTAACCGACACAACACAACTAAGTATGGTACGTTCAACTTCACACCACATAGATATCCGTAGTTTTACGTGTGTGATAAAGGTATGTGTGGTCTAAAAACCACCGATGTGAAATCATTTTGGATACTTTTCCATTCAAAGTCAAGAACTTCCGGTTATAAGCGAGTCCTATTCGACGGGATTCAACGAGTCTGCTGCCCTTTAGGAAGTAGACTCTCCGCCCTTGAACTCAAGAAAGTAGACTCAGTATAAACAAGGTGCCCTCCAGACCAGCTGAGATCACGCTATCAACATCATTCAGCAGAAAATGCCCTCATTGACTAAATTTGAGTTTCAAAGAGCTTGAAAATCCACTTATCTGCAGGACAACTTTAAGGATGGCTACGCAAGTACGTGTACGAACCACTTGAATCAACGCACCATGACAAAATAACATAAATAAATAAACTGTTCATTCTACAGCATTATGCGCTCTGCGGTGGGCTTTGCACCTTTGTAACTTCGCGGCTCCTTCACATCGTGTAAATATACAAAAACTCAAACCTTTTATATCTTAGCCCCGTGTTAATACCCCGCCCGGCGGTAGCTCCATAATCTGGAGGCTCTGGTCAACTACTTTATCCACTGGCTGCTTTCTGTGACGCAATTGTACGTAAGGCATTCGGGGATATCAAGAAAATGCATGTGGTGAGACGTCATATAGCTTTCGCTTTGAATTGCAAGCTACATGGCGGCTGCGCAGTGGTTGTCCAAATACACAGCACAGTGGTGAGTAAATGGGCACGGTGCCAAAAACCCTACAGTCTCACCAGCTACCGCAAAATGCAATAAGACAACATGGTTTCGTTCGTATAAACGAGGTGTTTTTTAAAACGATAGTTTTTCACACTTTAATATTATCGACCTAACGGCCCCAAGGAAATTCTTTTCTCGACTGCATTAACCAAGAATATAGAAACGTACGGCAAAGTTCATCTTCTTAAATATTCCACAATATGCAAGCAAGTTCGTGTCGCCTGGCAGTGACAGTCTGGAATTTTTCTCGCTCCATGAGAACGAGTTGAAGTTGAAGTCCTCAACTTCAACTCTTCTCAAAACCACCACATTTTCGAATCCAATAGCTTCTCCATGACCACCAGCCGTTATTGCTCTTGTATTCAGCTGGTTGATATTTAACCAGAC
Organism: Imbricaverruca yamaguchii; assembly: GCA_034440575.1. NCBI lineage: Eukaryota > Metazoa > Arthropoda > Thecostraca > Neoverrucidae > Imbricaverruca > Imbricaverruca yamaguchii. The sequence continues at coordinate 816,473 of JAOTOL010001489.1, read as the reverse complement.
GGTCACCACTTCAACAATTTCTACAAAGGTAAACACCAGCGCGTTCCTTTGAAGTTCGCGCTTCCAAATCACCAGGCGCTCATAATGGACCCTCACCCGCGTCTGCTCACCTTCACCCGCCCGGTTACATCTTACCGCCTCCACAGCCAGTTGCGTCTGGCCTCGCCGACTGACCAGGCCCGACTGGGGTGAGCCGCGCTCACGCACGGGGTACTAGTCCTCATGGGAAGGGGGCTAGCCCGGCCAACGCCCTGACCTGTCATTGGGCCGGCATCACCTGTTGCACCACACTGTGAAGGGAGGGGTCCAGCGGACGACTCCGACCAGCCCCATGACCGACATGTGCAGTGGTGACACTTCATATGGCGGTGGGATGCCGCCATGCACATAAGTAAATAGGAGACGGTGGTCGGCAGCCACCGTGACGGAGCCGACGAAGTATAACATTGGGCGACAGTCGCAGCTCGCGGCGTCAAAGGCTGATGTGAACACGCCGAAAAGTACCGGCCGAATGTCTGGGAGTCACTAGGGGCCCGAATTCCAGGATTAACTTAATTCCAGGAAGCAGTCACGATTAAGATATCAAACGCGATTCGAAAGAGCAACCCCAAGTTTACTTCGATACTAATACCATAGCTATCATTTTGTCATGGTATAACGCTACACGATTGGAGCATGAATCGGTTCAATGAACGCACCTCATTAAGGCTCGCCAACAAAAATGCAATTTCCGAATTCCGAAGAAGTTATATTGCTAATATAGTGCTAATATACTGACCCCACACACGATTTAGCTGGCGGATCTACCATGACACACGCATAGGAGCGCGTGTCGGCTTTGATTGATTTACGGTGTCGGCTTTGATTGACTTACGGACCTACAGTGGACGTCGGGGTGGCCCGGCTTTTGGCTTTAGGGCGCATCGACCATGCTGATCACGTAGCTTCGGGGTGGCTCAATCGATAGGAAGTTGGCTGGGTTCTTGGTTGTAAGATCGTGGGTTCGATTCGCACATCCGGCAGAATTACCGAGTCCACCCGCGACCAATCGGCGTGAAAGGTTCACAATCCTATACGACCCAGCAGTTGGTTGCGTTGTAAAAGATTCCAGGTGCCTACGGTCCTCCAGAGGAGCATTTATTCATATGATGACCGTGGACACAAGTTAACCTGTTGTTCTCTTTCTCACCTCATGCCACATCATGAATCACAGATCCTCTGGATCAGAAACTAAGTACTGTTATGAGACCACCGCAGTTACCGAGCGGCGGAAGCGCACACATCAATAGACAGGAGATGGTCATGGGACTCCACTTTCCAAATACAAGACGACCGAGGAAAATCCAATTACAGAACACTCAGCAGAATTCATGAACACTGAGATATACCATCAGGGGGAATACAGGTGGCTGAGGGTAATTGATTGAGCAATTATTTGGGTTCAAGGGCGATTGTCATTTGGCTCCCATAACTAGTTAATTGTTCAATGAGTCGCTATGACTACGTTCCTGTACTGCGCCCTTAAATCCCTCCCAGTGTAGCTTAGTGCTAACGCCCCGAATAGATAAGAGTAAAATCGCGCAGCAGATAGGACGGTAAAAAGCTTTGAACGACCTGTGATTTATCCTCAAATACTGCTAGGAGGGAGTGAGCCTGGTCACTCACGAAATGACGTCGACGCTCTAGGAAAAGCCTCGGGCATGAAATTAGGACGTGGCTTACTGTCAGCACTACACCTCATCTAGGACACAGTGGTTTATTCTCCCCATTGAGTAAGTAGCCATGGGTGGCGCGAGTGTGTCCTATACCTAGACGGCACAGCGCCACCTCGTCTCGCCTTGTGCTGCGCGAGCATGGGGGCACTTAAGCAATCGAACGCTCACTACCGGGTGACGTGCGTGTGCAGAACCTTCAGATATAGAAGATAGACCACTGAGGAACGCCGTTCCGCATGAGACGGTAGACGGAAGGCAAGGGACTCATTCAACACATTAAATGCGAGGAAGCGGTCCACGCAGTGCCGAAACCTTTCACATTGCTTTAGCATTACTACGGTGGTCCGAGTCAGCTAGATGGTGACGAGCCCCCCCCCAGTAGCAGGACGCCCCCACGATCAACATTTGTTAGATGGGTGCCTGCGGGAGATGGCATGGAAGCGCAATTTATGAAATTGTGGACAATGTTGGCGGTAATTGACGATTTGTAAACATTTGAAGGTAAGCACACAATTGGAACTGCGAAACATGGCTTGAATTTTCCCTTCTTATCTCTGCAAGCTGACACAGTTCGGGTGGTGGGTTGCTAAAGCCACATTTGTGACCATTTTGGCTGCGACAAACATGTTGACCTAGGGTCAATATTTATAAAACACTCACAAATTGATTAGAGAATCGACATTCCAGATTTTCAGCATGATAGATATGTACAGAAAGGTTGTAAACCTCTTATCAAACCAGAGGTAGGCCAAATTCTTATGCTTTTTTCACAGATATGCTTTCAGATTAAGTGGGGAAAATGACAAGCTAACATTAGCAGGGTACCGAACCAAGGAGTTTGGACTCACCCGACCCACCCGGCATCTCCCAGCCTGCTGTGCAATGCAGTCGCTTCCGGGCCGTCGCGGAAAGACAAAGGGGTAACACTCAGCGGCCCGGCCGTCCCTCTCATTCTTTGGACCCTCCTACGCCCATGCACATAACATAGCACTTGAACTACTGCTGTTAGTGAATTGGTCTGCGCATATCAAGGGCAGGTCTCGAAATTTTCATCGGGGCACTCGCCTGCTTCTCTTAACAGAACGCTTTTTCTTCCCAAGCATCCAGGGTTGTCCCTGTATTCGTCCCTGATTACATACATCTCTCAGTGTCCATGAACTATACTGTGTTTTATAATGGGCTTTCGCTCAGTCGGTTTGCGTTCGGAACGTGGCGTCATTCCCATCCAGGTATGCGCTATCGATAATCTCACCACACTGCATCCATACGTGTACATCGACTGCACAAGGTCGACTACCCAGGGTTTGCTGAAAACCGACACAGCGTGCAGCAGCATGGACGTGAAAACAATTGGGAACTGTTGGGATCCCTGGGGAGTGAATTCATCACTTGAGTGGCGTGTTTTCCGCCCGTATGCGACCGCCCTGTCGTGTTGTGTGACGAGCTGTCGTTTGTTGTCGTTAGTTGGTGCACAGGAATGGCACGACGGGCGCTAGGCCGTAGAGCACGGCATGTGCGGACACCATTCACCGAATATTCGCCAAAAACGCACTCCAAAAAGACATCCACCTACTGGATGGACGGCTAACGCTACAGGCTTTCCATTGATGACAGATGAGTCAGCGTTTTGTGCCACTCATTTATACACAGGAAGCAGTCATGTAAAGCAAAATCATCATGGAAGGAACGGAAGCAAAAAGAAAATAACAAAGAAAAACAAGCATTTCTATTTGCCAACAACCGCATGTGAGCCTGTGCCTGCCTTGACTCTACCTCGGCATGCGATTAATACATATATTATTGAAAGATGTTTACTGGAGGGAGGGAACCACCTCTGTCGTACAAGCGTACGTCCGCGCGGACTACAACCCGATCTGAATCGTCGCGAAAAATTGGCCTTTAGTTATTGTGGCTACACGGACTGCGATTAAGGAGACCTACATTAAATGTTAAATCCGGATATAAACCAAACGCCATCGTTATGGAATTTAACCACTAATTTCATGATTCAATTTCCGTGAAATACTACCGGTTATTCTGTTTCCAGCCAGGGAACCCAGCTCCATCAAAAGCAGTTATCGTGTTTTTTTTTTCTTAAGATAAAAAACACGCACACGATAACTGCTTCCCTTTCGCACTAGTTGTGGCAAATCAGTTTGAGAGTAGCAGGGAATAGTTGATTACAAATACACATCAACATTGGTTAATGGTCGTAGAACTTTGTAGCACGAATCAGCTTCAACTGCAAACGACTCAAC